>VZTA01016390.1:0-16858 GCA_013398855.1 Mohoua ochrocephala | reverse complement strand
AAAAAAAAGAGAAAAAAAAAAAAAAGAGCCAGTATCAAACCAAATGACAACTACATTCCAGTTGTTTGCTTTTGGTATTAACCTTAAAGACAAAAGGAATCTCTTTGGAAAGATAATTTGAAAGTAAATATGCATAAAGTTGATGGTTTAACTTGCATTAATCTCAGAACAGAATCAAGACCATAACTAAAATAATGCCTGGGGCACGCTGTGATGCCTACGACTGGATTTTAATTGACCTGAAGACTGTCATAGTCCTATTATCATAAAACCTGTAATGCACTTCCAGCATGGAGGACCCATCTGTGCCCACCATCCATCTGTTTAGACATGATTGGCAAAGTGGTAGGGAACTCGCAGTGGTTGCCTCTGCCTGAAAGGAATAAACCACAGGATCTTCCAGCGAGTGCCAAAAACTTCTGAGAAGGTCTGCTGCCATGGCTTTCGGGGCTTCGATCTACAGAAGACAGCATTATTAGTGAAAGACAGCACACCCACGGTGCACTTCAGTCAGCTACAACAATGCAGGTTGGCTGGGGATCCATTACGGAACTCTGATGAATTGTGTCCGAGCATCACAAATACAACTTTTATTTCATTATGACATGCAGCTGAGACTTAACTTCGGAGAACAGAAACTATCTGTGTCATCAATCAAACAAAGGTACCTTTTGAAGCACAGGAGACCTCAGAATCAATGAAATCTGTGTCAAAACACAGCAGAAAGTATCTTTTGATCTGTACTTTTGAAAGAAAATATAGTTCCACTGGCTTTGGGTAGGGAAAGAAAGGGAACAACATGAGGCTACTTTGTGTACAACCAATACTAAAAGATTAGTGAGGTGCTGCTAGAGATAGGAAGTACACAGCACAGTACCATGCAAAATCATCTTAACAAAGTGCCTTTAGTTCCTTTACTGTCTCAGCCAGTTTAAAAAAACCAGCTACTCCCTTAGCATTTCAGCAATGTAGGAATTTTACAGAACTTACATGTCTTCACAACAGTTTGACATTTTTTCTATGCTTGTTGTGTCCTGTTGAAGAAAAAAAAAACACCATGAAAAAGTATTTATTTATATTCCTAACTTTTAAAATGTCATTAGGAAAGCAAGTAAATAAAGCAGGGAATTAATTATTAGTGTACACTGCTTTGACATTAGTTCAGAAGGTTGCATATTACGCATATGCCATATTAGTTTCAAATGCATGTGAGATTACACACACAAATTTTAACTCAGTCTGTTAAATGATTTTTGCAAGCATGATATGAAACTATATTACATACAATACCAAAGAATGCCAACAAAAATTCACAGCATTATTACAGCTAAAATTAATTCAGATATTACAATTAATTCACGGGACGTTTAGAAGCAATGGGTATAAGGTACACTCTTGCCATATTTTCCACAAGCACTCATTCCAGACTTGGAAAATTCCACTGAGATAACCACAGGAACAGTTAGTAAAATGCAACCGTTAACAGATGTAGTACTTTGAAAAGCAGGAGCTAGTCAGGAGTTTTGAAACCATTATCTTCATGAGTATTATAATGCAAACAGCACAACTGAAAATATACCATGAGTTTCTACAGTTCAATATCAAACATAAAAATTGTTCTCTTAAAATATATATATAAAAGCTACATAATATGCAGAGTTAAGGCAATCCTGCAGCTAACAGCAACTTAAATTCATACTTTAATCATAAAATGTTAAGAAAAGTAACAGACCGATTTTAGCCTAGATCATCCCCAAATAAAACTTTTAAAACTACCAATAGTACTTTTTTCCTCACTTTTCACTGTGTATGTCACAAAAAAGCTTCCTTTTTTTTTTTTTTTTGTGAGTATCACGTAGGGGGTTTCAATACACATTTATAGTTCATTACATCCCCGAATCACTTGTGAAGTTCAAAACACAATTAATTGAAATATTCCTCATGGTTTCAACTCCTTTTCACTGGTAGTTTGATATTTCCCTTTACTTTTCATTGATTCAGGCATACACGCAGTGCACCTGTCAAATTACAGCAGCATTTGAATAAGACCAAGAGCTAATCTCAATTGTCCCAACCACATACAGACAAAAGGACTGCGGTTTAATTAGGCTGCAACTGCATTGTCATCTGGAAACACTACCTAGCACTAAAAACCATACTGTGCTCCTTGATTGCTCCTGCCATCGGTGCATGGCAATTCAGTGCAGGCACTGCTGGGACTCCACCCCATCCTTCATAAAGTTTTAAGGGGGAAGGGTGAAATATGAGTGGGAAATAATGTACAGGAAGCTGATTCCCTGCTCCACCAGACATGGGTGGCCCCAACTCCCTTGCCAGTTTTTGTCCTTCTATTCTACTTCCCAGCTCTGATGAGTTTTGAAACAGGATCCCTTACCACACACTAAACGGTAAAAATCTTAATTCTGTCCACAACCTATCCAGCTGAATTCCAGACGCACTATGGCAAAGGAGAGAAGTCCCCTTTTCTCACGCCAATCCATCAGGATGAACAGGTTCTTGCCCAGAAGTTTGTGTAGAGAAGGCATGCCCAGAGCAGGTTACGTAAACTGTGCCGGCCCCATCGTCAGCTGGGTTTTAACACCCACTCAGCAGTGAGGGAGGAGAGGACTGGAGGCAGCAAACTGTGAATACCACTTGTCGTTTTGATTCCCCCAGACAAACTGCTGCTCCTCTCACCTTACAGGCCTGTCTTCCCTCTCCTGCCACAAGTGTCAGGAAAGCATTACAAGACACAAGTTAATTCTCCTCGTTAGGGCAGGACCTGACTGCACAGCAAAGGAATACTTTGCTTCCTTGGAACGGCTTTTTGTTCAGCTTTTGTCAGAAAAAACCACAACCTTTGCCAACCACACAAATTCATACATGGCTTTTGAATGAAAAGGACTGAATGAACAAGAGATTACTTCCACGGTATTTCAGCAAGGTGGAAACAGCATTTTCATGAGATGCTATAGCTCCTTTTGTAACTGCAAAAATATCTCAGTTCTAGGAATAATTCTCTGGTCAACTCGAAGCTGTGTATCCAAGAGTACAAAACAATACTGGCACGTTTGAAAGCAATAATGGCAAATGGTCTTTTTAAAACAATAACATGCTAGTCTAGACTCTAAATTGACTTGTAGCTATGGAAGATTTATACTACCATTTCAAAAAAGGGGTCTTTAAACCAGCTTTGGGTGCAGAAGTAAACATCACCAAATACCTTAAATATGGCTTTCTGCTATGTTTCTGCACGTTGCTTATTCATCAATACACTTGTACTGCTCCCTGAAATACTGTGTTTGAGATTTTTGGGGGTAAATCACAGGTTGGAAACTGGAGATTGTATTTCGTTTTAAGTGTTGTCATGGCATGTTATCAAGACCTGAAAGGTTCTCATCGGGGTCTGCTGCCTTCAAAAATGTAACTAAGTTAAAGCACCAAAACAGGAACTTACTTCCTCCCTCCCTTCGTCCCTTCCTTTCCCCCTTCTTTCCCTTCCCTTCTTTTCCTTCCTTCAGTCTCTGCCTCCTTCCTTCTCCCCTCCCCTTCCCTTAAAATGCCAACATATACTTCAGATTACTTTTGCTTTACAGTGAAGAAATTGGGGCTGAGCAGCAAGTCCTTTGCTTCTCGGATACTTTTTCAGAATTAGAAAAAATTTAGAGAAGCTGCAAACTAGCAAAGAAACATTGCTCTGAAGTTTAGCTGCTTAACAAGTGCTAGTGACTGAAGTTAATAAACAAAATGCCCCTCATACCTTCCTTCCCCCAATACTGCTGCCAAACTCATTTGAAATGCACTTTCATTTGAGACTGAACCAATCTACCTTTTCACATGAAAGTGAAGCTTCACAGCAACCCAGGTAAGTCAGTCGCCCCTCTGGAGACAGGAGATGAAGGAAAAGGAGAGTACCACAGTTGAGTTTTGACCTGTTACTTAAGGCTTCCTTCTCGGATATGAATTTTTCTTCTTTTAGAGACAAAGGACCAGAATAACCACTATTCTTCTGAATGACAAGGTGTTCTGCCCATTAACCCATATCACTAATGGCTTTCAACCAGAATATCATCTCTCTTAATTATTCATTTGATGTATACCAAGATTTTGCTACAACATCAGAATTACTGTGTTCAGCCTAAGAGGCTTTGGCTGTCTGCATCTACTATCAGCTTGGATTACTATTAATACAAATAGAACTCTGCTAAGATTTTTTTTTTTTTCCAGACTCAAAGCTAATGCTAATGTTAAAGCCTTTTGGAGCGCTGGCACTCATCCAAAAGTTTAAAATAACTTGGTATGAGCAAACATCGCGTATCTATGGAGTCCTAGTAATCTCTAACTCTAAAAATCCCTTAAAATTTGCAATTGAATACAAGACGAATTTGACAAACACACAACTGATTAATTTCACATGATGGATCATCTAGATTCCCAAAGTCATCATCCAGATTGGAAATAAAAATTGTTCCTGCACCTGGTTATTCAGGGATGCATAGCCAACGATAAGCATCTTAAAGCAACTAGAGAAAAAAATCACACCTTAGTGAGATAGGCAAAAGAAATTAGAGGAAATAAACACAGGAACAGGAATAGGAAAAGGGCAAAGTGTTCAGATTCTATTGAGAGGAGAAGAAGCGTGGGTTTTTTTCACTTTGAGCTGGTACTACAAGTCCATAAGAGCAGCTTGTTTAGTCTAAGTAAGCTACTGCCACAGCTAAGACTGCTGTAAGATGAAGGAGAAGAATGGAGAGAAAGACACAAAAGCATGCACATACACAAAAAGCACTGACAGAGTTCTGCAAACCAACTTCAGACTCACTTGCAAATGAATGCATCCACGTTAGCTCCTAAGAGAACTGTATCTTTCACATCTACCCTTTTATTTAGCATAACCGACTGCCAAAAAAAAAAAAAATTTAAAAGACCACATGCACTGTTTAACAAACTGTGCTATAGGATGGATTTTCTCACGAACTAATTCATCGTGAAAAACCCACATGCAAAGGGTATTTTTCACTTACTGATTCATGTTTTCCAAAGGATAAACTGTAATTTGTAACTTACAGGACTAACTCCAAAGCATGCAGCTAGAATCCCTGGTTAAATTTTTATTTTGTGTTTGCTTAAAGGGACATGCAATCATTACAGCCCTATCAAATAGTTTCAGTTAGAAGAATGCAAGCATTATGCCACGCTTTTAGTATTTTCAAGTGTTCAGTATAGGTGAATCAGCAGAAAAGTACGATGAAACAGAAAAAGAGAAAACAAAACTTGCAAGCCTTCCTGGATTTGCATTCTTTGCTTTTATCTGAAAGTTCAAGACAACACATCCTTTATATAAAGGGGGTTTTTTGCCTTCTGTCTAACACCCTCTCATGGCGTGCATGCAAGTGATGGTGAGCAACTCAAGAATATAAAATGCTAAACATAGAAAGAATACATCGTATTTGAGAAATTTTCTCTTTTTTGGCATTAAATACATTTTGGGTTTACTTCTGGCCACTTTTTAGCATTCTTTTTTTAATCTAGACTTCTCATATAAGATGATTAATTTTATCAATTATAATTATGTTCAGCCTGAAAATTATTAGCTCTGTTTTAACTTTAAATCCCTATCTCAGACTCCTGTGCTAAATGAAAAATAAAGCGACACTATGTTACATCTAGGGAACAGTCCTGCTCTCCTCTATGCTGATTTTTAGTTAAATAGCTTTCCAATTCATTTATTGGATATCAGAAAATGATTCAATGAAAAGGAACCTTCTGATAACAAATGAGGGATACATCTACAATGGAGGAAATACAAGCAGATCTCCTAACTTTGGGCTATTTCAAATCCACGGTATGTTTGGTGCAGACAACTGCATGACAAAAGACACAAAAAAATATATTTATTGATACCCACAATTACCTTCTTCAGACAAAAATATCAGGGAAAAAATACTTAAGAAAGCTAGTTGTTGATCTTCTTCCATTTTAATGGTCTGATGTCTAAATCTGACAAGCAACATGTAAACAAAATGTACTCAGCCCATGGAACACTCAAACATTATTTTTATAGTTAGTTATCTTCATGTGGTTTAAGGTACTACCTTCACTATTAGAAAAAGAGATTAGTAAAAGGACTTTGTTCTTGAGTGATGAACTGGGGATAATTTTGGCATGATATCTGACGATATTTTACACTCCTTGCACAGTATAAAATCTGATTACATTTTCTAACTTGCACTTTTTCCTTATAATATTGTAAATTATTAATTTCAATACAAGTATTCATATTTACCTAAGTACATGCAGGGACCTAAATAAAAGAGATGAGATCTTTTGCTGTGTAGAGTTTCTTACACTTCTATTTATTCCTACCTTTTAAATAGCTCATAAAAGAGGGGTTCTTTTTAAAAAATAATATTTTTTAAAGTATTTTATTTTTATGGTAAATATGTATTTAAAGATGTCAGAATACATTCACTAAAAATGCTAACCAAATTGCAAGTCTATTTGAGAAAAATAAGGTAAAGATACAAAAGAATTTACACAGTTAACAAAAATCATATTCAAAGACCAGGACATTACTAATTCCTGACAATTTAATTTATAGGACTTCACACAGTCCTCTAATAGGCAATCTACCTATAGGTGGATTAAAGGTAGAGACAGGAAAAGGGGAAGGGATAAGAATAACGAGGAAGAGGAAGACAGACAATGTTAACATTAAGTTATTTTCTGTTAGTAATTTCCAATTACTATTGGGGGGTCATAGTTTATATACCCTTTGCTCTCCCTCTACAATTACTTTATATCTTACACTATATTATAGCCACATAAAGAATACAATTGCCTGGAAATCCTAATTTCCCCTACCAATCCTAATTTTTAATATGCTAAACTTAATTATGAGGATTAATAGTTCCTTGATTACGCTTCTGCCATGTTTGAAAAAACAGGAAAAGCTCTTAGTATACACTAATCAAAATAGTATTTAATAGATTATCTGATTAAAGATATGATTACAAATATTTTTAATTACAAGATACTTATTAATAATAAGTATCTTGTAATTAAAAAAAAAAAAGGCATTTCAGCAGAATTAGATTACTTGTCACTCTGCATATTAAATCAGCAAAGGATCAATACTATAAAATATGCAAAGAATTAAAAAGCCCTTGATTTTACTAACAGAATAACTGCATCTACATTTTCATTATTTTGAAACCCAATCTTTGTAAAAAGGTCGAAAAACTACCTAGTAAAATGCACTTGCTACTTTAAGGTGAGAAGGAGAAACACTGCAACGCTAAAAAGCAAGTATCAACATTTTTAAATTTAAGGGGAAGAAAGTACGTGGTAGGCACCATATTGTGCACCAGACAGGCTGTTGAACACTATTTTCCCTTCTATCCTTTCTAAAGAAAATAAAGGGAAATTTCTCTTTTCCACATCCAGAAAGTACTGCTGCAACAGGATATTGGCATATCACTGCACACCATTCAAACAGTTAATTAACAGGAAACCCCGGTAGCATTAATTAAATTAATAAAGTCACTGTCCACTTAGTTTATGATAATACATCCACTACTTTACACAAGGGCCACATGGTATCTATTAAATTTATAAAAGCCTATCCATTAAATAGTTCTGCCCCAGAGAAACAAGTTAATTACTAAATAATTTCAATGAAAAATTTTTCTCTGCAATACCAGCATAAATCACGTTAAATCATGTTTAATGGACTGCAGTGGAAGAATTAAGAAAATTTCTTTTCTTCCATAGAAATAGTTTGTTAGAACATATGGAAAAATGAAAACACTGTTTAGTGTTTGAGATAAAAACAATCAAAGGTAATCCTTTAAAATTAGGGTTCAGATTAGTGTCTGCAAAGGATGCTGTTTAACTGAAACATCTGGTAGCGTTACGTTGAGAGACAGGCCTTTTTTAACTTTGGAAATGAGATTAGTAGATCAGTTATTTGTAAGTGTCCAAGTAATTTCTAATTATTTTATCTGGGTCACAGATAATCCGCTTTTACAGGGCTCCCACAATGACATCAGAGGATCACTGTTGAACTGATTATCCCGTTACCTTCCACCATCCATGGGAAGACCGGATTTTCCTTTTGTACAGAGAAAGAGAAAGAAGTGGCTGATTGCTTCAGACAGGTGGCAGCCAACAAAATAAAGAACACCACAGATCTCGGGAGGAAGAAAATCTCACATATGCAAAAGGTACCACCTTTAAAAAAACAGTCAACAAACTGAACACTTCTCAGCAGTATCTGGTGCCATTTAAAAACTCACTAGATACGAACAAATACCAAAATAATCAGAAAAGCCATTGTTTAAAAAACAGCATGCCATGTTTTTTATTACATGTTCTATAGTAATGCCTTGTAGATCAAACATAACCAATAGAAGAATCTTACAGTATAAATAGAAAAACTAGGTTTTATCATCGTTTAACTCTTAATGTGAAAGACATACAGGAGCAACTTCCTAAAACTAAAATGGAATATGAGTGAGAGAAATGCAAATGCCAGGGCCAGTCTTCTACTAATACACATATGAGCATCCTGACAGTTCCACCTTTTTTAAACAGACTGAAAAAAAGCATTATTTTTAAAAGAGCTCTGTACCTCCAACAATCATACATCAGAAACAATCTCAGGTCAATAAAAGACACTTTTTTTCTTAGGTTAATTTATGCCTTTTCCTATGAATAAATAGGCTAGTTATGGGTTTTTTGAGGAAAACAAACATCTGTTACATACAAAAATGAGAGAAAAATTCTTGAAAAAACACATGTCAAGAAAATACGTCTTGAGAAAGCAAACAAGTTTCTGGGTACTATTTGATTTAGCTTCCCAATAGATTTTACTACTTCATATAACTACATGAAAAAAAGGAACTGGAAATAAAAATTAGTAACACAGATACATCCTTCTCAATACTTTCTTCTGGCTTAAGTGCAAAACACTCTTTTCTAGATAAACTTTGTTTTTGTCAAGTCAATACAATGTGACAACAATAGGTGGTGTACACAACTGTTGCACAAGACAGACTGTCGGTTGTTTTTTTTTTGCAGAAAATTTTAAACCTTTCTGAAACGGACAAAGTGATAATTTACCCATAAATCATACTTCTACGACTTATGACAAACCACCAACAAAAACCCACATCTCTGTCTTCACAGGGTTTTAAAGTGTCTATACTGGAGCTATCTTGTCAGCCTGTAGTGACTGAGGTCAAAGACTACTTGTGGAGTACAAGCAGCTAGAGGAGGTCTGAAGTAAAGAGTAACAATAATCTTTAAAACTGTTACTCTCAGTAGGAGAGTAGCAGAGTTGCACTCTTGTAAGGTGCAACTCCCTTTTTTTTTTTTTTTAATGTTTTTCTTTGTTTGTTTTACTTAAAAGTTTGCTTCCAGTTTTCAAGTAGAGTCATTTAAAAAATCATGCTGTCTGAGAATGTAGGAACACAGGCTCCAGTTAAGGAATGTAAATTTCCAGTTAAGGAACATAAAATTCAAAATTGCACTACAAGAAATGACAGGGAATAGAGGAGTGGTAAAGCAACTAACAAGCACAGGAGACAAGCAGGTCTTCAACATAAATGCATGACCATTTTGGAAATTACATCAGACAGTGTTTAATTCATGGGTGAAACCAATTTTTTCCATCCAGTTCTCTAAAAACTTTAATATTATAAGAAAGAAGACTAATTGTTATGATGAGATTTTAAGAGGGGTATCTTTTTAAGAGTCCTAGAGTTCTTAAATTAGGATTTTAAATTTTTCCCTATTTCAGAGGCTTTTGAATTAGAGAGAACCTAGGTACTTCTATTTCCAAAATATCCAAATAGAACTTCCCCAAGAGTAATGTAAAGTACATACTAGCAGAAGTGTTAAAATTTGGGATGGTAACAAAATTAGAGGCAAATAGAGCTCGAGGAAAGCAACTGGGGAAGGAGGATGAAAAGAGCCATGTGCCCTTTCTCACAGAAGTGTGTTTTACATATGCTAGTTTCTAGGGAGAAAGCACTAATCCTGCATACAGAGGCCACCTCAGCTGCTCCCCTCTTCATCGGAACAATTAATGTCAAAAGTTCCTCTAAGGACAGTTTTTGCCAATCAGCTGTTCTCCTCTCATTGTAGGAAGTCACCTCCTTTGCTCTTTGGCTTCCTGGACCTCCAAATGAGTTATGAAAAGCCTTGTGCTAATGATACCCTAACAACAATACCACAATTACAGCGGTGGTGAATGTACTCAGAGAAATTACTATGTGGTAGTTTACTTGGTCTATCAATCACCTCATCAAGCAGTACAGCCTCAAGAACATTCTCTCTGTAAGAGCCACATTTTAGTACACAAGTTACAAAGTTTTCATTTTTACCAGAGAGCACATTGTTTCCAAGCACCTTGGTATCTGCTGAACACACACGAGGCAGGATAACGGCAGAATACATGCGTGTTTTTCTTAAAGACCTCTTAAAAAACTGATCTACTGTTACAACCAGTGGCAGATATGCAGCGACAGGCACAGATCAGCCAACAAACCCGAATTTTGCAAAGTGCCAGCACGTATGGCAGAATACTTCACCTGCACTTCATACTGTGCTGCTTTGCTTTTCTGCTTTTAGCTACTGCCTTGTTCCGGAGAAACACGATGGAGGATATCAGATATCTTCTTTCCATTATGCATTCAGCCCGACATTTTATGACTTCTGAAAAAATGTATCGAAGAGGAAAAAATGCCAATCCTATGAAAACCTATGAAAAACTTCTGGTCATTCTTATGGTTTGTCAATCTACCACTTAGGTCAATTCCAGTAGATTGTAACTCTGCTTCTATAAATGTACACAAAGATCACATATGCAATTTTTTTCTGTACATTAAACTTTATCTGCCTTGTATTTGTGGCAAAAGGATAAATCTCTGTAAATATAAAGACCAAGAATCTGGAATTTCTTAATAAGCATGTCTATTATTCCTGGAAAAAATGGGCCTTAGCTTTATACTACTAAGATGAAACAAAAACTATTGGCTTCATTTCTGGAAAATTATGTAATGATGGTCAAGCAAGTTTATCTTATGGAGAATCAGGAAGTCTTGTTATAAAAGGGTTAAAGTTTGATAAATCTTAGACTTATCTTTCTTTCCAAAAATTTTTGCAGCACTTGAAATACAGGTAAATAGTAATGTTAAACACCAACAAACCTTAACCTGCTGGACTCCACCAAAATTCAGATCACAGAGCTGCAACATTTATTGTCTCTACTATTTAAATACAGCTTTTTTTCCAAGAGCTGTGGAATTAATCTCGGTTTGTGTTAAACCGCAAGAACAGGCACAAGAGCATGAACTATGAAAATGTGTATTACCTGTTCTCCCATACTAGCACAAGAGTTGCTTTGCCTTTTTCAAAAGGCCCATGCTCTTGTCCCCTGCACACATCTCTAGGCAGCATCAGCAACCACTGAAATTAATGCTTTCAAGAACAGCTATAGAGCAATTCATATGACATGAATGCCTTAACTGTGCATATCCATGCCTCCAAGCATCTTAAGTTCCTTTCAAGTTAACCTTGTCTGCACTATTACAGTTTAATGATTGTGTTCTGCTATTAAGTTTTCATCTATACCTTATACTAAGTTAATTTCATCACTAATTCCATATTTAATATAGAGCTCATTTCAGATACAATTTGCTTAATTTACACAGGAAGGTTAGATGCTGAAATGTAACTCCAGCACAGTAGAAACATCACTGCTTCTTAGTGTCCATGGTTCATTGCTTCTACAGGACTTGAATGTCTTGCACACTCAATGTGCTCAGCCTCTGGGTGGGTACACCAGTTGCACTGTTTCCCTGCTCTACCACCACAGGCATGTCCTTGGGGAGCCTGCAGAGAAACTACTAACTCACCTGCTGCCCTCTCCTCTGCCTTTTCCAGTTGCTAGCCAAAGCTGTCAGTGCTCCTGCAGGAAGCAAGTCCCCACACTAGAATGCTGGCCATCAAAACCGGTTTGCACAGAAAGAGTTTCTGACACCACTTGCAGACTAAGCACAACTGCACCAAACAGACTTGCTTTGTTTGTTTGAAGTCTGACTGGTTGTTGCCAAGCAGATTTCCTCAAAACGACTGTATCATTTATCTTGCCAATTCTGTATTTACAAAGAAGGAAATGAAAAGGGAGAAGACGAGTGTGCTGCTGGTACAAAATGCACTGAGTGAGGGATGGACTACACGACCTGCATTCTTCAATGAGTCAATGCAACAGCATCCACATGGTGTGAATATGAGTTAATGTTTGAGATACACCAGTAATGGATTTCTACTTCCCCAGCAATCTCATCAAGCCTAAAAACTGCCCATATGACAATAGCCCCTCTGCTATTGGAGGGACAGGTCAGGCGCAGTGGGAGGCCTTAATGAAGATCTGTACTTTTCAGCATCTGCCTCTCACAGACCATCCACATCCACAATTACTGGAGCATGTTTGTTTCACGAAGTTTGGCAAAGACAACAAAAGAGAGTGTCCAGGCACACTGCAGCTCAGCAACTACGATTTCAGCAGAAAAATTGGACTTGAAAATGTTATTAGCCCACACCTGTTCCAGTGGAGCTGCCAGTTCTGCAAGTGAATAGAATGTACTTCACAGTGTATTATACAACTGACAGAGAAAGAAAAGATTTTACAGCAGACTGAAAGTGTTAAGACTCGGGATAGTGAAGTTACAACTTGGCATTCATGCCTGTTGCAGTGGCAGCGCAGGTGGTATCCTCTGTCAGAACAGAAACATCCCATGCTTCAGGTGTACCTGACAGAAACAGGTTCTGTCTGAGCGGTCTTATTTCACATCCAGTAATAGTATCTGAATGGATGCTGATGGTCACTGCTAAAATTTAGTCCAGCTTCTGGCAGCACACAGAACAGAATGATAGGCTTAGGGTCTGTTCCTTCTCTCCTTCTATATCCTATCTGTGGTTTAGTGCGTACTGATCACACGGGTTTTCCGATCCTTCTCATATTTATCCATTCAAAAGAAACCAAAAAGACCTCCATATTTCAGTATCTGAACAATTAGGCTCACTGAGTTTCTGTCTCTGTCTCTCCTGTTACTGGTGAGCAGAATTCAACACTTCAGCTAGGCAGCCACCATAGTGGTGGTCTAGAAAAACGTGCCAGTTCTAGATGATGCAGACATAAAGGTGGTGTGCCTGCATTTACACAGGGCAGAGAAAACCTGTCAGCAAGACCCTGGAACAGAAATCAGGCACACAGTAAAGGTGCACAAAGGTAAATCTGTTGACCTGGGAGTTGAGAGTAAGTGCAGAAAGCAGTCTAGCAGAGCAGCTGGAGAATAATAATAGCCAGTATAGGTACCATGACAGAAAAAGAAAAAGGCAGTAAATTTATGTAAAGGTAATACAGTAAAACCAAAAAGCAGTATTATTGCTTTAACGTAATTAAAAACTATACAGTAATTTTTTCCCTTTATTCCATACAAAAGAATTACACAATATAGTTAGGAGGTTTTCCATTATGTACCTACAAAGGTTAATACTGTGCAAGCCTTCATAATTCCGAAATGAAATCTCAGGCAGATCTCAAACAGTTGTTGTCACAAAGACGCTGCCATCCTGAATGTTATTGTCTTTAAAAAGAAGTTCGGCGGGCAAGATCATAGACTCTTTCAGCATGTACATAACCAATTAATGTGCTCTCTCTGTAGTGTTGAACTATATTTTAAATATTTGTATGGACTCTCAAGATAACTTTAAAGAATTTCCTGGCAGCTATTAACCTCTAATGTACAGAATGGGATGTTACACCAAAAAAAGCTTGTCTCTTGTACATATTCATTACATTACCAAATTCATTTAACTGGAAAATTTTTCCATGCAGAGGATTTTTTTTTTTTGTATCTCTAAATGCAGAATATGCATCTGAACTGTAAACTGCACGTGATTACATTCCACAGTTTAGCAAATAAAGAGATGAACAGAAGTATATTCATCAAAATACTTAACAAAGAGACTGTGTTCTCAAAATTTGATTTATCAGTCACATAATTTTGACCAGGGTACACAAGAGTTTAAAATAAAAACAAAAATCAAAATACACAACTACATATACTGTACACTGCACAATTCCAGGACAAGGTATGAGGTTTTTTTACTAATACAAATCAGGAAACTGACTTGATAGGTGAAATTATTAGACACTTGTTTGTTAGAAAACTTCTTAGACTTCACCGGTGTCAAGACACTTGACAGACCACATATCAAACAAGTGCCTCATAGTGCAAGTATCTTTCTAGTCTTCCCTTAAATGCAATCTGCTTTTCTGCTTTGACTAATTGTACTGAAAATAAAACTAATACGTACTTCTAAAATTAGATACTTACAGTGAAAATACCCATTAGCTGAGTGTAAAAGAGTCGACTTATTCCACCTAATATTATTAGACCCATGAAGGCAGATATTCTTAGGAGAGCAAGTTCATGTCTAAATACAAACACATCCTAGAACAAGACAGAAAGAAGAGAGAGACTTTAGCAGCTACAAACTAATTAAAGTCTTTGAACCAAGTGGAAACACTAGATAAGAGGTGTAAGAGGTGTTCTCGAAGACTTAAAGCTGAAGGCAAATATTGGATTTTGAGCTACATTGCACATCATTGATATATTTATTTATGTTTTAAAAGTAATAATCTTTTCTTTATACAATAACCAATAATCTTTTCTTTATACATGTTAACAGTTGGGGGGTTATTTTGACAGACTGTTAAAAAAAACTCCTTCAGGTAGTTAAGGTTTTGGAAATAGATCAAGCTCAAATGAGTTGTTTCTGAATCTTCCATCTTAAACCGTGCCAGATTGCTATACACAAGCTATGTGAGACAGAGCAACTACTCTGTTAAAACACAGTCTGATTTATTAAGACTATTATACCTCAGCTACCAGGCAAAACACATTTCATTTTTACATCACTTCTTTTGAAAGAAAATAAACAACACTCCAAGCTTGACTCTTGAAGATTGTACCTTAAAGACCAAGTATCTGTACTGGATTGTTCTCGCTGCAGTGCTGTTATCCAACATAAACTTATCTCCAACTTTTAAATTTTGGCTTTGAGTGGATTACTGTCACTTTGGATAAGGGTGCACAGTAAAGATGCTTCAAGATACGGGAGAATATGGATCTGTTTGATCAGTTGCATTGGAAAGCCTGTTCTCATCCAGCAGAATATATGAGAAGCATTAGAGAGTGTTATGTAATGTCTTCAAAGGCTAGAGCACCCTATTTTTATCATAGGAGAACATTTTTATGTGGCAGTTACATTACGTGTACTGAGAGTTCAGACCCCATTCTCCTATTTGTAAGTTACACTTCTGTTCTTAAGGCTGTCTTTTGAACATACAAATCTGTTTTTCCACTTGCAAAAGCTAGATCACGGCAGGAAAGTATTAAAACCTTTCAAGTAAACTTTAAATTACAACCAGAATATAGAAGAGAACTGAATAAAAAAGACCCACAAAAAAAACAAACAAAAAACCCACAAACAAACAAAAAACCCCGCCCCCCAACACTGCTAATGTTCAACCACTAGGACTTGAGGAAGATGGACAGTGGGTTTTCATTAAACAGAGAATAGTAAAGCAAATTCTGTTTGGTAAAAAAAAAGCTGATTTTTCATTTAAATAATTTCCATGAAAGTTCAAAATATAAACCCAAGAAAAAAAAGTTTAGACTGCCTACTAAAGCTGTGAAGAAAGTCAGTATTTAATGAACAAGTACAAATCACTAGTTAAGCAGCTAAAACAAAAAACAATCCCCAGAAGTCTTTTCTGAACTACTGTAATGGTGCATCCTCTCTCCCCCTCCCTTCTTAATACTGGCCTTTCTTGCTGCTGTAGAAAACATATTAATTTCCACTTTTTTACCTCTTCTTACTCCTTTAATGAGTTAATTCGAAGATAAATCAACTCAAAATAAAACCAGTTATGCTATTCCTTATTTCACTTTCCATTAGCTAATGAAAGCTTTAAAGAAAAGCAAGGTAAGACACAACATCTAGTAGTTGTAAAATACTTCTTCTTCATATCTTCATTGGTATGTTTTACTATATTAGAAATGTTTTGATGGATTCAAGCTCAATAGCTTCACAGAAAACAGATAAATGTAAGAGAAGAGTGCTAACGTAAAATTATACTCTGAATCTAGCATCACACTCCCCCATTAGCTCCCCCTGCAACCTTAATTTAAGAGTTCCTACCCTTGAACATCATTTTCAGCATGAAAAAAATCCGTCACTCAAAACATGACAAAAGAAAATCCTAGCATGCAGTAGAGAGGTTGCATTTTCATCTGACTCCTTTAACCCACGTCTAGAGGTACAAAAAAGGACAGACCTTTCACACTAAAGATCACAGAATCATAGAATCACAGAATGGTCTGCATTGGAAAGGACCTTAAAGATCACCTAGTCCCAACCACCCTGCTGTGGACAGGGACACTTTTCACTACAGCAGATTGTCCGGAGCTCCATCAAATCTGGCCTTAACACTTCCAGGGATGGGGCATCAATAAATTCTCTGGGCAACTTCTTCCAGTGCCTCCTTAGCCTCCGAGTAAAGAATTTCTTCCTAATATGTAATCTAAGCCTACCCTCAGAAGGTCAGTTTGAAGCCATTCCCCCTTGTACTGCCACTACACAGATGCTCTCTTTCTTGTGGGTTACCCTCAGGTAACGGAAGCCTTCTCTTTTCCGGGATGAACAAACCCAAGTCACAGAAACATGGAATTGTTAGGGCTGAAAGGGACTTCCGAGGATCATCCACTCCAACCCCCCTGCC
>VZTA01016387.1:0-16992 GCA_013398855.1 Mohoua ochrocephala | reverse complement strand
AGGGGCTAATCACTTTGTGAACTATAACGTTTCTGGAGATAGTGGGTACTTTACATACTATTGCTTTATTACATCAGCTTTATGCAAATATAGTGAATTACAGAAATGTTATTGTGCTGATACAAAACTGGAACAATGTAGGGTGCATGTGGCAGAAGTGATCTACTTGTTTTCAAGAATAATATTTTATATTTCTAGTATAAGCAGCCTTCTGCTGTTATTTAGGGCCTTATTCTGCTAACTGTTCTGGCCACAAATACAGTTGGGAGTGATCTTAAAAGGCTTTCTTAATACTGTCTAACATTTTAAACACTTTTTCTCACGTTTTTGCATGTCTTCAGAAGAAATGTTTTCTGTGAAAGTGAAACCTTCAAAGTGTATTTTTCATTTGAGCCTTATGGTAGAATCAACAAAGTAACATTCTGAAATTTGTGAACTAAATGCAGTTCTCAGCTATGTATTGTTACTGGAAACAATATTAGTTTTTATCAAAATCTGTGACATACTCATGTAATGTGTTATCCCATATTTATAGGCTAAGTTCTGCTGTGAGGGACTCTGGAGCAATGCCTCTGTTAACCTGAAAAATCTCTTTAACATTTGTCTACTTAGACTGTCTTACACTTCTGGCTCTGTGCCAATCCGCAGTATGCTGGCGTGATGTAAAAGGCTTGCAACTAAGCACAAAATATCCTTTGTATATCCTACAATCGGTGACCTGGACATGGGTTACTGTGTTGTTACAAATGCTGAGAACAGGCAGATGCTGCGCTGTAGGAGAACGCGCAGGAAGTTTCAGACATAGGTGGAAGGCCTGGTGAAACATTCCCGTACACACTGACACCCTGTCTTCCCCTGGCGAAGCTTGCACTAAGATGAAGATTCGCTGCTTGCTCTTTGTGTACCCAGGCTAACTGCAGCATTAATTATTCCCTGCTGCCTTTTCAACACTCTTATTTCCCTTTAACTTCAGAACTTGGGTACATGTGATGGTGTTGGTTGTGGTAGCATTGTGTAAGACCACTCTGAAGAAATGGCAGTGAAGATGGAATGGAAAGATCAATACCAACCTCTTCCAGTGATGCCTTCTGTTGCTATGACAACTGTTCGTGTTAGGGACAGCCTGCTGCTCACCTCTGTTTGTCCTTACCCACTCTTGGATCGAAACATGTCCAAATGTGATTTGTTGTGTACACACAGCTGCTTCGGTGAGATCACATTTGGAGAGCATGATTGACTGCTATAGGCCAAAATATCCAGAAAAGATTACAGTCGAATTCCATTTCTGGCTTTCTTAAAGAGCTTATTTGGAAAAATTCATAGGAGTGGAGTAATCTAATTAAATCATCTGTACTATTGTTTGCATTTGTGTTAATGATGTTGCCTGTCTGCTCCAGAATGAATGCTTCATTGGAAATTCTGATTATCTGATTTTCTACGTTTATATTTTAAACCTGTGCTATTTCAAATTGTTTCAGTCTGTAATTAGGCATGAGCTATTCACCTGTATACTGTAAGAAAAACTACATTTTCAAATCAGTAGTGCTTCAGTTGTCTGAACGTCAAAATCCTTGGTTGGGCTGCTGCTTTATATGTGGAGCTTTTCATCTTCAGACACAAAATCTTGTTGGGTATCGTGTCTGTCCCGCCTGTGCGCCACCCTCCCCACCCACCCCTCTGGAAAAAAAATTAAAAAAAACCTCTGCAGTATATCTTTGGTATGCAGCAGAACTCCTTAAAACTTTCTTCACATTAGCAATAAAGGTCTAATGAAACTTTGTCTGGCAGTGTGAAGGTGATGGGGAAATTGCATAACAGTGTGTGGGGTTTGACTTGATTTTTAACATGTAATAAATGCAGAATAGATTCTAGACTAATTTTTATGTGGCTGTATTTCCTTTAATATTGTCAGCTTATGTGAGCTGGAAAGCTCTGTAAACAATATCAAGAAATGTTTTCTTTTGTTTTAGTTTTCTTGAATGTGTATATCACTCAATAGGGAAGAAGAGAGTGGATGAACACTGGAAAGGAAGGGACTAGTAGGTCAAATTTGAATGAAAATGCATTAGAGTAGAATCGGGAGAGCAGGGTGGGTCAGTTTTTAATCATTTTCAGCTGTCTGTAAAGTGGGATCTGGGCTACGTGTACAGCACTGGCAGCAATATGGAAATGACCTTCCGAAAGGGAAGGCTTTTGACAAGGTTTCATCCCAGGATGCTGGAGCAAGCAAGCTGCTGTAGGATGAAAGGAAGGGTTCTAAGATGGCTACATAACTGATTAAGAGGAGATAGGAAGCAGGAATAAATCATCCCATTTCATGGCAAAAAAATAAATTACCAGTGAAGTCCACAAGGATCTGTGCCTAGGCATGTGCTTCACAGTATCCTCATGACCTTCTGGAAAAAGGGCTGCATAGAAATATGGCAAAGCTTGCACAGACTGTTCAGAGTAGTAAAGATGGCTGAAGAATTACAAAAGGGCCTTATCTCATGGATGTATTAAGGGTAGATGAAATTCAGTGCAGGAAACGTTAAGTAACTAATACGGGAGAAAGAAGTTACTTTACATGCTGTGGATCACCAGTATGGCTATTCCTTGGAAGTGAGATCTTGGGGGTTTTATAGATCTTTAAAAAGATCAGCTTAACAGAAGTTACAATTTTAATTAAAACGTTGGAAATTACTAGCAAGCAAGTTAAGAAAATAAAGTGTTGTTAATCCCCTGAATTAATATATATTTATAAATCTCTGGTGCATGTGCATCCTTCATACTGTGTGTAGCTGTGGTTTCTTCCACCTCCAGCCCAATGTAGTAAAACAGAAAGATTTTAGAGGAGAGTGACAGGAATGATGAATAGCATGCAACACCTGTATGAGGATAACTAAATAGACTGAAAGGCAGATGGTTGAGACGGAATGATAAAAGTCCATAAAATCACAAGTGGCAGAGGGAGAGGATGAATAGGGAGTGATTGTTCACTGTCTCTCCTGATACAAGAACTAGAGGTTATTGAATGTAATCTGTGTGTGGTGGCTCAAAGCATACGAAATAAAGTGGTCTTCACAGGTATGAAGGTGAGCTACAGCACTCTCCTTTAACAACCCCTTTCTCTAGGAAAAAAAAGAAAACTGCACAAAGAAAAAAATCTCGTTAATGTTAAAGTTTACATGACTTGAAAGTAACTGAAACAGTACTTGAAAGATGAATCCATTAAAGGTTGCTAAATATAAAGTCAGCATCTCTGCCTTAGAAAAATCCTTTTGAACCATCAGTTGGTGGACACTACAAAGAGTACTGGCAGAGAATCCCCATGTGGTTGTCCACTCTTTAATTACCTCCCTGGACATGTGCTATTTACCAGAAAAGGTAGAAAATGGAAATTAAAAATAATAATTTAGTCTCTAAAGTTCTGTGTCTAGAGCTAAGACAGCACATTGCTCCTGTGTATTTCTTTGCATGTTTCTTTCTGCATGTTTACTTTTGTTGTGAGTTGTGTTTCAGAGGATTTCAGAAAACTATCATGTCTCAGGTAAATTTCTTACAGAATCCCAGTATTGTGTTTGGAAACAATACTGTTGCAAAATACTCCTTGGTAATAAGACGACGAAGGCAAGCAGATTTCTGTACAGCAAGGAGTCCATCACTGCTTTGGAAGTTCAGCTCAGGGTCTGACTGATCTTACAGCTCTGAGTTGCTTTCAGTGTCTCAGGGAATTCTGTTTATACAGTCATATAGCAGCATTGGTAAGCATATAATTGTTCTGTTTTCAAACACCTCTTAAATAATTTTTCTTTCTTTGCAGATTGTGTCCAGGTAAGAAACTTAAGTAGGTCTTGACTTAAGTCAAGAGTGAGTTACAGTATTCCTTTCAAATGTCATATTGTCAGCCTTGCTGTCTAAAAATTTGTTTCTTCCTCGGTTTGGTGCTGAAACTCTTTTTCTTTTCCTAATTATGTATTACTATGTCTCTGGTATGGAGTTACAAAAATGCTTGATATGTGGTATTTTTACTCCACAGAAAGTGAATTATTGAAGAAGAAAGGAATTGATAATATTTTATAAAGGTTTTGAGCGTGATCTAAGTGAAACTGATCAAAGTTAATACAAATCTTGGCCATTTAATGAGAATCTTGAAATAACAATCTGTTTGTTTAACTTGAACTAAAATGGTGCTAACTTAATATTAAGAGAAAACCAAAAACCCAACCCCCCACCAAACACCAAAAAGCAAAACCTCTCAGTACTGGCCCGGACTTTTCCTGTGGTTTTAGTGCTGAAATTAGCTTGATCTATCCCAAAGCCCATGAAGTTAATGAATAGCTTGTCAGCATCAGAATGAATGAAGAACATATATTGGATGGGTTAGGTAGGCTGGGTGTTTGCTCCAGGCCTGTAGTCCTTACCTTGTACCTTTTCAATTCTTGAAGTTGAGTGGAAAGAAGAAGCCATATGATCTGGGTTATGTGCAACACTAAAATTGGTTTAAAACAGTCCTTTGTAAAGAATTCAGCTTCCAGAACATAGAATTTTCCAACAGGGAACAGAAAGCATTAATACTGAATTTGCCTCTGCATTTGGAATTTCTTAATCTTTCAGTCTAGTACCTCTGGCAGTATTTGAGACTGAAATTCTGCAGCTGATGTAATATGGACTTTAACGGTGTCATCTGACTGTAGTCTGATGTGGTAAGACACCACGTGGTATCTTACATGCTTTTGATTTAATTGGAGCAGTGAAAAGTAGGTAATCATCATTAAGATCAGCATTCGGATACAAGTTTGTAGTGCTATAGAGCTTCTATTTGGCTTCACAGAGGATGTCCAGGGTATTTTTTCTTTTTCTAGAGGAGACGAAGAAAGTGCTTAAAATTGTCTTGTGATGCCTGCAATAGGAATGTTGTTCTGAAGCTGCAGAAATCCTATGATTTCTGGAACAGTATGTGAAGTGACTGAGAGAGAACTGCAAATCAGTTTTTCATGAAGCCTGGCCTTCCCATAAAGGGAGCTGCAAGGTGTGAAGCCATGGATGCTTCCCAGAACAATTTGCACATTGCTTCTGCTCGTTCCGCCTGCCACTTTGGTCAGTGAGAATCTAGCAAAGTGAGAAGAAAATGACATAAACAGATTTCGAGTAAAAGACACAGGAGAAGAAAAAGTGAAAAGGAAGACTGACAAATACAGAATGAGAAGTGAATTGAAGAGGACAAGATCAGGGAAATTTGGATCACTTGGAAAAGAGAAATAGGAAAGATGAAAAAAAAAGGGAGTAAGTGAAGAAAAGGATACAGGGGTAAGGAGTGAAAAAACCCCAACAATATTATTTGCTCGTTTTGGCCATGATGTTAAAGGTCCTTAAACTTCTACCATGTTAATCTTCCTGTGTTACCTGATTTAAGTGTTAGAGAATTGCCATTTGTGCTGCAGCATTTTAGTTCTGATGTTGAAGATGGTTCGTGTAGGTTAGTTATTGATCCATGAGTCCAAACATGTACATTCTAGGGGTTTAGGATTTTTAGCTGTTCATTATTCTTTCCCTTTCAGTGCAAAGTTATCAGATGGGGTAATTAACCTAAGCCAGCAGTAACCTGAGAGGCAGGAAGAAAAATTCAAGTGGGCTGTCAGTCACCCTAGTTAAATCTGCAGAAATACCTGTTTACGACAGACACTGTTTATCCCCTTGTTAATGACTTCAAGGGAGAGCCGTAGCCAGAACATCTCAAGATATTAGAGGTGATTAATAAAGTATCTGAGGTCCACTCTTCTTTCCATGCTAACTTAACTTACAGCTAAAGAATTCTGAGCTATTCTTGAGAAAACTCTTTTGATGCTACAGCTTTTGGTGCTATGGCAGCTCCAGCTTCATAAGGGAGTCTTAGTGCTCCAACGCAGAAGATAGCTTTGGGGAGAAAGAGATGAATGAGTCTTACTAAATCCAGGAGTCAGGCTCCCAGTGTGAAGATGCCTGGCAAATGGTTGCCATTGCCCTGGAGCTAAAGCACAGCTGCCAAGCAGCTGGGCTGAGCAGGGAAGACCCTCTAATGTACCTTCTCAGCAAATTGTCCATTTATTCTGATGCTGCGCTGAGTTCAGGATTTTGGCAGGAGGGACTGCGGAAAAGCTCCTAAACAGATTGAATTGAGGAGAATATAGAAAACCTTGGAAAACCCAAAGATACCACATACTAATCGGCAAGTCTAGAGGAGCTGAATCCTGGGGTGGCAATTGACTTGGCAGACAAACTCACTGAGCCACTGCCAGCTTCTAAAAATTTGCAGAGGACTGAGAAGACAAGAAGGACTGGCAAATAGCAGAAATGGTATTGATATTTGAGCTATGTGCAACAGCAGTGCACAGAGTTGGATAAGGAAATGTGTTTCAAAATGAGGAAATTTTAGCCAAATTATCAATGTTTAATTTGTTTGTTTTTAACGGAGGGGTTTTTCTTATAAATACCAGTCAAAATACTGGCAAATATCAGAACTTAAGAGATCACATTCGTGCAACAAAGTGGGGATTATGCATTTTGTTACAGAGAAGAGCCAGAATTGTAGCCTGACAGCTTATCTGATTTCCCTCACACCACTCTGTTTTCCAAGGAGGATGGGTGGAACATAGTATATAATGGTAAATTGAACTTGTCTTCAAACACACTTGAAGAAAAAAAACCCTGCAAGTGTTAGTTTTTCATCATTGGAAAGAGTTTCAGCTAAGGCAAGTAATGAACCAGTTTTAACTCTGCCTGGAAAGTAGCGGGTGGGGAGAATGCCTGGAACTTGACTTTGCAAAGGTCGTGAATAGGAATGATCTGTTTTCTAGCATGCAGTTTGTGGGGTAAAACACTCACTTGAGGACTTCAGCCATGTCTCAATGTACACATATAATATTTTGAGATGTTACCTCAAAGTTGCTTCCAAACAAAGGATTATGCTACTCAGGATAATGATATGCGCGAACAGGAAAGCATCCTCTTAAGAACGTTTCTTTATCGTCATGAGAGCGGCTGCATAACACATTTATTTTCAAGTACTAAAGAGTTAGGCTTGGGTGGATACATGTCTGCCAATAGCAGCTGGTAGGTGGATAGAGCCATAAATGCTTTGATGTTGCGCTTTTTTTTTTCTAGAAGTCAGTCTGGGTGAAGTGGAAGAAATCTGGTGCATATTAATATTGGAAAGTCTGTTAGGGAAGGCACAAATGAAGGCTTCATCACAATGAAAGCTGTTTGATCCATCACAAAGCAAACACCAGTGAACTTCAACAACTTCTGACCATCCTGTCAGTTGTGAGGGACCGTTACTTGGATTCACTTTCCTAGATGGATGCGTATTTCTGATCTGTGTTTTAATCATCTCTTTTCGGCGTTAATACAGTTTGAGTATCTTCCATCTATTTTGTGAATGACTAAGAAAAATGCTCTCAGTTTTTTGTATTGCAGTTCACAGGCACTTCTTGTAAGGCAGAGGAAAAAGCTTTTGTTTTTAAGTCTTCATGCTGCTTTATTGAGAGGTAGTCTGGTTTCTATTTCTGTGTCCTACACCTCAAGGCTCAAATCACAATTTAAATTCTGCAGGTTTTGGACTGGTCATTGCTGAGGGCTGAGAAGGGATGAAGGCTGAGCATGACTGACACGTTCATATTCATCAGAAAACAGAGTCAGCTGGAGAGAACGAGGGAGTAATTGCTGCAGTGCTGCCTCCTTCACTGCTTGCACAGAAAGACATAGGCTGTGGGGAGGAAGCTACCTGAGGTTATTAAGATTAATACTGCTAGAAATTTCAATCAACTCACACAAGGCTGCTCCTCAAGGCTGTCAGATGCCTACCGCCTTCTCTGATTCAGGCGGGGCCACATCAATTTGAATTTCCCAACAGAGATTGCTATGATTTATGAGTTTAGGAGGCTGATAAATATGGTTAGTTGAAATAATTGAATCAGAATAATTTCAGTCAGCCGTGCTCAATTTATTTTGTCTGATAACCACAGGAGGGTGCAATTTTGGATAGGGAGTTTCATTTCGAGGATTCCTGGCACAGGAAAGACATCGTTGAACCTGGAATAAGAGCGATTTAATTCTGCTGCCAGGCCTGTATGACAGCCTTATGACCTGACTTAGGATCTGTCAGAACTGAAGAGTAAGTACCTAGAACTCTTCTGGTATTGCCCATGACAGAGGCTGAGTCAGGTCTGGTTTATGCATTGTGGGATAATTTCTGCTGGGAAGGGTAGTGAGAGTTTTACTACTTAGTGTTTGAAAACCACTTTACTATTCACTTGAGAGGTTGTTGTTCTTTACACTTGTTTTTAAAAAATTACTTTCATTTTTATGAAATGTTTCACTTGCGAGTTTTGTGAATTTTTCTGGAGTAGTGATGAGCATCAATTTTATCCTTATAGTGAAGAGAGCACTCGTGCGTCCCTGAAAAGTGCTCTATGAAACTTTCAAAAATAAATTTGCCCGTACAAGATTATTATTTGTCTGTTGTAACTTTTTTAGGTGAAAAAAAGGCATTTTAGGTGGATTGTCCTAGGAAGAGTACTGAATATAAAGGGCACTGTAAAACCAGAAGGTGAGCAATGTTGTGATGGCTGGCTAAGGTCAGCAGAGAATGGGATAGCCTAGCAAGCGGAGCAACTTGGCAAGCAGAGCAAGGGAACAGGTGAAGTGTGTTGCAGGACAAGTATTTTCTTGTTGTCATGGTCAAGATATTGATGATAATCTGAGAGCTGCAAGCAGGGCAGGGTATGTGAGAAAAGGCAGTGGCTTGTGCCTGTCTCAGGCAAAAATCTGACAGGCTGCTGGGTCTAGCACTAGTTTATTCCTCATGTCTGGAATACACCTGAAGTGAATTTTCCTGGCTAGGAAGGTGGTGTCCTCTCCGCTGCTTGGAGCAGAGTTGTAGAGTGGCCATCTTCCAGCTCCATTTGTCCCATTAGGATTTTAGACCTTTTCATTTTGGTGTCTTTTTCTTATCGAATCCTTCATCTGCTGATGTTTCCCACCACAAACAGGATTACCTCTGTCTGCAGTTTCATGTTTATCTTGTGTGGCTTTTCCCCACAGACTTTCATACTGCCTTTTCTAACCACCCGTCCGCTTTCTCAGAAGTCATGACCATAGCCAGGCAGCATGCCAGAGGTGACAGAGATTGCTGAGGGAGCAATAAAATGGACAGGTTTATTCTATGGTTAGCCAGGAATGTAGGCAGCTGCTAGATACCGGTGTTACCCCAGATGGTTTGTATCAGCATGGATATACCAATGGTCATGTGACATAACCTGGCCTGCACATCACCTACTCTGGTCACCCATGGCTGAAGAGCTTTAACAGTGTGGTGAGGAAAAGCCATACTTGCACAGGAAAAAAATCTCTCTCTCTCTCTCTCACTCCCTCTGACCCGTTATTCTCAAAGTTCCCTTGCCTTAGAATTTAAACATTTTAGGATTTTTCATAAAATTTATTATCTTTTTCTTTTATTATTCTGGACATGATCATCAGTTTGGGGGAGGGGGTGTCCAAATATTGGGGAACCAGTAGGAGCTGGAGGTGAGGTATTCTGATCGTATAGAAAGATTTGTGACCCTAGAGTAGTATGTGCTTTAGGGTCCATTTTGGCAATCGAAATCTGTCAACATCAGCCTTCAGTGTTTCAGAGACACTGAGCTGCTGTATTGAAGAAGAAGCTGGTGCACTCTGTATTGGAAAACAGTAACAAAGCAATTTTTTGAATAACAAAAGTCCTGGTAAAATTCACCTACCCAACTCTGTGTACATGTTAATTCCTGCAATTCATTCATGATGGTTCTTTTGACTCACATGATTGTTCCTTTTGTCTCCAACTAATTTGGTGCCATCCCTACCTGTTGTAACTTATTTCTGTAGATCATACAAAGTCCTGTTCTGTCTAAAGTGTGTCCTATGAGATGCAGGATCTCTCTAGTGACATGTGCTCTATTGTGGCAGCACTATTCTATCCAGCAGTACAGCAGAAGTAAGTTAACTTAAGAGAAAAACATTTGCCAAGGTTTTACCTACTTCCCTTTTTGACTGCTCAGCACTTAGGAAGATGGTTCAGTGAATAACTCCTACTGCATCTCCTTGCTGAGATCTTGCCATGAAGTACTTGTTGTATCAGAGGAGGGGGGAGGATATTGTGAAAAATCTGCTGCTTAGTCAGGATGTGGATATAAACCACAGAATGTTTTCCAAATCAAATTTGGATTTGGGGCTTAGCATAAAACGAGGGCACGAAATAACTGCATCCTGTGCAGAAAATGTTAATAGAAAGAGTCAGGATTACAGTAATGCATTCTGTGTGGTCTTCAGTGAGTAGAGAGTAGCATGTGGCAGGACTGTCTCACTTGTGTCTTTGCTTCTGCTGCTGTGAAAAGTATTTTCAATATTTGCATAATTTAGAGCATGACATTATGATTTTCAAAGCTTCAAATTGGAGTAAAGCATTTACATAATCTAATTAAATCATGTAAATGTTTTATGATAATATTCAAGTAAGTGCGAAACTTGTTCCACAGATGCATCCCTTTCTTCGTCCGTTGGGGAAACTGAATTTAGGCATGCAGATGTATGTTTCTAGCCCTGCATGCTCTGGGAGGTCAACAGAGTACTTACTGAATGCTCTGTTCTTAGTATAACCTCCAAAGCCTGCTCTGCAGAGCATCATCCTTCCAAGAAGCTGGAAGGTAAGCTGGGACCAGAGGGAAAGGCAGAGCAGATTTCAAAGGCTGCTTGCAACCTCTTATAATTTGAACGAAAGCGTTGCTACTGCAGTATGTAATAAATTGCTTCCATTTCAGTGAACATTAAAATAATCCCATGGTGACCCTCTTAGCAGCAGCCCTGCCACATTTGGTATCAGATCTCAGAAAGCATGCATCGTACTTGGATGGGAAGCTACCAGGGGAAGCTCCACAAATCCTCCTGGTGACTGTTGGGTTTGTTTTTGCCTCTGGCTGCACTAACTCACAAAATATTGGAAGCACTTGGCCAGCATCCATGATGAGAGATGCTGTCTTGTCGTGAGATTATTTAAATAATATTTTTTATCAGCACACTCTCACTAAGCTGTCTTCAACAGCAGTTCTTAGTGAATCCTGTCTTTGCCAGGGTATACTACTGCAATAAGCAAATGAATTGAATCATGATTTTCCAAATATAGCCAAGCTAATGCTAAGCCAGTACTAATGAGATTCTTTTAGAAAGTACAGCACTGCTTTGCTAAAATGAATTTGTGTAATTGGCAAAAAGGTAGGCTCTTCAAGACAAGGCCCCTGTCTGTTCTAATAAGCTCATTGCCATTGATTTTTATCAGTGCCACACTGATCTGCTCTAACTGGTGACAGAAATGTGTGTGTGTATACGCTGCCACTGTTCTGTGCTCTCACAGTAATGATAATGTCCAGGTTAGGATGTTGCCTGTGCCAGGCTGTTGATGAAGCCTGTGTGCTGTTAGAAATGTAGGACTGTCTGCAGATGTGATGTGGAGCTGGTTTGTGCCTACACCGTGACTGTGCTGAGCCCAGCAGCTCTGATTTTTATCTGAAAATGTGGCTGTTGTAAGGGGAGCCTGGGTCTAACAGTGCAAAATCCGGGGATTCTGTTATTTATTGTCACAGCGCATAACAATATCCAAAGGTTGTAAATTAGTTTGGAGCTCAGCGGTATGGAAAACTCTGAATATGTGAAAGTGATTGCTAAACTAGCTGACAGAAAGGTGAAATATATCAGTAGTGAATTAAGTCTTCTCTAATTAGACATAGAAATCTAATTACTTTGCAAATTTTTTGTCTAATTTTTAAGGGAGTGAAGCTAGTGTAAATTTAAAAAGGAAGCCGAGATGTTCGGCACGTAGTGTTAACTGCCAAGGAGAAAACACGGTGACCTTATTTGCAGCTGCACATGCATCATGTGTAGGAATGCCTGTCATAGCCATAATGATTTAACATCAGGGCAGCCCAATATTTCTTGGTTCTTCCTCCGCAGTGTAGGCAGTTTCCTTTATAGGTGGAATGGGAAGCTGTAGGTGTTTCTGGTGAAAAATGGTAATGCTAGAGAGGTGCCCTTTACTACAAATCCAGCTCTATTCATTTTAGTTCACCTCCCCAAAAAGAATTTGCAAAGTCACAGCCTGGGGAATGAAGTCACAGGTGGGTGAAGTTTAAGTTTTAGCACGCTTGGATTCTGTTTATTTGATTACTCAGCTGTTGATTATACAATGTTAAAGCATAGTAGGTGACACTGGGAATGTTTAAAGCTGCTGAATTTTATTTTAAGGTGCCAAGACTATTTCATTGCAGGAAAGAATCATTTTAGTTTAAAACCTGCAAAATTTTGGGCATAGTAGATCTTTTTCATTTGGACATGAAAACTCACAGAGCTGTTTAACTCCAGACACGAAGACATCTTCCTTAGAGCAGCTTTTCATACTTTGAACATTTTGTTAAGAGTACAAATATGAAATGCCACTAAATATCCTGTGTGAATTGCTGTTAATAGTTCCATAATAAAATCCCTTTTAACACGACATTAACTGGGCTATAGTTGAAGCATTTGGGCATTGAACACTTTCTGTGTTCAGAGAGGAAGGACTTGGACAATCGAGTATAAAATATGAAAGGTCTGACAGTGGTCAGATCAACTCTAAAAGGATAATAAATTGATTTTAAGAAAATACATGCTAACCCGGCCTCATGGCCCCATCTGATGTCTACCTGTATAGATTCAGTCATTTTGAATGAGTTGCCCTGTTTCTTTTAATTCTTTCTTTTGTTTTCCCCTTAACCTGTTCCAGTCCACCACTGCAAATAACATTTACTTCTCATATAGATATGGCCCCTGTTGCAAGGGGACAAATTTGGGATTTAATTTAATTTCCTAGTCTTTGTGCCTAATATTTATGCATAATCTTGCAATTGAGACCAACATTTCCATAGGGGAAGAAGAATTCAGCTGAGCCTTACCCAAAAAATTATATATCCAGCCCTAGTGTCTCTGGCTGTGTACCTGCATGTGCTTAAGACGGTGAAGAAGCCACATGTAAATACTGCAGGAAAGTTGAATATCATGGCAATACCTGACAGCCTTCAAAAATTTTGGAAGGAGAGTATAAACTGGGTTGTATTAAGAAGAATTCTGTAATTCTTCAGCTCTGTTTTCTGGCCAACAATATTTTTTAACCATCAATATTCCAAAATATAAAAAGAACTGACTTGATCACGCTATCTGTATTTGCCTTTGTATGTTGTTCCCAGCATAAGAGAGCCCGATTACAAAGGAAAACCTGTCTTGCTAGAGATTGGCATAGGTTCATTCAGTATTTTTTCTGAAGGTTTTGGTGTTTGTTATGCAACCATAGTGTGTTCACTACAGCTTTTTAGCAAGTTCACTACTTTTCCCGGTCTTTTAAAATGGTTTTATAAATGCTATAGTTAGTGTCACTGACAGCATGCTTAACATGAATGAAACAAGGGGCCATAGTCTAAGTTTCAAAAAACCTCAAGTCTAACATGACTTCTCTCTTGTCCTTGATCAAATTGATTGGCATGTTATTCTAGTTGGCTGTAGCTTAAAATAATAAATGTATATTTTTCTTGTGTCTTGGGAACACTCTGGGTCCCATTAATCTCAGTATTCTCAATATAGAATCAGTTTTATCCTCTGCAACTGCAGTGTCTGCACACATAAAACAATAATTTTGTTTATATAGTATCTAACTTTAACAGAGAAAAAGAAAGATCCCTATTGTAATTAAAGGAAACAAAGGAACAAGATGGTTTGAGTTATTTATTTGAGTAAATTGAAGAGATGTCTGTGGATGTGCCTGAAAATCTGTACCAAGATCTTGAGATTCTGTCCAGAAATTCACTTTTTGGGTCATTCTTTTTAGCATTATTGAAACACTGCATTTATGATTAAGGAAAACACCTGTTGGTACAGTTTTATGTTAGATAAATGTATAATTGGAAGAGAGTACTTTGACAGTGCCCAGATCTTACTTTTAAATGCCTGAGGCTGCTCAGTAGCCAAGATCACATCCACAAGAATGTCCTTACCAAAGCACAGTGTCTAGTTAGAGATGAAAGCAAGCTGTCTTAGGTGCACCACAGCTAGTTGTAGGTCATGGACCTGTTTGCCATGTTCTGCAGTCACAGTCCCATCAGTTTTTCTTTCACCCTTGGAGAATGCAAAGATCAGCTGAACTGAACAGAACAGCAGCAGTGCATTATAAGAATAACACCTCTGCACTGTAATTCAGAATTAAATAGTCTTTCATGGTCCACTCTTGCAAAGTATAGTGAGCTACTGCTCCGCTATGATAGCATGTGCTCCTAAGTGTTGGGAAGGGAGTTTAATTTAAAAAAAAAAACAACAAAAAAACCCCCAAACCTTCAATGCATCTGGCAATGGAAAAAAATTAATTTTGTTTAATTTTTAATCAGACAGCCTGAGACAACCACTGAGCACTACTTGACAATTAGAATACTAATGAAGTGCACACTGGGTTAGTCTGTTTTTAAAGGACAGCAAACAATGCTCTCAAAGTTGAGGGATTCTATTTCATTCCAGTCAAATCTTCACATATCTACCTTCTTACTTCAGGTAATGAATTCAGGTAATGTTTGCCTTGTTTTCTTCTTTAAAAATCCCACCCCATGGTTAATTATTTTTCAGATATAGAAAGCACAGAAAGTGATAAGTGGCTTTCTTGTAAAACATTAATCTTCACTGTTTGAGGCACCTTCGATGCCTTAAGTGTTTTCTTTTTGTTTGTTTGTTTTTATTCTTCCTCTAATGTATTTGCTTCTGTCTACCATTCTGCAACAGTTTGAAGTCTTTGGTTTTCGTTTTTTCTATAAATTAGATATTGTAAATGTTTGTCTGTAGTGTGCAATTTCACAGAAGATAGTCAGGTTGCAGGAAGAAATAAATTGCCCATGCCTAAAGTGTTTATTTCTTATAAAATTTATAAGCAGCTATCTATAGCAAGGTTGAATATAGTAGACAATGGTTAATGAATTCAAATGAGTTCTGAGACATAAATTAAGTAGCCTAACCATCCATAGTAGCCATGTCATTCTGGCCTCACTGTGAAATGGATATTTCATTGCCCCTGCTATGTCACATTGTCAAGCAGAACCATATAATTATACCCTAGCTGGAATGAAGGATTCTCACTAGCTCGTGTTAGGCCCCCTCTGCCAGTTCCAACTTTAAAAGTTTGCAGAAGCTGTAGGTGACTTATCAGGAATATAATCCTTTTGGTGTAATCCTTTTGTGCTGAAATCTGAACTCCAGTGCTTCCCTGTGGTGTTGAGCCAGGGCTCAGCTCTAGGTACATTTAGTGTTGAGGCAACAACACTGAGCCTGGGGCAGATGTTTGCCAGACTTGCTGCATCTTCTCTGTTAACAGAGGAGAGTTGAGGAAAGGCCATTAGCACTAAGAGGAGGGAGACCAATGTTACCCAAAGTACAGCCATTGGCCTTCCAGCAGGGAGCAGAGCAACAAGGGCTTCTGGTCCTCTTTTCAATTAGCTCTTTGTTCTCCTGCCCTTGCCTCACATCAGGAGCTGTCAGTAACCAGTACCTCAGGACTGAGAGGCAAAACCCAGCTCACTGCTGAGCTCTGCAGATCCCTGTTTTACCCCATTCCTTGCTGATTGCTCTCTGCCCTGCATTTGCAGTGTGTTTGTTCCTGTTCTAGCTGATTCTACTCGAGATCTGAAAGTTGCTGTGGGAGGCAGCGCCAAGTCTACAGGAGGGAATACCATTTCCCAATCTGTTTCATCCCACTAGGGATGGAAATACATTTAACGTGGGACATGTCGGCTTCTTTCATGAGTTGTTCTATGGCTGTTGAGGAAGAGGCATGCCTGAAATTCTAATGACACGAATAAACTTTTGTTGCAATGCTTTAGCAAAGAAATTCAAACCCAAATCATCCAGGTCAAACTGGCATATACCAAGCCAACAGCTGGTGATCTGTTAGGAAAGGATTGCTCATCAGTTGTGAATTTGCTTATGAGACAATGCATAGGGAAGTTTTCAGTTAAAAAGGGCTGCTTAAATTTGTTTTCTTTGTCACATTGTTTAAATATTGTCTCAACTTTGCAGAAAGAGCATGTGGGAAAGTTCTGTTTCATATCAGCATTTTCATATTTTTTCCATAATACTGTGCTGAACTAAAAAATTCTAGTAAATGAAAGGAAGAGTTTTGATTTTTTTTCCCCCAGGTTTTCTGTAAAACATAAAATTTAGAGCCTTCAAAACTGAATGAAAGAGTTGAAATCAAACCTCAAAACTAGATCTGTTAAAACAACACAGGTCAATTTCTATCATGCCAGTATGTAAAAACAATCTGGCTTATATTTTTCTGCATTTTTTTCCATTTTAAAAATATACCCTTTATATAAGGACTTATAATGTCTTTTTTTATGCATCCTTGATGTCAAGGGGTTGATTTGTTAGGATTTCTCCTTGCAAAATTCCCAGTTCTCAGGGCTATAATTGGTTTTACTGTTTCTTTGAAATGCACAAAAAAGTCTGTTGTTGTGGACTGGGAGAATTAGTAGGGAGTACTTTTGCTGTAGATAGTGGTTCTATATTTAAAGAGAAGATGCATTTTTAGCAGTTGGTTTGATGTGGAATCCAGGCTGTGTGGTAAAACACGCAGGTACCAGTGAAGCCCTTTTTCTTGGGATGGCCAAGAAAAAAAAACCAACTTTTTTCGTTGATTAGATGAATAATGTTACCATTGGTTTTTTTCGTATTCTTTAATTTTTTTCCCCTAGATGACATTACTTCAGGAATAGGAGGTTGTTAGGGTTTTTAGGAGCTCCCTTTTGTTTCCCTTTTCTTTTAAGGAATTTTCCCCATACATGTTGCCAGGGGTCATTAATGGGTGGATACTTGAGAGACAAAAGACCCCAGCCACAGAGGGTAGTGGCCCTGATGGCGGCTCCTTTTTGTTTCCCCTTGGGG
>VZTA01016377.1:157772-183931 GCA_013398855.1 Mohoua ochrocephala | reverse complement strand
ATATCCATATATATATATATAAAATAATCCGCGAGCCTGTTTTTTCTCTGCAGGCTAATTAAACAATCCCTGATTTGCAATACAACTGGCACAGCAGCCAAAGCCCGGCCGCAGTTGTGTTCCCATCTCCCGCCCCAGCTGTTAAATATTAACCAGGCACGGAATGGAGGGCTTGGAACTTCATACAAAAGGTTTTAATTAGGGGTTGGCCCCCAAACCTGCCCTCCAGATCCAAGGAGCCTCCTGCCCTCCTCCTCCTCAGCCTGCTCCGAGGCTGGACTCGGGGGGCTCCACAGTTCCCCCACCAGGAGCTGCCCCTCTGTCCAGAGCCCACCTTGGTCGGGCTGGCAGAGCTGATGGAGCCCAGCTTGGCTTGATTTTTATCATTATTGTAGAATGACAGATTGGTGTGGGTTGGAGGGGACCTTAAATCCCATCCCTTTCCACCCCCTGCCATGGGCAGGGACACCTCCCACTGTTCCAGGTGGCTCCAAGCCCCGTCCAGTCTGGCCTTGGACACTTCCAGGGATCCAGGGGCAGCCACAGCTTCTCTGCGCACCCTGTGCCAGGGCCTGCCCACCCTCCCAGGGGAGAATTCCTTCCTAATAATCAAAAAAAAGTAGCTCTGCCCTCTTGTCAGTGTGCAGCCACTGCCCCTGGTCCTGTCACCCCCGGCAGGGCAGGTGGCAAAGCCTTTGGTGACAGAAGCAGCACCTTCCATGTTTGCTGTGCCCGAACAACATCAGGGCACCTCCTGGGAAATGCAAACGCACAGTGCAGCCCCTCGCTGGACCTGCCCTTGTCCCCAGGCCGTGGGGTCACACAGTGCCCTGTCCCCACCCCTGGGGCACACTCCAGAGCCCGTTCCAGCCAGCAGAAACCCCCGGAGCCCCAGGAACAGGAGCCCAGAGGGACCCTGCTCCCAGCACCGCGGCTGCTCCCAGCACCTCACCCCTCTCCCTGCTGCCCCGCACCCTCCACACAAAAGGGAAATCCCAAGGGACAAACGAGGCACCCCAGGGAAGCTCCACTGCTGGTCACAGGGACTTCACCTGCTCCTAAATGTGAGCTCAGAAAGCAGGATCCTAACCACAGACCCGTCCTTCTCCCTTCCCACCCTTCTCTGCATGAGCTGTTGGAAGAGCTCTTGGTCTGCACCATCCCTAAACCCAGAGCTTGGGTTCACCCCACAGCACAGAGCCCCCTTTCCCCCTGCTCCAGGCCTTGCTCAAGCCCCTCTGCACCAGAACAAAAAGCAAACACCCCAAGAGGCTGAGTGTCCTGGTGGCCCTGGACGTGATGTCCTTTGAAGCCACAGTTTTGTCACCCATCCAATGGCTGAATCCATCTGGGAGCCTCACACAGCAGCAGGGAGCTGACCCTGCCTGGGCTGGGCAACCTGGGTTAATAACGAAATGACACGTGGGTGAATTTGTTGTTGCTGCCCAGTTACACATTTTCCAGGCCTGGGAATGGCCACCACTGGGCATGGGAAGCAAATGTCCTGCCAAACCCACGAACTGAACGGTAAAAGCCCTTTCTAGGCACAACGGGCAGTGATGAATTATTGGGATTATTAATATCTTTGCTGCTCATAATGCCAAATATCGATGTGCCACTATGCCAGGTGCTACTGAGACATACAAAATGGTCCTGTCCTGGGAGAATGAACAGCCTGTGTCCCTCTGGCCTCCTTGGGATGGTGACAGTGGTGTCACCTCCAGCCCAGGACCTCCAACCAACCACCAGAAGGTGACTTGACCACCTCCTTCTCCTTACAACTTTCTTTGAAACAATGTTGGGTAAAAACCTCTCCGAGTCCCATTTGCTGCTACAGCACAGAAAATGAAGCCATTACAATGGAGACTCGTTTCCTTTGGCAGAAAATCTCATTAAGCCTCATTCATCCTATTTCATAAAAATGTCATTTAACCGACTGGTTTTCTCCAAATCCCGTTGTGCAATAACACCGCCCCGCTCCCATGCCCTGGGACAGCAACCCACAAACTCAGACAGGGACTTAATTTACCAAATTACCAGGAATTTACCAAATTACCGGGGATTGCACGTGCAGAAGAGCAGCCCACCCAAACACCTGCCTAACTCAGCATCCTCTTCATGCCAGCCACCAGAAAGGGACGCTCAGGGAACCAAAGGAGGGGAGGGCGAGCCCCTGGGGCCCTGTGGCTTTGTGTGGAGGTGCCCACGGAGCAGCTCGTCCTGCCCAGAGCGGCGGTGGCCCCGTTCATGTGCTGCATGTCCAGTCAGGGAGTCTATTTTCTCCTCCTGCCAACAGGGAAGAGTCACGTAGTGCCTGGGATTTGAAAGTAATCCGATGAACTAGGCAGGCGGTGGCAGGTACAGGAAGGTCTTCCAGAGTTTTCTTCATCTTTATCAGCTTCTGGAAGTCCTTGTTCTCACATCTACAGGGAATCTCTGTGTTCAGGTAGCAGCTGCAGTCATCAAGAAAGCAGAGTATCTTTGAATTTCCTTCTGATTTTCCAGTCTAAACTTGAATCTGAATTCCCAGGTTGAACAGAGGGAAAATTAACTATTTATATTTTATTTGTTAGCCCTTCTGCATCTGAGATAAAAACTCACTTAAATGAGCGAGAAAGTGACTGCAAAAAGCTGTTTAAAGCAGTGTCCTCCAGCCGTGCTCAGCCCTCCTGGTGCCCAGCAAAGGCCAGACACAGCCTGTCCCCTCCTCTCTGGCTGCTGCTGTGTGTCATGTTCACAGGCAGCAAAGAAGCTTGAAGTCAGATTGTGGCACCAAAAAGGAATAATTTTAGATTAAAAGAATCAGTTCACAGCGAAGCTACACAATAAAGAGAAATTAATTTTTTTATCTCTGCGAGCTTTTTTTAGAGCAGGTAGTGAAAAAAAAAAAAAGAAAAAGTGGGAAAGAAAAAGGCAGAGGGGGCTTTAAGGCCTGGAGTGCTCTGGGAGCATTGCAGATGTGCCAGCCCACACTCCCTGGGCTCATCCTGGCTGCTCCCAGCTAGCCTGGCTCCTGCCTGCCCACCAGGCAGGCACTTTGCTCCACAAGAGATGGCTCCAGGTTGTTGTCTTCGTGCAGAACAGCAGTGGGAAGGCTCTGAGGGCTGCGCCAGGGCTGTTCTGTCGGTCCCTGTGAGGGGCTTTGTGGAGGTGACAGGGGACCAGGAGCTCGATCAAATCAAATCCAATCCAGCAGCCCCAGGGCATCGTAGCAACGTCCACATTGTGCTTGTCAGGAGCCACAGGTCCTAAACCAGGGGGCAAGGTCAGAGTCCTTCACTGGGCACAGGGACACACCATGGGCCAGGGCACTGCCTTCCTCATGGAGAACCCCAAAAACCCGAGAGATGCCACCACAGCCTGTCCAGCCCCCATCAGGCCAGAGCACTGACTCTGCTGATGCACCTCGAAAGTTCTTCCTCTGCTAAAACCATGGTAGGATCACAGAATCCCAGAATCCCAGACTGGTTTGGGTTGGAAGGGACCTTAGAACTCATCCTGTTCCACGCCATGGGCAGGGACACCTTCCCCTAGACCAGATTGCTCCAAGCCGTGTTCAACCTGGCCTTGGATGCTCCCAGGGGATCACAAGGATGCTGATGGACAATAAGGAAGAAACATGAAACAAGCGTGCTGAGCTCCCTCCTCTCCATGCACAGCCCTCTCCAGCCCCCACTGGGGGTCAAATCCCCTCCAGGACCCCCCCAACCCCTCCCCTCCTTGCTCCCCACTCTACCCCTGTGCCTGCCCTTCCCTGGCCAAGCACGAGGAAAGCAAAGCCCTATTTACTCTTCCCACCTTGGCAATTTAGACCCCGAGCCAGAGCGAGCCAGGGGCCCAGGGTCTAAAAATCATTTTCCCAGCAGGAAAACTCCCCTGTGACGGGCACAGGCCAGGGAGGACCCACAGAGGGCAGGATCCAGCCCCACGAGCGGGGCTGACGTCACCCTCTGTCACCGCGCTCGCACTGGTGGTCACGTTGATAACGAGATCAAAGGCTCGAGACTATTTCAACAGAAGTGCTGGGAACAGTCTTGATCAAAATGAGAGGAAGGCCCTGTATACAGAAGACATGAGAGGTTTGCAACCCACATGTGAACCTTTGAAGTTCTTCTCCTTTTTTTTTGTTTAATAAACTAGTTTAACATCATTAGTTTAAGAGGTAGGAACCCGACGGGCTGTGTAATCTCCCGATGTACTGCAGGCACAGGGTATTATCCACACAGAATGGACATGCTTTTCCACTGGGGGGGGGGGGGGGNNAAGCACTGCCAGAGATACTCACAAATAAGACAAGAAAACACACAATTAGTTTTATGGGATTTGAAGTTCATTTCATAAACCGGCACACTTTTGTTACCGAGTATCGCCAGATAAGTCCGATACATTTTCTCTCCTATAATCCTTTTACCATTTCCATTCCCCCCTACGGACTCTTTTCCTTGATGTTTTGTTCAGTGCACTCCCTGCTATCTGCACACGCTTGCCCAGATTTTTTAGACTTGAAAGGGGCACGGTATCAGCATTAACCGTTCCAGGAGAGCTGATAAAACACACACGAGCACTTTGCTATCTATTAACATTTCTGAACTCCTTCCATCACCTGCACAGAATGGTGATTGAAGAGAGGGTGGGGGCAAAAGAGGTAAATGAGGATATTTATGACCAACTTCCCATGACTTATTTTTTCCACAACCCCTTCCTCACCACGCACAAACCAGGCAGGGCTTTCTCTGCCACCTTCTTGTTTGAGTAACAAGGACACCAGGGCTGCAGGATTCCCCATCCCTGGAAGCGTGCAGGGCCAGGCTGAACAGGGCTGGGAGCAACCTGGTCTAATGGAAGGTGTCTCTGCACGTGGCCCTTGAATGTAACATTTCAATCCTATTGAATTTTTTAAGTCAAATATGGATTTTTTGGATGGAAAATTGAGCACTGCTGTGGCTCCCGGGGATGCACCCACGATGCCATGGCAGAACAGTGAGTGTGGTGCTCTCGTCAGGTCAGTGATGGCTCCTTAAAGCCCTGTTCAGGTCCACACTCCTCCTTTTTCCACGTCTACTCACTGCTGCTGCTAAACAATGGTGATTCTGGGCTTCATTAGTGCGCAGTGCCAAGGAGAAGCTGGATCTGAGGTGGTTTAAAGCCCAGTTCCTCCACGCTCTAATGCTGTGAGCGCTTATGAAGTGACTTTTAGACACTCCACCACGCCAGCAACCAGCTCTACCCAACAGCTGCTCGTGAGCATCCATCACCCCGAGCGGGACAAACCAGACGGGGAGACAAACCCCTCCCAGAGGTTTTGCTAAAATCACCAACAGACACCGTGTCTGTGGCAGCCTGGAGCTTTATCTGCCAAAAAGGCTCAGATTTAAGGACTTCCCTTCTAATCTGAGGCGGCTCAGACCCACCTACACGTGCCCTCCTCCTTCCCACCCTGCGCTCCCGCATCGCCCTTCTCGGGCACGCGAGGTGCAGCAGGAGGAACGTGGGGAGGTGACAGGAGGTGATCAGTGCCAGCAAGGCCTGGAGGAGATTCCACTCTGTTCTTTCATGGAAACAGGAACATTTTTTCCAGGCCTGCTCAGGGAAGCCCTTCTCCTGCGTGCACAGAGGGGTGTCCTGGCTCCGGATGCTCCTGGAGGAGAACACGACCGGGGCTGATGGTATCTTGGCCTGACTGCAGAGGAAGGGAAATATATGATATGTTACCAGCCTGAACTGATGTGATTCGATTCTGCAATTTAATCCGGTTTGTTTTCTGGCTGGCTCCTATGGCTCTGTGAAAATGGCTCCTTGAAAACCCAGCGAAGTCTGAAGTGCACTCCCTGCAAATCTCGGCGAGGGAAGGAAATCCAAATGTTTTGAGTTTAACTATTAAACATAGTTTCCAGCCAGTGTGCTCAGAATTTGAAATTAAACAAATGAAAGAAACATGTTTCAATGGTTTTATGTAGGCAATAATGTCATTAACAGGAAATAAAGAAATTGGGCTTTGCAGCTGCAGCATGAAGTTTAACCCTTCCCGTGCAGCTCGGTGCTTGCTGGGCTGCCACGGCCCACTCCCACCCCTGCCTGCTCCTGGGCATCCCAAAAAACCTTCCTGGACCCGAATATCCTCATCCACACAGCCCTTAAAGGAGGATGGTAATGGAAAAAGCAGGAGGAGAGACAACGGTTAGGAGAGAACAGGCTTTCCTGACGAGTGGAAAACTTTCAGATCATAAAGTCAAATACAACTTTTCACTTCCAGGGGTAAAAAAAAACCCCCAAGCCCTTTGTGCACGGTTGTTTTTAAGTGTGCTGTCAAAGCTGAGTACCCTAAAATTCTACCTGCTTTGGTTTGTTTCTGCCTGTCCGTTCAATTCTCAGAATTAAGGACAGTGAAGGGTGTGAGATTCCAGACCCCGTGGTGCTGTCAGGAGCTGGGTGATGCCTCTCACAAGCTGGACCAGTCCTGAGGCCACAAAAGAAACATTAATTTTCTTCAGGATGCCTCTGTTTCCAGGTGTGAAATGCAGGCTGGAGAGAGGAGGCTTTGCATGGAGAAAGCCTCACCTCCCACATCACCAGAGCTTCAGGTCACCCCTCCTGAGCACCTGTGTCCAAACCAGCACCAAATGATTGGTGCCATTTCATCTAAAACCCCACTGCACTGCTCCCCCTTCTCTCAGTTTATCAACATTTTTTTTTTAGCAGATGGTATCTTCCTCTGCCAAAGCCCTATTGATTGTATGAAAAGGTGTTTTCTTCCACTGTGGGAACCTCCACCGTAATCCTTAAATAATTTATATTGGCAGCTTTGTTTTCCCTTTTCATTAAAAGGAAGGGAAACTTGGTGAGTGTGGGGTCGGTCTCTGTCCTGACTAGACCCAAAAAGGCTGCTTGGACATACATTTCATTCATGATTTCTTTTCTTTTTACTAGAAATCTTCACGCTGGGGGAGAGACCATCAAAATACGATTTTATTCTTTTCTCCTTTTGCTTCCTAATCCTTTCTTAGAAGCCTGGAAATTACCCAGTATCCTTTCTCCCCATAAGAAACTGGGGGGGACTGAGAACCTCATATCACTGAAAATCAGGAGACACTGAAGTGTTGTTAGACCACATCCCCATTTCTGCATCCCCAGTCCCAAACAGCTTCTGGGCTTTTCCCTCTTTTCCCAGCAGGCCTGAAATTAGAACACTTTATTTTTTTAAATTTTTTTTTAAATATTTGAAATCAAATCTTACTCAAGTCTCCCGTTGTCCTGAGAGCATATTCCAGGCCCTTTCACATCACAACTGAGAGTTCCCCCCCTCCTTTTTTGGTAGCATTCACAAGTGTCTGGACAACCATTTCCCCTCTAAGCGCTCTATTCCTCCAAGAGCCATTCTGTTCGTGGGACCGAGGAACAAAACCCATCCCCAGGAGGGTCCTGGGGCACTGAAACAGTTCCTTCCTTGCTGTTATGACCCTGGAAAAGGCCAGCACATCCCTCCACGTGTCTAATCAAAGGCCTTCTAATCAAACATGCAGATCAGCTCATTGGTGGTGATGCAGTGGGAGCCCCTGGCAGGGGATGGCGATGGCAGCAGGAAGCACCGAGGGGAGCAGGAGGTTGCTGTCACCTCCTAAGTCCCAGCTGCTGCTTCCTGAGATAAGTCGGGTTTGTAATGGGAACATTTCCACCTGGGGAAAGCCCTAAAAGGTCCTAGAAAGCAGGGAAAGCTGAAATCCTGCTGCGGGTAACACACAGTCAGGTTGGCTACAGGACAACCACGCCGCCGTGGGGTTTCTCACCTCCAAAAAACACCGGTTCTGAGGAAATTGCCAGAGATACATTTAGGGTCTGTTCCCCTCTGTGCACGGAGTGGGAATAAGAGCTTCCACACAAGCCCCTCGCAAGCTGGAAGGAGAGCACTCCCCTCAGCTCAGTCATGGACGAAGGGGTTTGCTTGGAAATGGAAAATAAAACTTTGGAAATCATGGAAATAACGCTTTTATATGATCCCCATCCCATGCCTGGCTGCTTAAATTAATTAAGAGCACTGCCATGATGTGTCTGCCCCGCTGAAGCCCATTGGGATGATGATCAGCTCCCTGGAAAATGGGGCAGCTCCTGCTCCGTGCTGGCCTGGGGGGTGGCACAGGAGGGGCAGCAGCTCCAGTGGAACAAAGTGGCCGCGGGGGCAGCGATTTCTGAGCACATTTTGTGCAGGTCCAGGTCTGCAAGGGCTTCCCTCAGGCACCTGGATCATGTTTTAGTGCTGGGTCCCAGTTATCCACCCTGTGTGTGTGCAGGTGATAATGGACTCAAGGAAAGAAATGCTGAAATAGCTGATTATTCTTCTTGCCATAACTTCAGACAATGAAGTCAGATAAATTCCACAGATTTAAGCAATACACCATCGTCCTTTCATTACACAGGCACATGCCCAACCCAAGAACGGAGAGAGCAGCTTATATTAAATTGATTTCAGTTCATGGAGAATGTAATATCGGAGCAGGCTCAAAACAGAGTTATTTAATACTTTTAAAAGGATGTGGTTTGCACAAGCTCAGACACGCTGACATCTGCTTTTGAAGTGAACACGGATAATGAGGCTCTCCTGTGATACACCTGACACCAGCCAGCACTGGGAATGTGGATCTGTCACTCGTGGCTCCAAGGGAGATGACAAAAACCCTGGGTCACAGACCCGGGGTCGGTCACCAAGCCCTGGCCTTCATCCTGAATAAACCCACCGTGCTCCACCTGGGATGGCTCTGCATCTCCAGACTGGAGCAGGGGGAGTTTTGAGCTGTCACAGGAGGACCACCCCAGGCCTGGAAGTGTCCAAGGCCAGGCTGGACGGGGCTTGGAGCACCCTGGGATAGTGGAAGGAGTCCCTGCCCGTGGCAGGGGGTGGAACAAGATGGTTTTTAAGGTCTCTTCCCATCCAAACCATTCCATGATTCTGTGACCACTGGACCAGCTGCAGTCACAGCTGAGACACTGTTAAACACCCTGGAGTCAAACCCAGCCCTTTGTCCTGGAGTGCACTAAAATAATAACCTGCCTAATACTGCTATTACACCCATGCAAATCAGGAGGAAAGGATTACACCATTCTAAAACCTGCTGTACACCAGTCAGAAAAAAAAAAATTCCAAGTAATTTTTCTTCTCTTGATGACTTTACAGAGGCTGAAGCAGCTGGGGAGATTCTCCCTGAGCACTGAAGCTGCACAGAGCCCGGGCACCCGCTGAAGTGGCAGCAGCCCCTCTGCAGAGGGGAGGCAGGGATGTGTTTTTTGGCAGCAGGGCCAGCCCGTTTCCTTGGGCCACCCCCTTCATTGTGAATGCTTCAGGCATTAGCTCAGGGAACTCACCCAGCTAAAAATAACCCTTCCCGCACAAAAAATAGACAAAGAAAATGGCTATTTATACCCTGGATCAATTCCTGGGCTCGCTCGCCGTGTGGCCCCTGGAATGGCTGCACTGGGATCAGGCACGAGGAGCTGGGCAGCTGCACCACCAAGCCCAGCCCGAGGTGGCCACGGGCACATCCCTGGGCACATCCCTGGGCACATCCCTGGGCACAGGGGGGACACTGACCCGACTTGGCTGTAAACCTGCTCAACATCCACAGATGACCTTTATTCCTGTGATTATCGGGGGCTGGAGATGGGACAGCTGTGGGTGTTTTTGTAATTTTCATTTTAGTCTCTGTGTTTTCAGTTTATAAATATATTTTTTTAGGTTTGCCTCACCTGGCTCCCCTCCCAGCTGAGTCAGGGCTGTCCCTCTATGTGCTTTTTTCCAAATTCTTGGGCTTAAATGCCACAGAAAGCCAAAGGGCCAGCTCCAAATGCCCAAAGAGAAGCAGAGGATCAGCCAAGTAGTTTGATAAAACTCAGAGAGAATGATCCATCCTCATCTGCCTCAGCAGACAAGTTTAAATATGGATAAAGACAGTTGGAGTAATAGAGATGCATTTTTTCCCCTTGTTGTTTTCTGTTTTGACTTCTTTGGGATCATTCAAAGGGAGGTTCAGGCTTTGATCTTCTCTATTGGCAATATTTTCTTCATCTAGGTTTTTATAGTTTGAGAAGAGATGTTACATGCTTGCGAGAGAGACTATCAATATGATGCGGGCCGAACAAAAAACCTGGTGTCAGGTTCTCCATTTGGAGTGTTACCTCGAGCTTTGAAGTTTGTAATGATTCAAAAGCATCTAGAGCTGCTACAAATGTTAATAAAATTAAAGCCATCTGAAAGTGAGGCTTGCATGTGCCTTTGAAAGTAGGTCTGTGATCAGTTATTACCCTCAATTACCTTGTTGTCCACTCTTTTAGCTCGAGGTTAAACTCTTAACACTTTGCTTTGAAGTGGTTATCCTTTTATCTATGACCGGACTGAGGAATTTAAGGGCAATAATCAATGAGAGCTTCATAAGAATAAAGGGGAGACAAGGCAAGGAAAAGAGGTGTGAATGTGCCCTTAACGGCTGGCTGGGGGTTCGGGGGGCTGGGGGGACACCGAGCTCTGGCAGGAGCCTTGGGAAGGGAAAGAAAAAGGGGGGAAAAAAAAGGAAAAATGAGGAGAAAAAAAGGGGGTAACGAAAGAAAAAAAAAGAGGAGCCCCGGCAAGTTCCAAATCACTGCTAAAAATGAAGCAAAAGCACCAACCCGGGGTGGGGCTGGGCGTGGGGAGCACGGCGAGGTGAAGCCTCATCAAAGGCGCAGAGAGATACGATTAAAGAATTGGCTTAATCACGGCTTTGATGTTGGCCACGGCACCTCGCCCCGGCACGGACGGGACTCGGGACGGGTGCCCTGCGCTGGGGACCCTCCCTGGCCCCAGCAGTGACCCCCACCCCAAAGCAAGGGGGCCCCGGCCAAGCGTTGGCACCGGGCGATGCCCAGCAGGACGCGGGCGATTCCTTCTCGGGGAGGATTCCATCCCGTAGGATGCCCCAAAGGGAATCCCTTCCCTGGGAGCAGCAGCATCTCTGCCACCTGCACCCCGAAGGTCCCAGAAGGTCCTCGGCCACCCCTCCCTGCTGCCAACACCCACCACGAAGCCACCGCGGGATGCTGGAGTCCCTTCTTGGAGGATGGGGCAGGAGGCTCAGAGAATCCCCCCGGCTGCGTCCTGGTCCTGCTGGCCTGGTCCTGCCACCGAGGGTGCTGATGACATCCTTGTGACACCCTTGTGACACCCTGCGTGGGCTCCACCGTGCGAGGCAGCCCCGTCCCCACCAGCCTGCGCTTTCACCGGCCGGGGAGAATCGGAGGAACACTCCCAGCCAGTCCTTTTTGCTTTAATTTTTTTTAATCCGAGGTGCCTAAAGCGAGGTGTTGAAACGCATGTTGAGCGCACCGCGTTTGGCAGGGGACCAAGCCCACATGGCCCGGGTTTGTGAAGTCCTGAGCACAACCTCGGTGTGTGCTCAGCATCTCCCGAAATGCTCGCGCCGCCGCGCTTTGATCCCGCGCCAACCTTGGGAGCTGCGTGTCTAATTTAAGGTGCTTGGGTTGGAAAATGTTGACAATTATTGTTACTCTAAAATTAAATCAGTGCTTAATTATCAAAATTGATGGTAACTTAGAGTGGCGTTTTCAAGAGAGCCTCGGGGAGCCAGAAGGAGATTTTCAAAGGCGGTTTAATGTCTCAGGGCCACGTCTCCCTCCTCGTACCTGCACTTTCTTACTGACTGCTCCTGCTTCAGCACCTTTCTAAGGCCACCCGAGTTGTGCTGAGCTCTCCACCGAGATGGTACAAGGTGGACCTGAAACCATGAGCGCAGACCAAAATCTCCAGCCCTCCAAATGCACTTGGCTAATTCACGGCGAAAAATCAATTGGCTTTGGGTGCCTAATTCTGCTATAATCCTTCAGATAATCCCAGCTTTAGGCTTTCAGATACCGATAAAAAACCAAACAAACCCCACAATACAAGAAATTTGTGCAAATAGAATAGAAAACCGACATATATTTCGTATAACTTTCAGATACTCTGAACTTAATACGAAGTAGGTTGAGGACAATAGCAATAAAACATTGCTCAAGAGAGAGTAAAGGCACAGGACCGTGAAGCCTGAGGCTGAGAACAGAGTTTCGTAATTAAGTAGCCTCCAGACAACGATTGTCATGGGCAGGCATTGCTCAAGGACCCAGCCATTATTGCTTTCATTATAATTTTTCAGGAGAGGATCTTTTCCTGGCCCGGCTCCACCTTCATTCAAAGCTCCCAGTGGCCCCAGCCACTAACGAGAAAGCGTTGATTGAGAAATGCTAACGAAGCCTGCACAGACACAGCGTGAGGGGCGGCTGTGGAGCGGGCACGTGGCGCTGGGGGTCCAGAGCAGGGGTGGTGACAGAGGTGACACCAGGCAGGGACATCAAACACCACGTGTGGGATGAAGAAACGGAGGGAGGGAGGTCACGGCTGGCGGCCGGTGCACCCCGGGGTGCTCGTGCTGCCACTGCCTAGACTGGGGGGTCACTCGCTGGTTCAGTGGGGTCCTGCTGGTCTTGTCCATCAAATCAGTGGAAAATGTGCTGACAGGAAAGGTTTTCCAAAGAAAACTGAGCCAACTCAAAGAAAATCCTGATAAACTCTATATTGCAACTAAACACCTTCTTTTTTAGAATGCAATACAACATGGGAGCTGTAGTTTTTACTCTCTGTGCATTTCACAGACCCAGATGGCATCTCCCATGGAAGCCTGGACAGGGAGAGTGTGGGGGAGTGGAGGAGCACGCGGTGGCTGGGCCATGGCAGTGTCACCCATCCCACACCACCACGTCCTCTACAGATCGCTGCCACATCCCAGAACTCCCACATTCTGAGGTCTAGCTGAAACTGGCCCTGGAATTTCAGCTTTGCTACAGAGAGGAGGAAAAAAGCATGAATTAGAAACTCCTCTCTGCTTGTAGAAAATTTTGATTTCCCATCAAAACTCAAAATTTGACTAAAAAGTTCCAGTTGATCCCAGTCATTCCCCCAGCCGGTGCTGAGTGAATCCCACTGGAATCGCAGGATTAACTCCCATCCCCTGACGTTACGCTGAGCATGACTGTGCCTGTCTACACTTAACTGCTGACCTATCTTAAACATCCCACTAATTAATATGCTGAACCAAGGTCGTGTTCCAACACGGTCTCATTTTCCAGTGAAGAGAAGAGCCAAGAAGGATTAGGAACAAATGGGAACAGCCTGAGATACTCCTCGCACCCCGAGCCACGGCGGGTCATCGCTTCTCTACCTCAGAGCCCTCCATGCACGGACCCAGAGGACCAGGAGGGGCCCCTGTGCCAGCTAATTCCTGGCTAAACAGTGATCCCAAATCGTGGCAGCAAAGCCAGGGCTGAGCCGCTCGCTCCTGCTCCAGCTGCTCTGATCTTTGGCCAGTTATCAGCACCTGGATGCTCAGAGAAGAGGGAGGTGATCCAAGGAGGTAACAAAGGAATAAAGTTCTCCTTGTTCCTGTAAAAATGCTGCTGCTGGACAGGCTGCCTGGACTGGGTCAGGGCACAGCCCAGCTCCTGGGGAGCCTCCTCAGCTGCTGGGAACCCCGGCCCCGGGGAGCACGGGCTCATCCCATGGAGGGCTGGGCCCCGTCCTATAGGAGGGGCTGGCTGCAGCGACACCCTCTCTTGCACTGTGGTTGTTACTCAATCTTCTTTTTTCAGCTCATTATGTGGAGGAATGGAGTCAAACACGGTAGAGAAAATCCCTTGGCTCTACATGATCCCACTCCCTCTGAAAGCAGCAGGGTGGCCAAGAACAGCCCCCTGTGACATCTGCTCCCTGAGCCGAGCCCCCGACACACACAAGGGGATTTTTGTCTCTCAGGGGACCAGGAGTGACCCAAGCAAAGGCTGCACCCCACGGTGCCAGCAGCCCCAGAGCTGCTGCTGTGCTCACAGGTGGACAAGCCCCACCTCAGATCCTCCCCAGACCCAGGCAAACCTTGCAGGGAGGGGATCTGCTCCCTCAATCCTTGAGAGAAGGAAACAAACGGCACCACCAAAAGCCCAGCTACTCGGAGGAGCAGTGCCTGGAGCCACAGGACCCCTCACACCTCCAGGAAGGGAGGTCAGTGTAGCAGCAGTTTCCCCCAGCCAGACAGGAGCCATGGGCCGATGAAAATGAATCAGCTTCTTTTAAGGCTTGAATTCATTTTCTCCTCTGCCCAAGATAAAGGGTCCTCTCCAGGGTCTCCTCTTGATTGTTCCCCCACCCACCCCTCCTCCAGCACCATCCCTCACACCAGATCTTCCCTTTTTCTCCCTCCAGCAGGTTTAGGAGAGAAGGCAGATAACAGGAGAGCAGCTCTTCTCCTCATGTTTCACCCACTCCTCCAATGTATTGCCCCAAGCCCCCCCAGGACATGCTGGAGCAGACTGGTCCTGTGGGAACTTCTCCTCTCTCTGGCCCGTGACCCAACACCACTGCTCACACTAAATCCCCCACTTCAGGTGTCCCTGGGAAAGAGCAGGGGATGATCCCAGGCTCCTGCAGCACATCCCACTCTCGCAGAGGGGAGCCAGGGCTGGGTGAAAGCTCTCTGGATCCCCCCGGAATGGCAGGGGGGGAGGAGAGGCACAGCCGCCCTTCGCGAGGCCACGGCGAGGTTTTGTGACTCCGGAGAGTTGGCAAATCCCCGGATAAAAGGGAAAATATGTTCATAATAAATAAGACTGAAGTAACACGTTGCGAAATATTTACTCCCTCGGAAAGGCGGCTGTTTGCTTTCAGTGGAGCTGCATCTGATCCTCTGCCAAGCGGGGCTGAGCGCCTGGAAAAGAGACTTTGCTGCGGTCGGCGAGGGAAAACCAGGTGCCCAGAAAGTGCAGGGACTGTGTGTGCACAGGCACACGTGAGCAGGGGGGAGATGGGCACAGTCCTGGGGGTCCCCAGCTCCTGAGAGCCCCACGCATGCCTCTGTGAGAGGAGCCAGCCTGGAGCTGAAACCTTAATTTTAATGCAACTAATCAGATGTCAGTGTAGAGACTGAAGGAAGGAGAATAGAGGGGAGGAAAAAAGAAAGAGGTGTTGATAAAATACTTGTTAGAAAGAAAATTGGATTAGTGGTGCCATTCTGGCCATGAAGTTCTTTGAGCCAGAGAAAAGAAATAATAATCTTGTTCCTTTTTTTCCTCGTCTCTCTGCAGCCCACAGAAGGCCTCACAGCCAAAACATCAGTCCTTCTAATCTTATTTTCTTTTTTCTAGCATGTATTTTATTAACCCCTTTTCTCATTTAACTGCCATGAATAGCTCAGTGGGTAACATCCTTCTTAGAAAGTGAAAACCTCCTTGGAGATGCGGTGCAAGGAGAGAAATGCAGACAAACTTCCAGCTCCCGCACTCAGAAGAAAAGCCCCCTCTGTAATCCCGTCTGGTGAATCCCAACATTGTACCCCAAGGTAGCCGCCAGCTCCAGGTCCTCTCTTTGGAGCAGGAACAATCAGGGAATTTATCTGGACACGCCAGGAGATTGCTCTGGCTCTATAAACTCTGTGGATGTGGAGCAGAGATTAGAAAATAAATAAACGCCCATGCGGCCTCTTGGGAAAGTGTCTGTGTGTGTGTGTGTGCATAGAGCACCCTAAAACCAAGTCAGGCATCCGAATTACCTTTTTACAGCTTCCCTGTAAATCACTTTTCCTGTACAGCTTCCCTTGCCAGCTATCAGTCGTGTACAGTGAAATTCCCAGTACGGACTGGGATGCTCGTGGGAGTGAGCCCAGCACTGGGCCAGGCATGTCCTGCTGCTGGCACAGGGCCTCCAGTGGCTTTATCCCACCAGCCCAAAGCAAGGCTGGATTTCTCCTCTCACACCCACAGCAGGATTTTGTGCCCCAAGTAAGACATGGGATGCCTGGAAGCCCAGGACCAGCCTTCCCTCTGCGCAGCAGCGATATCGATGTGGCCAAAAGGGGAGAAAAACCATAATTAAAACATCAAATCCGAGGGAGACAGTCCTGCCCTGAGCTGCTCTAAGTGGGAACAGAGATTTGGCCTCTCCATAAAGAAAATACCAGCTCCAACGAGCTTGGCTGCTGCCTCCTTCCCTGTAAGCAGCAAACCTTCCTGGGAGAGGAGCGGGATCCAGCCCCGCGCGATATTGGTGTGTTATTTTCCTTGACAGCTGTGGTGCATAGTGGTAAGTGCATGTTTAATTCATTCACAATTTATGGTGTAATGAGAACAATGAATGTGTCTGAGGGAATAATTGCTTCACGGCGGGGATGCTGGAGAGTTCAAGTTGGTTGGCACCTGGACTTTGAATCGGGGCTGGCGGGGATTGGCTCCGGCGGCCCCACAATGGCCCCGATAACAAAGCTGTGGGGACGGGGAGGGGGTTCAAAGTCACCCCGCGCTGCCCGGCCGAGCTGCAGCAGCCCCTTGATGGCAGTGGCTGGATCCCAGCCCCGTTAGACCCGTCTGGCCCCAGTTACTGGGCACCCAGTGAGGGTTGTGTGTGTGGGAGCTGCTTTTCCAACCCGTGTTTACAAGGGAATGTTGCTGTGCTGCAAATCTGTGTCCCTGGAAAACCAGCGCTTTCCTCCACCTCCCTCTAGGACCTTTTCACTGCTTGGTCCTGGCTGCGTCTGCCAAACCCTCCTTTTGTTGGGGGTGTGGAGAGGGGGTTGACCCTTTCCAGTGTCCTCAGCAGCCACATGGAGTTTCAGAGGCCTCAGAGGTCAAGAGCATCCATATGGAGGGCCCAGGAGCTCCGTGCGTCTCCCAGCTGTCCCCACGGCAGCTGTGCTTGCAGCCCCCGAACAAAGCTCATTAGGGGGCTCGTTAGGACACTCAGGGGTTGCTCTGAGCTGTCCTGGAAGAGCCCTGGAATCACAGCACTCCCAGGAGAAGGCACCACGCTTGGCTCCACGTACGAAGGGCTCCCATCCATCAGATTGGGAGCAGGGAGATCCTGTTATCCATCACGGGCTCTCTCCCACACCACTGAGCGGGGCCAGATTTGGAGCCAACAACAAAGAGATGCCGACAAAGCATCCCTCAAGCCTTGGTCCGTGCAGCGGGGTCTGCAGCAGCCCCCTCCACAGCTCCCAGCTCTTGGCACCCAGCAGAAGTGCCAGTCTGATTTCTCGAACAGATGTGCCAAAGCACGAGCAGCAAATCTCCCACGCCTCAAATCCACCCCGAGGAGATCAGCAATCAAGATGGGGCTCTTGGACCCAGCATCAGCTCTGGGGGGAACAGGCTGTGAGGAGCTGTGAGACTCAGACGCTGTTGTTAATTATTACACCATTATATTGGGGAGCTGTGCTCGAGACCATCAGCACTCGAGCTTTTCCATACATGGACCGTGCAGGATGGAGCTGGGTCCCCGTTCTCCTTCTCCACGTGGGAACGCCACGTGCTGGGGATGGGCTTGCCTTGGACAGCTTTCAGAGATGCTGAGCTGAGAGCCCTGTTCCACATTAACTCCCATGCAGGGCTCCACAAGATGTTTTGAACACGTATGTAACACTTGGGACTAAATGGAGGCTGCTTTTAGCTGGGGCAACATCTGGGTGTGAGCAGATGTGGGCCAAGCTGGTGAGCAAACCACTGCGAGGGCTTTCCTTTAGGGACTGAAGGCATTTTTCCAAGGGGTTAAGTGGTTTAGGTGCATAAATTCAAAGGAACTTAATTCAGACTAAAAAGATCAAGGCTTTAGGCTGCCGTGTCCCCTCAAAAACATCCCACCTATCCACACGATGGAAACAGCCGCAGCTGGGAGTGGAAGACAGAGCTTAGGTGCAGACAGAAACATGAATTTGTAGTCCTGACAGAGAACCTTGTTTTATCCCATCTACTCTGAGGTTAAACACGATGTTCTGTCAAGCCACACACGGAGGAAAACGGGGTTTGGCAGCGGCGTCTCGCTCGCGGAACCGCGCTGAACGCGGCACAGCTCCGCGGGCCGGGACTGCACTGAGAGGAGAGGCTGCCAGCCCGGCTTTCATCTGTGCTCGGGAACATCCAGGAGGCAGCACTGCTGTAAATCCATCACTCCTCTGTCCCCCCTGCAATGCTCTGCCTTGTCACTGCTTTCCCTGGAGCTGCTCAGCCTGGGAGGGAAAATAACGGACCCGAGTGCTTAAAGAGGGACCAACCACGTCTTTGCCTCTCCATGGGCAAGCAAAGGTTAAACCCAAAGGTAGCTGCAGATGCAAAGTGTGAATTTGGCTGGGGTTCACACCTTCTCCCCCGGTTCCATCCCCTCCCGAAGCTCAGCTGTGAGCTGAGCTCCCCCAAAGTCCCATCCCCGACCCACCCCCATCCCAATCTCCAGCACAGCCCAGATGACGGGTCAGGATACAAATAAACCCACCCATAACTGCGCATCGTTAATTACCGAGAGTGTTTGGGTTTCTTGGAGAACATTAGGTTGTGAAGACGCTCAATCAAAGAGCCCTTGGGGCATTCAAATCAAGGCAAAGCATCAAAACCCCAAGCGCTGTTTTGAAAACACAGCTTCAAATGCGCGGTGGGGGGAGGAAAGGCTTTCCCCCCTGCCTGCCCGGCACAGAACACGCCCGGGAAGGCTCCTGGCTCCAAAGCCGGCGGCACGCAAGGGCAAAGGCTGTGACCTCGGGGTACAACATCTGCAGGAGCCTCCGGGGACTCCCAGCACCGCACCGAGGGTGATTCCAGCCAGGCTTTAACCACAGGCACTCAGGGAGGTGTTTCCTCCGCTGTATTTTTCCTGTTGTTCTCCCAAGCCCAACCTTTTGTGCCCGGGCAGGGCAGCTCTGAGGCTGCCCCTGCTCAGAACGGGTTTCCACCAGCCTGGAAACAATTAGGAGAAAAATCAACTTGGGGAGAAACTTCTGTCACAAAAAAAAAAAAAATTGTGACTGATAACTGCAACCTCTGGAAATATTTTTAGCTACACCAACCTATGTATAATATATAACCGTGCTTTTATAATGATGGAACAGTATTGCAGGTGAGGTATGCAAAGAGGGAGTGGAAACAGCAAAAAGTGAAATCAAAAAGTAGTAATCACAAATTAAAAAGAGACGGTAATTAATAACACCAAATTCAGGGCAGGAATTTCTGATCACAGTCAGGAACAACGTAAAAGAGGATTTCAGTAATATTTGGGTAGTAGTTCTTTTTCTAATAGAGATGATCTTTTTCAGCCAAACCCACTGGATTTGAAGCGGAAAATTAATTCAGGGAAGTTTTAAGAATAGTGTCCCTAGGCCACTTCCAAGTCCCTCTTGGTCTTTAGATCTCTAAATACAAGTTTCTAAGCATCCATGCAGCTCTTTCACAGCTTGGCACTCATATGGGTACGTGTACATTTACTTGGAAATGGCTGTTGTATGAAAAAAAGAAAAACAAAGATCCAGAGAGATCTGCTCACATCAGTGTGAAAGCTTCTGGGAGTCGCATGAATTTAAAAATATTATTTCAGTTTATGCTTGGCATTTGTCACTCTCTTGCTCACAACCCTGTACCTTACACTGACCACATTCCTGAAAATAACCCCGTGGGCCAAACCCAGCATCTTCTGCCAACACAGCACAGAGGGACCACCAAGCACTTTCCATCCCATTCTCCTACAGGATTACCACAACAGCATTCATTTTCCAAAGTGACACCGAAAACCCACGTTCCTATTGCGGGGCTCAGCCCCAGCAAAGCCCTGCTCCTCCTCTGCCAGGATGAAAGTGCAGTGAGCAGGGAGAGAGGGCTCCCTGAGGGGCACCTGATGCTCAGCTGCCTCCAGGTGCTGACACCCCGAGGTGACACCTGCTGAGGTGGCACTGCACCGAGCCACCCACGGGCTGGATCCTGCACAAGGCTCAGTGTCACAGACCAGCTGAGCAGAGCTCAGCAAAAAGCTCCTGAGAGCAAAGCTCCTGAGAGCAAAGCTCCTGCATCTGTGCTACGATACAGGTTTGCATTGCCTGGAGAGAAGGATCAGCCCTTGCTAGGAACAGGTGAAAGGAAATCATTTACAGCCCTCACTAGTTCCATCAAAAAGGTTAAATACTCTGATTCCACCAACACAGCGCAGTGAAGGAGCAAAAACCAAGCCCACTCCACACAGAAAGCTGCTTCTACCCCACCAACTTACCAGGGGTAAGAACTTCAGTCATCCTTTGCAGAGCAGATGTTGCACGAGCCTTTCTACAGAGACCCAACAGCAAAGCTGGAGCTGCTGCCACCGAGGGCCGTACAGGCAGCTCACAGGGTGCTGAAGGATTTTTCAGGCAGGAAGATGGTGGGGATACAGTTAAACTCGATGATCTCAAAGTTCTTCTCCAGCCTAAATGATTCTGTTTGTACAGCAGTGCTGTTTAGAGAAGAAAGCTTCAAGGGAGATATTTGGGAGCATAAACCAGCTCAGGTATGATCTGCACTAGAGGCACGAGTCCACCATCCATCCTGGCTGTGGGGCTGAAACCCCAGAAGGTCCTTATTTATCAGCACATCCAAGGATGGGGATAAGCCTGAACTGAAGTGCAGGCTCAAGGTTAAGTGTTTGCAGATGGGCTTTACTGAATTAGGCTGAGGGTTCAGGTGGGAAGTGCCCCTCTGGGAAGTGCCTGGTTTGTCCTGCAGCTTTTTGTCCATCATCTCTGGCCCTGCTGGTGTTGAGGCAGGGTGTGGGGTGGGAGCTGGACCCTGGTGCAGGTGCCTGGCTCCATTTTACCATGCCCAGTGTTTATATTTCAAACTGCAGCAAAGCAGCTCAGTGGTGCAGGAAGAGCCACACCAAAGGTCTGAACAAAGGCACTGGAGCAGCACAGGGCCACCACCTGTGCTGGAGCAAACCTCAGATTGTGGGGATGTTTCCAGGATCTCCTGAGCAGAGCAGCAGAGTTTTCATTCAGAATTTTCACTGTAAATTCAGATCTACACTGAAATTAGTCCGTGACCTCATCCAGGAAGGATGAACAAACAAGAAGATGACAAACAAGTGTCGATAAGTCTCAGAAGACGTAACCTCATTCCTGAGCACAATTAAGCACAGCCTTGCAAACATCCAGGCTCTGACTGGCCATGAAATCCACATGGGGTCATTTGCCCTCTTAGGTCTGTTTTTCCACCACCCTCACATGCACAACGAGAGCCTGACTGTATGAAAACCGACTGTAAAAAATGTAGGTGAGAGATTTAGATGGGCTCTGAATTTCAAGAGAGAGTGTCAGTTCTGAGGAATCCCTTTCCCAAAACACTTGCTCTGGGAGAGAGAGCAGTGTTCAGCCGTGGTCCTGGGACTGACCTGCTGCATCTTCAGCACCATGTGACACATCTGAGCCCCTGCCAACTAAATCTCATTAAACAAGTCCTGCACGCTCCAGCACTTCCCAGCACTCCTCAGCACAGAGCCAAGGGTGGTATCACGTCCTTGATTTCAGCCCAGGATCGCTTCCACCAACAGATTTCTGACGGATTCTAGGGCTAGAGTTTAAATGAATTCCTTGAATCCTTTCTTTGGGCAAAAGTTAACTGCAGTGTTAGCTTGAGACAACAACAGAATTAGGACTCACAGCCCGCTTTTGAAAGGATGGTCAGCTCTGCCTGGCATTAAACTTTGATATGAGCTTTCAATGGGAGAAGAACAAGATTCCCAAAGTATAAATCTGTTGAATAGATTTTATAAAGGTGGAAGTATTGTTACAACTTCACTACCCAGCTGAGACAAAGGTGTTCCTTTACTGTGCTCATTCTACCAACACACATTTCCTTGTTTTCAGCCCCGAGTAACGAGTCTGAATCCTGTGTTGCCATATAAAAAGCCCATCTCCATTCCCACAGAGCATTTGAAACAAACAGGCTGCTGGCACCCAGCTCTGCAGATAAAATTGTTTTAGAGAGCTGCTCAAAGGAGGTTGCAGCTCTAAATCCTCCTCGTGTGAAGGTGAGCTCCGTGTCCACCTTCCCGAGGATCTGCCGAAAATAACTGCCCTCAATATCGGACGTACCTGGGTTGAAAGGAAAATGAAAGTTTCCTGTTAGAAGATGGAGCACCATGAGGAAAGAAGACATCTCTTCTCCCAAGGATGCCTGGAAGGAAGCAAAGCTCTTATGACCCGTAGCCATAAATTCATGGGATGAACTATCCCATAGTTCACGGGATAAAGGGATGAAAGGAGATTGGGATTACGGACGGCAGAACAAGGGCACGACACAGTCTCCACTCTTTTTGTTCCCTGGTTCTCTGTCAGTGAAGGAGAGACCAATTGTGGCAGCAAATGGTAAACAAATGATATTTTATCCAGGGGTTTGCCTTATTTACACTATGACAAATGCCAGATAACACCACGGAGCTGCACAATCGCTGTGTAAAAGGGCTACAAACTGCTCCCACATGCAGCACACTCCCTCCTTCTCTTACACAAGGCACATTTTTGCAGGATCAGACCCTCATTCAGTTCTTCCAATGCTTTTTCACATTTTTTTTTTCCAATTTAGGGAGGAAAAGTTTTATTTAATTATCTTTTTTTTTTTTTTTTGGTGGTTTGAATTGACCAACTGCATATCTTCCCCTGGCTTTATCAAAGAAGCCACCAGTACCAGAGCACATCTCATTTTAAGAGGGCTTTAGTAGGCAGACTTAAAATTGATCATGCATTTTAGTTTCAGTAACTTGCAATTTCTGCAGGCTTTGATAGCGCACTTTAAAGAACAAGTCTTTAATGACAAAGGCTTAAAGGAAATGACCTTTCTGAAGAAAATATCAAAGCTTGGAAAAGATAGTTCCTTGGAAAAAAAAAGGCTGAATTAAAATGACCTTGTGTTCTGAAACTTCTTCATACAATATCTGACGTCTTACTTTTCCTTTGTACCCCCCCCAGATGGGACCAAGCATAATTTAGCAGTGTGGTGCCTCCAGTCCATTCTGTGATTTGGGGAGGACTTGCAGTGCATTAAGAGAACTAAAAAAAAAAAAATAAAAAAATCAGATCCTACAGAGATTCTCCATCAAAACCTCTCGGCATCAGGATCAAAGCTTTGCGTGTTTTCCAGAAAATTCGATAAATGTTTTCTTCTAATCATTGTAAAATATTTTTCTGTGCGGCAAAATCATTTCTCAGCTTGAAACCACCACAGTCAGGAGAGATTTGGGCAAGTACCAGGAGTATCTGCTGTCCCCAGCACAATTAAAGCTCTGTTGCAGACGCAAGCAGAAGGAGGGACCTTGTATCCCTTTTCTTCCAGCTGGGCCAAAAAGGAGCATTTTTGTTCCATGTAACACAAGAACTGTGAGTGGCACTGAAATAAAGTGTCACCTCGATAAGGGTCACCTCCCTTGGTACTGGTGAAAAATGTTTCTTGGGGGGTTTTATAGAGGGTGAAACAATCTTCTCTCACACAGCAAAGTGGGTGAATTAAATAAATATAAAATAGAAAGAAGGTTGTAACCACACTCAAGCTGCTTTGGCCAGAGCTTGTTTAGGGACAATGAAGCCAACTCCTGGCAGCTGGCAATTCCTTACCAAGTGGGGGAAAGAGAGGCAGAGAGCAAGTAATAACTACAGAAATCTTTCTAATCCCTCAGTGTGGACTCTAACTCTCACTTGTTACAAAAATGATCAAAGCAATGTTAACAACTACAAGAGAATTCCCTCCAAACTTACATTTAAGTTCTTCCAAGGCTCATAAGCACCTTCAAAGTGGTCCTCAAACTGTAGTTGATGCTGGAGAGAATTTCACAGAGTTTTGAACCCCCCTGACTGACCGACATCTACTTTTCTCAAACTGCTTTATGACCGTCAGCGACATCAGCAACCCAATTCCATCAAAAAGAAGGAAATTCAGGAATTTAAGCAGCTAGAAGAGGGCCCATGTGTTTCTTTATGGACGTACACCTCTTCCTGCTGTCAAAAGCATTAAAACCACACAGATACCATGGAAAAACACAAGCACAGAAGCAGAATCAGAGATGCCCCATTTCGCTCAGGTATCAGAAGAGTTGCCACTGTCCCCACCTCTGCCATTCGCACATGGGGCCATGCCCATTGGGCACATCCCAGTGCCCACAGCCTGTTCCTCCTGCAGAGCCCAGCCACCGCTGCCCTGCACCTTTCAGGGCAGAAACATTTTACTGCCCGCAATTAACTCAACGCATCCCAACAAATCCCTGCTCCTACATCTCCCCGTTCCCCCAGGCGAGGCTTTGTGGCACCTGCCACAGCACCTCCTCCTTTATCAGAGGAGCCGTGACAAGCCCTTATCTGTAATTAAAAGAATCACTTGTTGATTCAAGGAAGGTGGAAAACCTGCCCAGGCCCCAACTGGGCTGACAACCAGCAAAGCACCCAGAGCCGGAGCCGGGGTTTGGCACGGAGCGCGCCGGCGCTGCCAGGAGGAGGGGTGGATGGAGCCAGCCTGCCAAAGCCTCTCCTCCTTGATCTCGGTGCCAGGAGCAGATAAGAGCCCAGCTGGTGAGCTGGGACTTGGCGGCACAGCTGTCTCCACCACGGGCACTCGAGGGAGCGGGACCCTCTGAATTCTGCCCGGCCACGGCGCGGGAGCACCGGTGACACCGGGGCGAGGCTGGAGAAGTGGCCATCCCTGCCAGCAGGGTCTCACTGGTGCTGCCAGGGCCACAGCTGGACTTGGAATAGGAATTTCTGGCCCCTTCTCAAAGGCTGTGCCTTGATCCCAACGCCACCGGCAGGATGGTGCCCAGGAAAAACAAAGCCATTCCCGTGTTTGGCAGATCTAAATGTTCACATTCCAAATGTACCAATGCCCACCCTGGCTCACGGACGGCCAGGAGATCACGGCGCTGTCCCACGGCTGGGAGGCAGGGCCAGCTCCGAGGGCTGACCAGGTCCTCCAGCTTTCCATTGCTCCTCAAACCTTACCCCAGCAAACCCTTTGGAATCTGCTCAGATTTCCCAGGACTGTCGCGGAGAGCCGGCACATGCCCACGTGGCACCAAGGCCATATCACTTATGACTCTTTTCCAGCAACACCCACGACTGCGTTATCAGTCCAGGAGGAAGGAATTCCCTGTGCCCGGAGTATCCAACCCCACTGACAGCCAGAGCTGCCTGCATTGCCACCACGGTGCTCTCATCCTTGTGCCAAGATAACCCCTTGAAACACAGCATAAATCCCCACTTAACAAAGCCATACAAAACTCCCCTGGCTACTGAGGTGAGTGAGATGCTCGAGCAGGACAATAATGTCAAAACAAAAAGATAAGAAAATAATAATATTTTAATATTATGTAAACACATGGACACAGAACAATGTCAAAATATGTTAAAATAGCTTGGACAATAATAATAATAAGAATAGAAAATGGGGTTTCCTTCATGTTTTAAAGTGAAAAAAAATGGTATTGGGAAGGAGTAACAAAAATATTAGTAGAGCAAAGTCTACTTGCTCGGTAAGCGAGCTCAGCGTGGCATCAAACCGTGTATCAAAAGCATAAATCTGTAATAAAATAATGATAAAAAAAATAATGGAAGGAAGATACAACAAAATCCATGCTGGCATGAGCTATGAATATGTTTTCATGAAGTTCATTTTTTTGTGCTAACAAAAGAACCGCTAATCTTTGCATTATAATTTACAAGAGCCAAATCTTCAAACCTATTCAAAGCAGTCCATTTGGCAATCACAGAGATCCCACCGATCCATCAGTTACCTGCAAAGGAAGAGATTTTTTGTTAGCTACGCCTTCTTATTCTTATTATAAAAACACAACAGGCTGAAAGCAGGGCTGGGTCCAGTGGGCAGCGGGTCTGGAGCTTTCTATTTATCTATCAAAGTTACCTATGCTGGACTTATTTCCAAGGATCTACGACATTTTCAGTTTCCAGTTAGCTTTAGCTAATTCCTGTTAACAAGTAATTTAGGATTAATATTTTCACCCAACTCTCAAGCTGCTAACCTCGCAGTTGCTTAAATCTCTCACAAATGCTGACACTATTTTTACGAGCACGCATTCTCCGTTTGCAGAAACCCTCACGTGAGATCTGAAATCCCATCAATGTCCATAAATACAGGAAAGATGGAGTGGCTTTCCTAGGAAGTTTCCTTGTACTCACCTCTCCACGTGAATCACTTACTCTAAAGGCACAGCCAGGCTTTTTATGGCTGCAGCACTTGCCATAATTTATATTGGAGGGTGTAAACGCCTCAAAAAAAAAAAAAAAAAACCCCGGCCCGGGGGGAGACGGGGGTTTTGA
>VZTA01016377.1:86388-157742 GCA_013398855.1 Mohoua ochrocephala | reverse complement strand
CCTCAAAAAAAAAAAAAAAAAGCTCAGGCTCGTGGAGATCCGGTGCTTTGAAGATGTGATCTGTAATATTCTGCCTTGCATCATTGTTTTCTATCTTAAAAGGAGGTGGCATCACCGCAGAGCCGCAGCTGTGCAGGAGCCACCGCCTCGTCCTCGACGTGCAGGCAAAGCCCAGACTTGCAAAGCACCTGCAACTTCTCTCATCTTGCTCTAGCAGCACTGACTAAGCACTGGGGGAAAAATTCTCAGATGCTTGTTTACTGAAAATAAGGAGCTTTTCAAACTGCACCCATGTTGGAGGGTTTGAATTAAGCCGTAAAACTTCAAGAAGTGGGGCCCACAGGTGTGAAATGGTACCAATTGATCAAACATAATCCCGTACTTTTTGGCGTGGTAGGCGGTCAGGTCTTCCTGGAGGACTCTCTTCAGCAGAAAACTTACCTGTAAAATACATTCCACATGAAAATAGGGTACAAAATTCCAATTAATATATTCGTGCTCATTTCATAAAAGGAATTTTTCTGGTCTCTCCTGCCTAAATAAAATGCAGCAACACTTTAGCTGCGTAGAAGAATTAATATTTAATAGAAGACTGTTCTCTTGGCTTCTCTGGCTCTGCTCTGGCTGTGCACTCTCTACTCCTTCAGCAACAGAGTCAGACCAGTTGTTAAACCCAGCTGGTGGTTGTGCAAGGGCTGGGGAGCTCCCGTTCTCCTCGTGGCTCTCATGTGATTCCTGTGCTCTGATCCCTGCACTTTTGCTCTTGTGATTAAGGTACTCACCTGTTCTTCAAATTAATGCTTATTAACACACTGCATCCCCTGTTGGCCATCTCACCAGGAGCAGACAACCAGGCAGCAATCCTTTATACAACATGTTAGCAATCCTTAGCAACATGTTTAGAAAACTTCACCCAAGCCTCAAGTATTTTCTTTTTCTGCTGTTTATTTTTATCCCGCGCGATGCTTTTACCCAGCCCGTCCTCTTCATCCTCCTCCAACAATAAATAATCCTGACAGGTGCAGAGATTCCAGTGCCCCTTTTTGTCTGATGTTTTTCAAACAGGAATTTCAACAATTTTCAAAGAGCAGGACACCTGTGCTTCAGAGAGAGCCCAGCTCCCCGAGTGGTCTCCGACGCCAGCGCGTGTGGAAACACAGCCAGCAGCGATGGATTTCTGGGAGAGCACCCAGGTTTTCATGTGTAGAGTTACTTTTACTCCTTTGAAATGCTGCTGCTCCTGCTTACAGAAGCCCTGCAGGTGGATATCAGATTCTACTTTTTCTTTTTTAACTCATTAAAAGGTGTGGGATTCTTGCATTAGCTCAGAGTGACGCTTCCTACCAGGCAGTGCTAAGAGTCCTTTCAGGAGTCTTTAAAAATAGCTTTTTGCTATCAACTGGAAATAGATTTCCCCAATAGACCCTTAACCCTTTATTTCCCACAACTGTTTAAAGGAGAAAGAGCATCACCCCCATTCGGGATCCTTTGAGGTGGAAGCAGAATGTTTACAACCAGAGTGTTGAGGTTGTGTCACCACTTGCACAGGGAAATGTTGAGTTTCCACTGTGAAAATTTCCTACTTCCCTTGAAGGTGGCCTCTGCCAGGGAAAATGTCTCGTGCAGAGCAAAATATGCTATAGAATAACCCTTATGCATTGCAAAGAGGAAAAAAGGGGAATAAACCCCAAATACATTGAATTACCAATCATCTCCACAGAGAAGACTGCATAAGAAAGAGAAATGAGATGATGTAGATCAGCAATTTCTTGAAAAATGGTCCTGAAAATTGGCATAAGGATGTGATGATAATGGGCCTAAACTTGGTGTCTTCGGGTTTTTGCTCTTCTCAGAGCTCAGGGCAGCTCTGAGCCACCAGCTTGGCACTGTCCTTGTCCCAGTTCTTCCCTTCAGCCAGGACAGCTCCCAGCTCCCGGTTCTTCCCAGCTCCCAGTCCTTTGCCCAGTCCTGCAAACACTGATGGCATTTTCCTTGGATTCCCATTATTCCACAGCCACGATCACCCTTCTTTATGGCTACTTATCCTCCCTTGCTGGAGTTCAGGCAATGATGACATTTTGTTCTCTTCCAGCTCCCAATACACTGAATAGAAAAGCCCCAAATAACTTCTGTGGGAACCATGTGCAACAAACACACCCAATTAATCAGAAGTTCCCTATTTCCAATGACATTTGGATGTTCCCGTTAGGCAATTTAACAGTCTATTTCATATAAATCATACTGATTCTGCATTACTGGAGGAGAGCTGGTGGTTTGCAATATTTAAAACAAAACATTACAGAGTTTCTTTATATAGGAAAATGTAGAAATATCACAATGATCATTTAGACAAATATCTTTAAAAAAATTTCCCATTTGCTTTATTACAAGGCTGGAAAGAAAATTATTTCTAATCCTCTTCTTCACCCTTTATAGGCAATCTCTAAATGACTCCTTCAGGAGAAACAGGGTAAGGGAGATGAAAGGTAACTGTGAGCTGTATTTGAAAGGCTGAGGAAAAAACTCTTATACTGAACAAAGCACAGTTTTTCCTGGAAGAAAAATCTGGGACCAAAAGATACAACGTGGTAGCTCTCAAACTGGAGGAGAAAAGTTTTGTGAAATATGACTGAGTGAAAAGCTTGTGAGTGCTGCCATAATTTGGTGTTGAGACCGATTCAGTATTTTTGGCTGAATTTCAGAGGGTCATAACCTCCTGTCTAGAAGAGATGGCTTTTATCCAGCCCAAAATGCTCAAGATGAATAATAAGAATTTACCTGAGATTTTAAAGATGAAATGGTGTCTTCAAATTCCTTTTTGGAAGATGCTGGCATCAGCCCTTTGAGTATTTTTTCATATTCTTCTCGTATAGTAATCAACTATAACAGAATAAAGAGAAATTGATATAGAGATGGCTGCTCTTAGAAGCTGGAGAGTAAATCTTTTTGCTTCTTTTGCCCAAATTGGAGGCCAAATAAACACAGAATCGTGCCATCAAAAAGGAGAGGGAAGGAGAGAGAAGAAAGATTGGTGAACACCTGTAAAGAGCAAAAGAGGTAAAAAAGACAAAGAAAGGCAAAAGAAAACATAAGAATAAAAATATATATGGAGAGGAAAAAAGAAGAGAAAGGAACAGTAAGGCATTTGTTTGGGACATGGTCTGAAGAAGCAATAATCATTCTTAAATCCATCTGAACGGGGGCATTTATACAGACACACCTCACAAACTGACAGTCAGAAGTTTTCTGTCTCCCTTTGGTGGGATCTGAACCAGGTCACTGGGGTGACATTTGTCCCTTGCTCCCTTAGGTAAGGTGAGTTACTGTTTCCCAAGATATATTTTACAAAATTTCTCAACTTCTAGGTGCTTTTGTGGGCTTTTTATTATTACTATTCATCCTGTGACTATTTTTTATTGCACTTTGTGTTTTCCTCAGCTTCACGGAGCCTACAGAACTTGCAATGAGTAGATTTGAGCATCTTAGACCTGTTCCAAGACCCCGAAACGAGCAGGTTTGAACGGGGGGAAATTTTCATCTGCAACTTTATTCAACAGATGCTGAGTAAACAGGAGTTCCAGAGCAGAGTTCCATGAAGAGAGATCAGGTGGAAGGGTTGTGCTTCTTATCTCTCCAGCGGGGTGGATTTGATGAGTTTTGACCTGGAGAGTGTGGTTCAGGTCAGTCCATCACGTTCCTACTTGGCTGAATCAGGGCCTAACATCTGTACTTAACTCCCAATAGGATTAACTGCTTAATTCAAATTAAGCAAGGACTTTGGTGTTTTTCTGGATTAGCAGCTGAATATGTAAATAAAGGATCAAAGGGCTTTGATATCAGATTAACTCATAAAATATCTTGAAACTTTCAAATGGAATCTTTTTTTTTCCCCCCCCCATAGGTTACACACCAAGGCCATTTGGTGCTGGGTTTTTAATTTCCAAATGGCTGAAATCCACCACTGCAACCACAAATCCAACCCTCAGCCTCACACCTGAAGGAGCCACGAGTTCCAAATCCCAGCTCCCAGAGCTCCCGCACGTGAGACCCCGAGGCCAAGTTCACCCCAACACCATCCCATGGGAAAGGCAGCTCCCGCCAGAACCTGCATTATGCAGCGTGCAATTATCAATACAAAAGGAATAAAACAATCTGATGAAAACCTTAGGAAAATTCTGCCTCTGAGTCACCCCGACAGGCAGGAGGAATGGCCAGATCTCTATGCAAATGGGCAATTAGAGGCTTTCCTTGGGAACTGCAAGGAAGTGATGCCACTATGCAAATCTGAAGGGGAAAAAAAAAAGAGGTGAGACAGGAAACCTCGTTTGAACTCCGCTTGTGTAGAAGCCAGCGATCAAAATTTATGTTTTTGAGAGCTACACCAATAAATTTATGCTACTATTTCTATCAAGGCTCCCAAAGTTATGCATAAGTGCTGTGCCAGGATAAATATTTTGTGAGCCAACAGCTCATTTGGGTGGGGACCTTGATAGAGCAGAAACATATATTTCAGTTGATTCAACATGTTCCATTTATTCTTGGTGAGACGAGGCCAGAAACAGGCAGCCAGAGCAGCAAAATGCTTTTATTTCCTAAATTCTGATTAATAAAGATCTATTTATTGGGTAAGAGGATCTGGATGATCACCTGGCCAATATGCAGATGCAACAGAACTTTTAATACAGCTCTGTGAGGGAAATAATAATTTTCTAATTGTGCAACAGTTTTCTTGCAACCAGGTCACTGGATTTAATAGTTTAATCTGCAGTTGCCCTCTAAATAAGTGCTTTCACAATGCCTGGAACATTTGTTATTAACTTTGCAGAGCAGCAGAGGATCATTCCCTTCTGACAAAGGTGTTTCTTCGAAAGTCAGGAAGAAGAAATATTGTATAGTGCTTTAAAGTATGGAGATATCTTACAGGGTCAGCTGAGAATGGAGAAAGAAAATGAGAAACAAGCCCTGGTAGCTCAGCTTGGCTTGGGGCTGATCCCTTACTCCATTTCAGAGACAAGACATGCACTTTTTTTTGCAGTGAAACCTGTTCTTTTGGATACAATTCCAATTTGTTTGAGAGGACAAAACCTGCTACTTTCAGCTCTGCTCACTGAAAATTGCATCACAATAAGATGAAAATAAGTGCCCAGCTGTTTCCTGCCATATTATGGTAAACAACCTGCTGGTATTTTTGGCTGAAGTCACTATCGAGGTTTATTGACCCAAGAGATTAAAATAGTGCATGGCAAAAATCTGAATCACTTCTTACAACTGAAAAATAACACTGAGTGGGCTAATGGATACTCATTTTAATGGCAGAAGGTTTTTATTTTTTAACACTTATTTTTCACCAATGAAAGCTGTGTCTGCAGGGATAGGTTTTTTTTGTGCCTTAAAGGCTTTTTTGTTCTTTTATAGCCTCAAGCTGCCTCCCTAGGATCCACAAATACTGTGTCTCCTCTTTCACTCTTGAGGGATGTTTAAAATTGCAATTCTTCATCCCTCAGGAGGGCTTTAGTCTGCTGGATGAGGATGGCTCTATTTCATTTACTTGTGTTCGTTTTTCTTTGCTCCTGAGAAAGCTTTTTTTTTTTTTTTGAAAATTCATTTTGGTGAGTTGATTTAATCCATGAACCCCCAGGAAGGTTTTATAGCTTTTAATATTAAGCTGCCACGCTGGTCTTTGTTTATTCAGGTTGGTGGCTAATATATGAGGTTTCGAGTTTGGCCATCAATCATCTTTGGTGTCAGCAGAAAGCTGAAGTTGCCACACGTAGCTCATGTGTGCTCGGTCACGTGGTAAATTAGTAAAGAAAGAAGAGATAAATGGTGACACAACTACACAAAGTGATGCAAAAAGCAGGGGACTTGGAATTTCACAGACTGCACTGAAATTGTGTTGGGCATTGACCATTCTCAAAGAAAGAAAAGTTGGTTTTGATGCCCAGAAGAGAAATGGCCAAACCTGAGCTTTCCAAACCGAGCAGCCAGGCCTGGCCCAGTGCTTGTCAGCAGAATCACAGACTTGTTTAGGTTGGAAAAAGCCTTTAAGACCAAGTCCAACCATGAACCAGCACTGCCAGGGTCCCCACTGCCCCATGTCCTCACACCTCTGCAATCCCTCCAGGCGTGGTGGCAACCACTGCCCTGGGCACCACTGCAAGATGAGCTTCAATTTTACTGCTCCGAGGAGTCTTTAGGTGGCACAGCTCGGTTTTGCAGCCACTCCTCTTCAAACCTCAGAGGGATGTTTTGGGGCTGGATTAGGAGGCGGTGGGAGCACAGGAACACGCTCCATCGGCTCCTCGCCGGGCTCCAGTCTCTCTCCTCCCTTTCTGAAAGAGACCCAAGCACATCCAGGAGGAATGCAGCGTCCTCAAGGTGACCAGGTGAATTTTAGCCATGTGCTACAAACAGCCTGCAAAGCTCAGGGTGTTCTGTGTCTCCTCCATGCCCTGAACCTACTCAGGCTCCCAACACCCAACTCTTCCCTCCTTACATCCCACAGCTCTGTGATGCTGAGCTCGTCCCTGCTGCAAAATACCCATCTCATAAAAAAAAAATAATCCAAAGTTCAAAAACCCCAAACAAACACAATCTTCTCCAGACCTTCCAGCTGTAAATGACTCCATCAGAAACAGGAGAGCATAAGGAAACTGCAAAAGAAACCCTGAAGTAAATGAAGGGACCACAGAAAGTTGTCCAAGTTCCTTTAAAAAAAAATAATCTTGTCTTGAAGGGCATGAAGTTAACATTGTGTTTATGTCAGATAAGAATCAAAACACAGTTGCCTTAACCAGGGTATTGTGGCTTTTTTAGTATCTTAATTTCTGCCTGTTTATAATATTTATGCAGGATAATGTGTGCCAGGGAATACCAGGATAGTGACCAAAAGGCATAATTAGGATCTTTTCGTTGTTATCAAATGTTCTCCATGTTTCAGGGTGAATAAGATGAGAAAAGTAATTTCCTGTCTCTCCTAAATCCTTTCCTGTTTAAACAATTGTGTGCTATAATGCTGGTTAAAAGAAAAAAACTCTTTAAAAAGGTTATGGATCTGTTTTGCAACATCTCTGAATGAAGACAGGAAAGATCTGCTGCAATAAATCTGAAGACAGGTTAGGGTTCCAAAAAGGTAAAAATATCCCCTTCAGTCTTAGGGAGATCATTTAAACTCAGAATAAAGTCTCCTCCTTCTAAATGAGGATAATAATAACAATAACAATAACAATAACAATAATAATAATAATAATAATAATAATAATAGTATTGCACAGGTCAGCTTCATTCAGGTGGTGTGAAGACTACTGAAGGAATTTTCTGAAAGCACTGTGAAAAGGGCAAGTGAAGGACAAATTATTACAATGCCATCCCAGTTAAAAAACCCTCATCAACAGAAAAAACCAACCAGAAGAACCCACCAAAAAATAAAACCCAAAATGCAACCAAAGACCAAACAAACATGCAAAGAATGATTAATCACTTCTTGTTTGTGTCCTCCCTAATTGCAGGGACTCCTCTTTTGCTTCTCAGCACTCCTGAAGTTTTAAGTGAGCACAGCTCCACTCCCACTCTGTGAGTCCAGATGTGCCCCTTCCTCCCTCAGCTGGCCTGGAGGACGCTGAGCAATGTCCCCAACCCAGGAACAAACCAACCAAAATTGGCAATTCCCTTAAATTTCAGATCTCTCCGGTTTCTGTTGGAAGAGAACATTTAACTGGAGCTTGAAATCTTCCGAAATTACTTTTCCTAATGAAGAATCCAATGATGCATCAACTGTTCCAGTGAAGATCAAGGTCTGAAGATTTGTCTTTTCAGAAAATCATCAAACACGAACATTCGCTGCTTTTGAGTCCACATTCCCTCTGGTTTCAGGCACTGGGAATTTCGACCCTCACTGTGCAAGGGCCGTTGAAATACGGTTCTCCCAGATTCAGAGGCATTGCATGCAACTCGATACAAATGTTCTCGAGTTCTTAAGGAAAGTAATGAATGCCATAAATCCCATGAATTTGGCTCAGCTGAGAACAGCGACCGGGCGAGATCAGCTGAGCAAGTTATTTTGTCGAGTGAACACCATGTTGCTCTCCACTGAGAAAATCCTGCTGGAGCACCTCCCCTGTCCTGACAGTTCCAATAAAACATAAATTGGTGGCATAGCCGTCCCCTTTGTCTGTCTGTCTGTAGCCAGTAAACCATCCCAGCATCCAAGACATTTTTGCCTTGTTGTTTTACTAACCCACGGGGACCTCCAGCCCTGCCGAGCTCCTCGCTGGGCACTGAGTTTGCTGCTCCAGGTCATTTTTTTTTCTTTTCCCAACCTGCATCCAAGTGGCCTTATTACTCCAGTGGCTTGTGTTTCCATCTCTCTTTTCTTAACCAAGATCTCCTACCTGGAAAATCCTCTGTTTGTAGTTAAGCAATCCGAGTCCATATAATTCATAGCTGCAAAAGAAGCTTTTTGAAAAAACCCACCACTGGGCTGCATATGGCAAGAGCAGCATTCCTGGGATTACGCGACTTGGAGAGGAATAAAAGCTTTCACTGTCAACACCACGGAACAACCAGGAATGTTGTGGCTAGAAAATTCACGCTGTTCTCTCAGCCTCCCCCTCTCCGGGGCTCTGCTATTGTTCCAGCTGGGATTTGGAGGATCCCAGACTTATTTTCTTCTCCTTCCAGATGACTCATGGCAGATGCCATCTTTGTTCCTTCCCCCAGAACTCTTCCCCTCAGCTCTTGTCACTGCCGTCCCTGCCCTGGCCCAGGAGGTTGGGATGGCTGAGGAGGGTTGTCCCCTCCGTGGGGTGAGGGGGACATGGGGGGAGACCCCACTGACACACCCTGATCCAGAGGAACCAGACCCAGACCAGCCCGGCTGCTCCCCAGTGCTGCTGGACCGAAGCCGAAAACATGGAATCACAGAATATTCTGGGCTGGAAGGGACCCACAAGGATCATCAGGTCCAACACATGGGGCTGATTCCTGGCTCTGGCCATTCCTAATGAACTATCAGGATAATTAAGTCTGAAATAAAGCTCTGAGCATCTCTGACACCACTGCTGGAACACATTTACGTGTTTCAGTTTTACATCCCAGCACGCGTTACCTTCCACACAATCCCTCCCATCCGGGGTGGCTCAGCAGGAGAGGTTTCAGTGCCTGATTCAGGAGGTGCCGAGTGCTCCCCAACGCCAGCGAGAGCTGACAAAGCTCAGCAGCAGCAGGATCAGGCTCTGGATTTTCACACCGACTGTGTGAACAAGCAAATCTCTGCAGATAATAATCAGAAACTACTTTTACGACCACCATTTCCAAGAACAAAAATCCAACCAGCAACTCAACTGGGAAAGCAGCTGCCAGGCTTGCAGAGCCTCAGGGCTGGCCAAGGATGGGCAGTGCAGGAGAACCACGGCTGCGCTGCCTGGATGGAATTCCCATGGATGGCATTCAGTGCTGATGATGCTGACAACAAAACAGTACCTTGGAATTTACACGAAGGTAAACATCAGCATGAAGTTGGACTTTTCCAGTCCTTTTTGCCTCCACTGCCTAGAAAGAGGGACTGGGACAGTTCCCTAATTAAACAGGCATGGCTGGGAGCACGACTGGAGATCAGGTGTCGCTGCTCTGTTCTTCTGTCACCAACTGGCTCCTCCAGACATTCCCATTTCTTCTTTTTCTTTTCATTCCCTGCATTAAGCACCAGTGTCACTGTTCCTTGTAGTCCTACTTCAACAGCTTCTGAAAGAGCAAAGTTCCCTTAGTGGATAATATGTAAGCAAACCACGGATGCTCTAAAATGAGGTATTGCCCTCTAAAAAGAAAGATCTCTCTCATTCACTATTATTTAAGACAAAGAGCAAGAAAAGTGACATTTTAAAATACTCTCTAGTTCCTGCACACTGCCATATGCTTCTGTTCTCTTTTGGTAACAATTCCCTTTTCCCTTTTAACTATTTGTCCTGCACTTTCTGTTTGCTGTCTTTCTCCAGCTGGCCACCAAGCCCCAATAATTCATTCTGTTCTATTCAGGAGGTGAATATTTGTGTATTTTCCAGTTGTGTCTGATTACCAAAGCACACATTTGATCACTGACTTCCGCACACGCACCATCATCCTCGACTCTTTTCCCTTTGACAGTTGCACAGTTGGTGAGAGCCTCCTCTCCCGCAGTTCCTGCCATATGGAGCTCCTGGGAACTTTCAACTCCATTGATTTCCAGCTCCTTTCAAATCCCACCTGCAAAGCTGTTTCTCTGTGCTTGAATCTCGGCTTCTATCTCCTCCCGCTCATCTGAAACCTCATGCTATACAGAGTAATTTGCTATATTCATTGTAATTCTCTTTCCTTTCATAGCTGGCCGTTAAAGAAAATGATACACAAATATAAAATGTGCCAAGTGCAAAACCATGATTTATCCTAACAATTTCAGTCTTAATTAAAAACTGAGGGGCGCTGTTGTATCAAAGTGGTTAATGAATATATCAATGGACTTGAGCATAAGGTAGACACCTACTAAGGTAAAAAGTGGTAGAATTGAGCTCTGAATAATGTCTATGGGCATTTATGGTACCTGCAGTCCATAAGGCCCCATCCCTGGAAGTGTTCAAGGTTGGGCTGGATTGGGCTTTGAGCAGCCTGGTCTATGGAAGGTGTCCCTGCCCATGGCAGAGGCTGGAACTGGACAGGCTTTAAGGTTCCTTCCAACCCAAACCATTCTATGAAGTCAACGTTGCCATACACCCCTGGGGCACCTAAATCCGTGATATATACAGAGATATGTACACAGATATAACCAGGATCAGTCTGATTCCTGCCCACCAGCCTCTCCTGGCAAGGCTGAAGAGAGACCCAGAACTCGCCCAGAACTGGATGCTGTTGTCTGTGTGTGCCAAACAGCCCGAGCTCCCGTTCCCATTGCATTCTTCACTGCTGCTCTGTGGCTCTCCAACATCTTTTCAATAAAAATACTTTAAAATTTGAAATTTTCTCACCACGAGTTCTTAGCAAAGAAATCCTCTATTGTGCGGATGTGGAAGCAGCAGATTTTCAGCCTGTGGGGAGCTATGTCCCTCTGCCTGTTGGTCTCCTGCATTTTTCACAAGGTTTTAAGGGAGGAAAGCAGCTGAAGCACACAGGTCCCTCCTGATCCCAGTGCTGGGGGTGTCAGCAGAGCAGTGGATGCAGGAGATGACACAAGGTCCCTCCTCAGCCACACAGAACTGCACAAAAACAAACGCTCTTCAAATCCATCCTCTGGGATCCGTGCTGGTCACAGACAGAAACTGCAGGAACTATTTTAATGTGACAATATTTGGTGGTGTAGTTCCTGAAAGTCACAGTGGAAATTCCTTTCAGGTTCTCCCTCTCTTCCCCACGGCTCCAGAGGCTGCCGAGCCCCAGCAAGGGCTGCTCTCAGTGAATCACTGCTGAGGTTTGAGATCATCCACATCCAGGCTGAACTTCCCATTTCTGTGGGAGCAGAAATGGGTCTCTGGGGGAGAAATTTTGGAAGCGTTTCAGTGACGTGGCTCGAAGCAAGCGGAGCAAACAGCAGAATTTCGTCACCACCTCCAGCCGTGCTGACTCGTTGGATCTCAGTTTCCAAAGTGTCTCTTGGCTCGGGGACACAAAGGATCCCTCCACAAAGCCAACCTGGGCTTTTAAATAACCTAACCTAGAGCTTATTTGCCTGATTGTGGGAGAATGTAACATCTGAGAAAGACAACACTTTGAGAAAGTCTGGGAATTTGAGGCAGGGACCCCAGGCTGCCATCTGATGGAATTTAAAACTCTCTGACACCTTTAAAAATCACAGAATCATGGAATGGTTGGGGTTAGAAGGGACCTTAAAGATCGTCTCATTCCAATCCTGCTGCTGTGGGCAGGGACAACTTCCACTAGATAATTTCTAAGAAGAAATATGGACAAAAAAGCCCTAAACTAAAGGGCTAATATTACTCAAGTGTTCCAGCCATCAGATTAAGAACTCCTTGGGACTCATACCATGGACATCAATGCCTATTGCTCATCTGTGTCTCACTGATTCCTTGCTCCCAGCTCCACAAATCCACTGGCAGCAGCACTATTCCCAGCAAGGAGAAGGTGTGGCAAACCTTAGAAGTTTCTCTGTGCTACACAGCAACTGAAATTTCAGAAGGATGCATCACAGCATTCATCTGAGAACAAATATATTTAGTTGGCATGGAAACAGTAAGTTGGGCTGAATGTGGTAAATATCCAGCAGTCATAAAAAATCGAGCAAGTCAGGATAATAAACATTAGAAATGAAAACTGGCTGAATGCTTTTGAATCATGGCTCTTTTACAATTATCACTCCTGTTTTCATTTGCACATGAGTGAAATCCACTTAAACTAAGCTGTTCCATTTTATGCCAAATACTTCTATAACATCCTCATTCAGATAACTCCTTTCTCCTTTTTTTATAATCTGTTTGAGGAAAAAGAAATTAAAGGGCTGAAAACCTCCATTGCTATTCTCCTTCATTTCCTCAGCAATATTAATGAATTGAACATAATTGATTTTCGGTCTCAGAATCTCTCTTCTTTAAGACTCTATTTATGACTTGACTGCTTGGAGGTACCCTTATGGTTTGAGTATCTACTTTATGGTTTGAGTGTTGCTACTTTAGTTGTTTGCAAACACAAGGAACTTTTCCCCCCTCTACTATCCCAAATTTTATATCATAATCAATCCAAATCTATGGTTAGAAACATTAGAACAAGGAATGAAAAGAATAGGATTTTTTTTCTGAGAAATTTCTTGTGTGTAATTCCCAAACAACAGATTCTTGGAGCTTTTTAGTAAACTGAGTTGGGGCAATTGCCCTTCAAAAAAGAATTTGAAATGAAATGAATGCTAAAGAAATCTAAGTAGTGTAGGAAAAAAGATCACTACCATGAATTTTTATACAGGCCCCAATTCAGCAAAACTTGTTGCACATGCCTAAATTCCTGGATTCATTCAGCTCTCAGAGATGTGTGTCATTTTTAATTACACATTCACAGGATGTAGAGCCTCCTGTATGAACAATGGAGATTTTTTAACCTTGACTGACAAATGCACAAAGCCACAGGACTTAAGAAATGTTGAGTAGGAAATCTTGTCTCACGTTAGACCCAGGCACACATCAGAGACAACCAAGGGATACGTTCACTCCAAGAGGAGTGAACAGGAACACAATGGGATCACTCGACAGGAAGCTGATCCCAGAGTTATGGAGGACTGAGATATAAGGAACTTCAGTGCTGCTTTGGAAGGAAGTGGTTTGGACACACCCAAATTTGCCAGAAACCTTCCCAGACTGCTTTAACAGTCCTGTGACCATATATATTTAACAACACCAATGATTACATATATATATATACACACACACACACGTATACATATTGTTATATATATACATGTAGCTGTACACTACATGTGGGTTCTCACATTTACTGCCAGTTTTCCACTTTCCATGAATACAATTATTTATGTCTCGAGAAGCTGGACAACCGATTTTTAAAGGAAACATCCAACATTTTGACCTGAAGAAAGATGACACAGCTCTGAGACTCCACTCTTGAACACTGGAAAACCAGGACAGAGACAGGACAACCTTCATGGAAAAGATAAAATTATTTAGGCCAACGCTTTTGAGAAATGTGATTGGGAGCCATCACCCAGAGATCGTTGCCATATGGCACCGCTGGTGAGACAACACAGACACAACGTGATTGCACCAACCCACGCTGTGAAACGGGAGAGAAAAAGTAAACAGGAGTAAACACGAGTTCATCCAAGAACACAAAGGATGGGAATGCAAGAGCTCCATAAAAACAACAGCTCCTCTCCAACTGCAGCGCCACGCTCGCCTCTAGAACAGCTCAGGGCTTGCTGACAGCCCAACATATTTTCTCCCCTTTATTTATAGGATAGTTTGTCTCTCTGGATAATTACAATAACGAAAGGTTAAGCCTGTGTGATCACCAGAAGGTCACTGTAACAAAGAGTTAAACTCTGTGGCTCTGTCAGTCGGTCTCAAAGGCTGAAGAGTTATAAGGACATTGCACTGGAAAAACGGCCAACATGGAGCACTAAGATACCACCCAACAAGCCATAACGAGAAACAGCTTTTTAGTTTTAATTAAAAGCACAACAAAATGTTTTTTCATGTCTCATTCATTTGTTTGTTGTTGTTATAGAATCAAAACACAAGATTTTTCCTTTTAATGAAAAACAGAAGCTCTTTAACCCTCTCTCCTCCTTATTTATAGACACGTAAAAGCTTGGAAAAGTGGCTTTTGTAATGGTGCCAGCACAAATCTCCATGTTTGATGCAATTCTGATTCAGACAATATTTGGTAAAAGCAGAAAGCAAGTTACTGCCCTGAATATTTCAACTCCCTGATCGGCTGATGAGTTGTTAACTACTGTTAACACTTGATGAACAAGTTTACAGGTAGCCTGGCCAAACCTAGTGACTGGAAACGTGTCAGAGCTGTCACTTTTGCATTTTTCTTCTGGAGAGATAAGCAGAACTAATGAATTAACCGGTCACGGAGGAGACAAAGAACAACTTGCAAAATGTTTGTCTGCAAAATAGACTGAAGCCACCTAAACCAAACCAGCTCCAGTGGCTCCAGCTGCTTCAGAAAGTCCCAACGGATGAAAGGCAGAGACAAAATCATGGATGAACTTGGATATGAGCTCTACCAAATCTGCCAACTCAACCCTGCAGGAAAAGCCCAAAAGATGGACAGCACGCTGTAATTTCAGTAACATTCCTGTTCCATTATCCTGGGGAACAGGATGCCACCATCTGAACTAGTCCTTCATTAGTTAAGCCTGCACAGGAGAGTTCTGTAGGTTGGTTTGGAGCAGATGCTCATGTAGGAGGAAACCTTGAAGGCAGAAAGTGGGGCCCACCCTGTGAATCTGCATGTGCAGCCTTCTCCCTCTGTATTTCATGAGTCACTTTTTATTTCTTCTTCTCGAGCCTTCTCAAAATGGGTCAGAAAAAGAAAAAAAAGGCAAAATGGCAGCGGCAGAGATTAAAGAAAAACATAAAAAATGAAGAAATTTGGAAGAGGACGTCCCTCCCAGCATGCAGCCAGTGCTGTTCTCTGGGAGGGACAACCATGCATTAAAGAGCTGATTCTCCTCCTCCTTTTCCAGGAGACTCTGAAGCCAAACTGCAATGCTTGTGGGCCAGCTCACTCACTACACCAAATTCCTCTGATGCTGCAGGCACTGCAGCTAAGGATGAGCCTGGCCCAACATCTGGATTTGGGAGGCAGAGGGGGGACAGAAGGGAACAGCTCATCACTGACACTCCAGAGAGGAAATACATAAATTAAACACCAAGGGTGACAGAGGAGTCCCATGTGCCAGTAGAATAACAAAAACGGAGGAAAAAATATTTGAAATTAATTATTATTAACCTTCTATAACCATCCCAACTGATTATTCCTGCAGGTATAGAGTTAGCAATGCTTCATGTAGGATATATGCTGTTGATATTGTTTACTCAGCACCAAATAAAGTTCTCAAATGCTTCAAAACCTGATTTGTATTAGAAATATATAAATTCCTGTCTGATTCAGGTATTCATCACCTGCATATTCTCCTGCATATTTCAATTTAATCTGGTTTGAATGCAGATCATTGACTTTCTGTTCCAATACTGCCTGTAAACAACACGCTCTATTTTGCTCAAAGCACACTAAATAATCTCTGACTTCACTGGAAGTGTCCAGAAAAATTTTAGCACTATTCATCATCTGAAACTGTTTACAGACATGTTTGGACAATGAATGCAGAAGATCAGGACTAAAGATTATTTTTAGCTGTTATTGTCCAATTATAATTCCCTTCATAGAAACCATTAAAGAACAGGTTCGAATAGTCTCAGAAACCTCTATGAAAACACTGCAGTCAGTGGAAAACAGTCAGTTCAAAATAAATGCATCATTTAACAGCTAGAATAGCTGAAATACCAACTTGCAATAGAGAGCAGCAGATAAGTATTTGCCTGAAGGGTTCAGACAGTTTAATTCTCTTTTATTACCAACAAAACAGAAAAGAAAGCTAGCTGAGAATTTTGCAGGGAAATGTGTGCTTTTGCTTTGAAGGAAGGTGTTATTTTTAACCATTGCACCTCCTCGCTCAAGGGATGGGGACAGCACCCGGTACCTGCTCCTGGGCCTTGAGCTCGTTGCGCTGGAGCCTCCTCTGAGCGTCGTAAATCTGTGCGCGGTAATTCTCCACCTCGTCCTGCAAGGCCTGGAACGACACCAAGGGATGCAGAACACACGTGAGAAACACGGGATGGCAGCAAAGCTCCCAGGTCACGTCTTCCAACGAGCTGGGGAAGGAAGTGGAGCGCTCTGAGTCCAGCTGAACTTGGTGCTAAGACGTGACAGAGGCAGTTTGGCCGCTCACAAAAGTTACTTTGCACGGGTGGGACCATTGACTGAACAGGAGCAGTTACATCTTAAAAATTCTATCTTATTATAGGCTACGAGTATTCATCCTAAAAGTGTAATAAATACCCTCAAAGACTGGAAGGCAAATGGAAATATTGCAACATTTGCATTTGCAAATGTCCCAGGTTTTTGTTGTCATCCTCTCTGTTCAGCCTGAGCTTCCTAGGAGCAGTTTTGCAGTGTACCAACAGTTTTTTTCTTTAAGCCAGAGTAATCCTCTCTTTGGAAAACAATGTCTGGAATTTGCAGTGGAAATGTATTCCATATTACTGAAATGGGATGCTGGCCGAGATGAGGGGCTCCCCTCCTGCCCTGTAGTCAAATCTAGCATGTGATCTACAAATGAAGTCTAAATGGCAATAAATAAAAGGAATATTACGATCGTGTCACTTTACCACAACTACCCGATCTTTATTTAGTTCAGAAGTAATCGCCCCTAAACCAAGCTCATAAAACGCATCGACAAATTTATTTTGTCATGATTGTTCTCCTTATATATTTATTTTTATTCCAGCAGTCACTCAGAGCCTTGATCTTTTTGTTATATGCTTAACAAAGGAACAGCGTGCCCCAAAGAACTGATAGTCTGTGTTATTTCTAACAGATACACACCAAACAAACAATACAAAGTTTCAAAGATTTTTTTTTTTTTTTTTTTTGAAAGTTTCCTACTCATTGTTGGATGTTTGAATACACGCTTAACATTTACTTACACATTTACTAAAAGCTTAGTGATGTTGTCAGCTTGAATAAAGGCATTGTTAACTGCAAGTGCTGACTCCAAGCAAAGTGCACAATGTGGATGGGGGATTGACACCAGCACAGAGGCGGCTGTGGCTGCAGAAAGGGAATATTTTGAGTTATCTTTTGTATGGCAGGAAATCGGGGCATTGATACCCATCAGTGAAAAGCAACACAGGGCCGGACCCGGGAAGGGGGCTCGTGCTGCAAATGCCACTGAAGGAACCTCCAGCGCTGCTTTTAAAAGAGCTGAGCTGCACAGAGACCTTCTGCAGAGCAGCCTGGAACCCCAGAATCATCAAGGCTGGAAAAGACCTCCAAGACCATCAAGCCCAACCTTTGGCCAATCCTACGATGGTCACTAAACCGTATCGCCAAATGCCACGTCCACTTGTTTTTTGAACTCTTCGAGGATGGTGACTCCACCACCTCCCTGGGCAGCCTGTTCCAGTTCTTGAGCACTCTTTCAGTGAAGAAATTTTTCCCAATATCCAACCTACACCCCCCTTGGTGCCCCTGCCTTTCCCTTGAGAGGACAGACGAAGAACCCCGCAGGCTCAGGGTGCTTTGCAGGACCTGCCATATGGTTAATGTTTGCTCCCTCCCAGCAGCCAGGGTACCTGTGCACGACTCAGGATCATTAAAAGTCCTCGTGCTGCAATGATTTAACAGAAGAAATGCCTCGCTCTTTTCCACAGCACCGAAACACTGTACTCTCCAATAATTTACAGGATAAAATTGCTATTGAGATAAGATAAGAGGACTACTTATGATAGATCTTGCACGCTGTTTTGAAGTGATGCCAGGCATTAACTTTAAAGTCTTATAGCTATAAGACTGTTACATGTTCTGATGCCAAAAATTGTAACCAGACCCAAGCATGAACTTCAAATCTGCCCAGGGACTTTTATGCTATCACAGCTTCTGAGAAATGCTGAAATCCAGGCTTTGAATATATAACCCATCTTCAAAACTCAACAAGTCTTGCAGTACCAGGAATTTGCATTAATATAATGAAATATATGTGGGAATTATGTGTGAATTGTAGGCTTTTTGTTTTCTTTTTGTACATCTATCTTGTGAGGTAAAACACAAACAAGCATAAAAGCTAAAATGAGCAATGTAGAAATGAAATAAGGAGCAGGGTCATTCCATGTACCAGGAAGATCACCAAAAACCCAATTAATTTGACAAAAATCCTGCCACAACCCCAAAGTGTCCACCCATAACCAGCCCAGGATGACTCTCAGGAACATTCCTGGAGCACATTTTGGATAAGTTACAAAGTATGACCCATCTTCTCCTGCTCTTTCAGGATCAGCTTTTCCAGCCCAAATGGTTTGGCTTGGTGAAAAATAAGGAGGGAGGAAACCTCATCACACCTCGCTCGTCCTTCCCTTGTGCTCAAGAGCAAGTTTGACCCTGCACAGGACTTTAAAGCTGGCCGAGAGACAGCAATTAAAGGTACAAATCCATGTGAGTACACATGTATGTGTTTTTGTCAGAGAACAGATTTGTTTCACCCCTATCTGCAGGCTCTGAGGACAAAACTGGAGCTCAAACTGCTCCTGCCAGAGACAGCAACCACATGGTGGCAAAGAGAACTGGTGCCCTGCTCCTTTCTTCCTTCACTTCTCCGTTTTTACTTCTCTTATTTACAACCAACTTTTTCTGCAGAGGATAAAACGAGAGAGGTTCCTTTAAATCTGAGGGTTTGCGATGCATCTGAAAGTCATTTAATTTGGGAAATTCAGATAACACAGCCTTTGTCAGGTTCACCTACTCTAGACAGTGTTTGCCAGCACGGAGCACACATGTTTTATTTCATTAGGAGAGCAGAAAACGTCTTAAATTTAAATTTAGAAATAAGGTATTTTTACTACAGCATGTAAGTACAGCAAACTAACAACTCTTCCAGTTATCCATTCAACATTTGTCCAAACCAGAATTTACTGTATGAACTCACAGACTTTTCCAATCACATCAGAGCTCACTTTTGGCAGGTTTTGCATTGAGATGGCAAAAAAACTCAGCTAACTCCTTGGATCAATCACAAATACCATGAGTAATTAATGTTCATTTGAGTATTCCAGCTATTCTATCAGCACAATGGCAAAAAAAGTAAAACCAAAAGTTCAGCATTTGATCAAAGCTGTGTCAAAATGAAAAAGTAACATCAAAATCTCATGGTTGCCGTAGATTCCTGCATGTGATTAACTCTGAAAACAGCAATTAGAAGTAAGCAAGTTTGTTGCCCATGATTTTAATTTTCTAGGAGGGATCATGACAGATGTCATGAATAATGCACCTTTTTGAAGATCACACTGAAAATTCTCTCTGTAGTCAGAAAGCCTCACATGCAGTGGCCAGAGCCTGAATGCTGATGGCAATTCCTGAAGCTACCAGAACCCTCAAATCTTTCTCTGAATCAGTCAGGGAAGCTTTTGCCATGTAGAATACTCTTAAAAACAGCAGAAGACTTACCCCAGGTACACCCTAGAACATCTCTTTTGTAAAACTGAACAATGTTTTGTTTTGTTTTGTTTAGAAATGCAGTCTTTACTCTATGGCTTCAAAGTGCCACATTTTGCCCAAAGAGCAGCAGAGCTTATGATGAATAACTGCTGAGATGAAGAAAAAGGGATTAAAAAACAAAAATCCAGGCCAATTTTTAAGCATCAGAGCCTTTTTCTCCCCCTGAACAGAAAACAAAACTTAACTTATTTAGTTAAATTTTTCCAGGTTCCGAATGAATCCCCGTCCCTCAGCTGTGCTAAGTTGACTTGCATCACTCTTATAAAGACAATATTATTTTTCTTTTTCAGTTAAACGGGCTTTCAAATGCCATGTAAACATGTTTGCTGTTGAATGTCTACACCATACCTGACCTTGGAAGTGCTTTGTGTTGGCCAGAGAACAAAGAAATCAAATGTTTTGCTTTCCAGCCCAGATATCCTACACTTTGAAAAGCTCTTAAAAATGTAAATGAGATAATAAGCTCCACTGCAACAATGTGGGTGAATTACAGCTGGAGAAAGGGAAAACTCATTTGATTTATTTCTAAAAATGGAAAGGATCCTAAAATAAAATCATATTGTTTGGGTCGCACACAGCATCCAGAGGCACGGGAAGGACGGCAGGGAAAAGTAACGGCTCTGAGAAGGCGCCGCTGGAATATTCCGGGCAGATTTTGGGACCCGGAGTGGAGTTTGTGGATGAGTCTACCCCAGTCACTGTGATCCAGAGCCGTTGGACATCGGTGTGGAAGGAGAAAGGAACCTCTGACCTGCATTTCTGGGTAGGCACCTTTTATTCTCCCACTGTGGATTGATTATCTCCAGCAGAACGTTGAACGAAGCCGATTTCAGACCCAAGGGAGCAGCACATGTGGGGTGGGCGGGTGTGGAGTTGGGCCTGTGAGGCTCCAGAAAAGCTGGGATGATGCACGGGATCAGAGCACTTCCCTGGGATACCTGAGGGGCAGATGGAGGCTGTGAAAAAAGGTGGTTTTTTAAAAAAAACCCCAACTTGTAAAGCACGGAGTTTTGACAAGGAGCCCTAAAGAGACAAAAAGGCGCAATGCCAGCACTCCAAAATCCCTTGTCAAGGCAGGAATTAATTTTTGGTGTTAGTTACAGGGCTTAATCTAAATCAACTAAAAGCTGGTAAGAGAAAGAGTTTGAAGAATCCCGGGAACAAGTATGGAATGGGAATGTATGAAGGATTTAGTATTTTATATATGAAAACTGATTTGATTATCCTTTAACCACAGGATATTTTTGAAAAGTCTTGGATTCCCTGAAAGAAAGTTCAGTTCTGAAGAATTACAGAAACAGAAACAATTGCTATTCTTATTTTCTTCGTATTGATTACGACTGTGAAGAAACTATTTACAAAGCTGTGATGTTTTCCTTCTTTAACCTGAAATAATTTCCTATTTTTTGTACGTTCCTGAGAGCAAACAAGGCTTGATTCCTGATCCCATCACATCGATGGGAAGTCATGGATCACAACCATTTATCTCTCTGGTCTGAGGGTTGAATAAATAAGTGACACCTTCAAGAAAAGGAAAATTTTCTAAAAAACATTAAACACCGATGTATTTTCACTTTGAAACAGAAAGTGCCAGCACGAAAGTTGCTGCTCATCCTGATCAGATTATGTCAGATAACGGCAGAGCCTTTTTTAAATAGAAATATGTAATTTTTATTAACTGTACCAGCAACTCTGCACATATGGATGTGCATCTGTATCAAGAAAAGCCCTCGATATTTATGACCAGTGCAGAGTAAAGCTACCACTAAAGGTAGTGAGAGTTAGCACTTTTCATCTTCAAAGAATTTTTCAAATGTTACCAAATTAATATAATTAGTTAATGAAAGATGCAGTAATAAAAGCTACCCTAATTACCTACTGTAGTCTTAATTATCTCCTTACTAATGCCCACAGAAGAAGGCTTCCACTTTACATCCTCAAAACATGTGCCAACAATAATTCTGAATACAGGCTTCTCTTTAAGTGCCTTCTAAATTCAAATTACATCCATTGATGTGTTTTCTCTCCCCGTTCATGAGAAGAAAATCTCTGGAACTTTGAGGGAAAAAAAACCCCATATGAATGTTAATAAAAATTAAAGCGAATTTTCTTCCAGAAATACACATGGAGATGCTTTAAAATTTTGTCATTGAAACATTTAATTTTCAAAATCTTTATCTCTCCACGAAGCCAGAATTATGGGCTGTCTGATCAAAAACTTCTTTACATTAAGGGGTCTCACAATTTAGAGTCAAATACAAATTCTATCCAAAGGAAGCAGGCCAAGAATCCCATCCAAATGTATCACAGATTTTTAAAAACAATCATTAACTTTGCTAAAATATTTCATGGAGATAAATAAATTTATCTGGGTTTATTGCTACTACAAATAAATTGGGCAAATGTATCTGTGAAGACCACTGATGTAATGCCATGAGTCAGAGCAAAACAAGGGTGTTTTAACAAGTGAAATAAGTGATGTTTGAGCCAAATTGTTGGGGCATCCTCAACGCTTTTTGGGTTTTCGCTGAGCTCTTGCCCATGACACTGCAAACAAAAACCTCTGTACTTGGAGTTCTCGCTCGTTTTTGGTGCAAAGCAAAGGAAATCTTCTGGTTTTAACCTAATACATATGTTTGCTGCTCGCATATGGCAAAATTCCTTTCTGGTGGGAACTTTTTCGCTGTTGTTGCAACACACTATATATCCAAGAAGTCTCCTTTGATGTTGAACTATTGCTCCACTATTCATTATGCTACTGATTCAATATGAAAGGCAAAATTTCTGTGGTTTCTGTTAAAACAATGGCTTTGTTTTTGCAAACAAAGTTTTCCACAACCTATACGCGGGGGCCAACGTTACTGCAAGAGAAAAGAAAATCAAATTATTTTACACAGAAAATAGTCGAGGTGCTTAATAACACGAATTATTTCTCTATCCTATAGGTACATTACAATTGCTATTATGACTGTACAGAAAATGTAGGCTTTATTGCTCCTCAGGAACAGAAAGTAAAATGCCTTAAGCGATATTTGACATCTCTCTTTCCTAATTTACTTTCCTTTCACTGACCTCCCAGCCTGTTTCCATCAGGATAACTTCAGGATATGGTGAAGCTGGGAACAACCATGGATGGGTGGGGGAAAGGGGAAGACCTGCAAAGGCTGCTCTTCACAGTGTCCTACTGTGCAATGACAGCAAATCTGTGCATCTTTGTGCCTAATATTTAATTTTAACCACTAAACACTATTTCACGAAGAGCGAACATGAATTACGACACAGAATGAAAATGCAAATTGGTAATACCTTTGTAAATGTGTCCCTACTAGAGTTGGTTGCCCATTTTCTGTTGCCATTATGGGGAAAAAAAAAAAAAGGTTTCCTTGGTCAGGAATCAGATAAAAGACATAATTTCCAAAGGCATCACAGAATTCATCAACTCCCACGTGGAATAACGTGAGCTCCCATATACACCATGGCACGTTTGGAAGTTTGGCTCATTTTGCTGACATTTCAAAATGGGAATGGAGATCTTGAGAAATCCTCCAGGCTGGGGGCTTTGCCCATCCCCACCAGTCAAGCAGCTCCCTGTTGCACCAGGCTATGGCTTCAGAGATTTGCCAGGAGGAGATGCCCTCGGGAAGTCTAACAAATCCTTCCCTTGAGGGACTGGGGGAAGAAAGAAAGGGGTTCGGGAAGAAAAGGAATAATTTGACTCTAGAAACAGAACCAAGTCTCTCCAGCAGTAGGGGAAAAAATTTAAAGTAGGTCATTTAACATAAAAGAAAAATATATGCAAACATTTTGCAGTGTGGCAGGCTCTAACATAACCTATTTTCATTTTTCACAATTTATGGGCAAGAGACTGACTGGCAGTACATTATAAACTTGGGATCATCAGCATTAGCTCCTGAGCAGTCCCAGAACACTTCCACATCAGACTTCATCTGGATTGGTGTCTTTTAGAGATCACCTGAGCGCTGTTAGGATTGTAAACGTGCCTATTTTTCCTGCTTTGCTCCTGTAAGATATTGATGTGTTTTCAGCATTTTCTCTACACTCCTAGTTGAGCTGACCAAAGTTTTAGGATCGTTTTTCTGCAAAGTTTTTTGCCCTATTAGGAAGGAATTGTTCCCTGGGAGGGTGGGCAGGCCCTGGCACAGGGTGCCCAGAGAAGCTGTGGCTGCCCCTGGATCCCTGGAAGTGTCCAAGGCCAGGTTGGACGGGGCTTGGAGCCACCTGGGACAGTGGGAGGTGTCCCTGCCCATGGCAGAGGGTTGAAACTGGATGATCTTTAAGGTCCCTTCCAACCCAAATCATTTCAAGACTCCACGATTCTAAGATATATCCCTAAAGCACCTTGATGGCACCAGCAGGACTATTTGTAGACGTAAAATTAGGCAGGGGCTTAAGCATTTTGCTGAGTCAGGGCTTCACTGCAGGACATTATAAACTCAATTCTTTTGAAAGGCAAAGGATGCCGTAAGGTCCTGCAGAGATAACAGTTCAAAGAAAACAGCAGCATAATTGTAAAGTCGGGCATTTTTTGTCAAGGGGAGCCAAGGAGAGAATTGTTTTCGCTTTGTTTTAGTGGCTCAGGTGACAGGAGGGAAAGGGAGGCAAGGTTCAAAGGCTGTCATAAACTGGCTTTCATCTGCTTTTCTCAATGGGCCACAAAACCCAACAAGCAGTTGCCACGTCCAAGCACTGCTTTGTCTATGACCAGGACACTCGGTGGCTGCTGTGATGAAGTCAATCCAAAGCCTGTCAGCTGGAAGATTTTACTGCAATATTTACCTGGAGTATTTTGTAGTTTGCTTTAACGCTGCTTCCCCTTTTTTCCAGCCTGCATGAGTGCCATGGTCAAGAGCAGAGAAAGGAGAAAAGCACTGAACTGTTCCCCCTTGCACTCGCCGAGGTTTAGGCAGAAACACCAGTGGTGCACATTTACCAGATAAAATGAATCTTTTAAACCCAAAGATACCGTGACATCTTAAGCACACGCTTATGAAGGAAAAGTTCAGAACTCCATTTTAAACCACTTATGAGAGGATTTACCAAGATTCTGCCTAATGTTCAGCTGACGCTTTGTCAAAAACATTTATCGCGAAGCTTTTGAAGTTTCTCAGCTCCCCCCGAGTTATTAAAACTTGAACTGCAGAGTTTGTTATCAGCCTCGGAGCACACACAAAATACATCAGGTATTTTTTCAGTCAACCTTTCAGTCTGACTTTGAGACTATTATACAAAATACAACGTTCCCAATCAGGTTAATGTCTGACAGATAATGCTGAGCGGGCGGAACTGCTGCTCCTGATTGATCCGCGAGACAATTTTCATTTCCTAATTTGCTTTTTATTAAACACTTTGCAATCAAAGGGAACGGCGAGGAGTCTGCCATTCTCTGAGCAGGTATCCTGCGAAGACCTGATGTCGGCTTCAACATTTTCAGGCAACTTCTTGAATTTTTGATGCTCTGTCACAAGAACGTCTGAAACGTCGCGTCAACGCTGTGCCAGCAAAAAACTGCTATTGTGAATACAAATTAAAGCAGCAAAACATCTGGTTCTGCTGCTTGCTGTATTCCTAACAACAGTTCTGCAAAAACAAACATCGGGGGTTCAGGCAGGATTTCCTGCAATGACTTGGAGAACGCCTGAGTCGTGATAAAGCAGATTTATCAATCACTCGCTGAACGAGGCAATCTCCCACTGCCTGGGGCTTCATTCCCAACCAAGTTTATCACCAAACTGCCACTTTAAGTGGGTGTTCGGACACTTCACACCTGGAGCCAGCCCAGAGGTTCCAGCAGACCCCTGGTGCTCTACAAATGTCTCTTTAAAATGCATTGCTCGTCAGAGATACGTGAAGACCTGGAAATATAAACATTTCTAACAGGCCTTACAAAGCCTCTCATTTTGTTATGCTCTTTCAAAACAGAAATATGAAAGGCTCAGATATTTCTAATCAATAGGGCAACTGATTCCCAGTAAGAATGAAAGAAAAGCTATTTACTTTGTGCAATCAAGTGCTCAGTATTGCTGCAATTCTCCCATTACATAAAATAACACCCATTTTCTTGCGCACAGGCACACACAAAGAAATCTAATAATGTCTTTTTACCTTTCAAAGTAACCTTAATCAACAAAATTAACTCGCAAGGCAAACCACTGCTTTTTGAACTGAACAAGAGCGAGCTTGACTCAACACATGTGAGATGTGAGAGGCAGCAAAGTAATATCTGCTAAAATTATGTCTGGAAGCCAAAAATGGGGTGATTCTTGACAGGGGAGGATGCACACTTGGAAACTTGGAAATTCTTTTATTCAAAGTCTTTAATGACCTCCAACCCAATTACATTTGCAACAAGACATGACAATGCAGTTGCTCCTATTTAAAAGTATGTGTGAAAACGGAGCATTTTTGAAGCCCGAATTGTTTTTTTTACTTTTTAATCATGTTGAGATGAAGCTCATTTACTTAAAAAGAAAAAAATGAAACAGAACGTCCTCTGCAGCTGGTCAAACAGATTACGAAACTCTAATCTCAGTAGCCTGAGGAAAACCAAAACTGTTTTTCAAGTATCTATTTTATAGAGCATTAGCTTTATACTTTTAAAAAGAGGCATTAACATAACTGATCAGAACATCCCAGAACGTTTCTGATCTAGTTAATCATATGACGTTATGACAGAGATTCTTGCTGTCATAATGCCAATGTTTCTAAACATTTCGAAAATCCTTTAAGTTCTTCTTTTTTTTTTTTTTTTTTTTCCAAATTAGACATGGGTAAGATCTATTTCAGTTTCTTCAGAAGTTTTTCCTTCCATTTTAGAGCTCTGTAAAACTAGCGCAGAATATTTTAGATAGACAGACACATACACACATAGCAAGGAACAATGTCAGGCTCCATGACCTATTTAAATGTTTCTGTTAGCTTTTTATACAAAACATTTTACTCTAATTCCTGCAAAACTCATTTCTGGGAGTCCTCGCCACCTTATTTCTTTAACTCTGCTGTATTCTTTACAGCTAAACTGGAATCATCAATAAAAAACTCACAATTTGTCTAGTTTACATTTATTGAGTTTGTTTCCCTTAAAAGCAATTATTTAAACATTCAGGCCACACTTGTTGCAGCTCTGAGGATCAATGTCTATTGGACAAACTTCCAGCAGGTCTGGGCCCCTCCAAGCCAGCCCTGGTGAGATCAGACTGAGGATTCCTGGGAGAGATTCCTCTGCCTGCTCTGGGAACAAACAGCCCATGCTGGACCTTGTGGTGCTGACAGTTTCTCCAGTACAGGTAAGAATGAGGTGTAATTTATACACAGGCAAGCTGGGAAGAGGATGAGAGGGGAAAAACACTCGCCAAAGCTATGGCTGTGCCTCAGATATCATTTTAGTGGGGTGTCAAGAGCTCTTATCACAGTTGTGACAAGGCGGATCTGATTTCCACTGAGTGCTTTCGGGGTTTGTTTGTTTGTTTGTTTGTTTGTTAGGTCTGTTTCAACTCAGTTTTGAGCTGAAGGACTCTGCTGTTTCAGAGTGAAGATCCTTCTGCTGTGGCAGAAAGTCTTACATGAAAATGCACAGGCAGGGGAGGCCCTAAGTCCCATGCAGCACAAGTTGTGTTGAGTTACTTGTGAATCAAACAAGCATCCATAAGATACCCTCCTGCTTTTGCTTCCCAGGAACACCCACAGGGTCCTGACAAGGCAGCTGAAATACCCCCTAAAAGCACACAAAGCTTTTTAAAAAATATTTATGTAAATAGTTACAAATATACCTATATGGATGACATTTTTAAAATGCAAAAGCATTAAAAATAACAGAAAACAGATCAGGTTCTGAAGCACCATGAGTTTCTCATTTGTGCAGCTACACATGAACGTCTCTCAGCCGACCTGCACAGCTACTTCATGCATCCAAAAACCTTCCCCTCATCACAACTGAGACAAAAACTGCAGGAAAAACATTCCATGGCACAGTGTGAAAGATCGAAGAATTCCTGTATTGGTAAAGTTGCATAAATCTCGATCTAGTTCAGGAGCTGATAGGGAAGCACAAATGAGCTTGGCCTCTGCTGAGATGGAGAAGGGACATCAGCTCTTCACTCCCACCACGAAAGCTGAGTTAGAAACACAAATGAATGCTCAGCAGCACCAAACTTGATTTGCAAATGCACATTTCCACACAATGATTACGAATAGACACAAACATGGAGTAGAAGAGGGTGTGTTATTCTGGTAGGAGAAAGACAACAATACATCAGGTAGGAGTCCCTCCTTGGGGCTCAGAGCAAAGCTGTGGTCAAAGGTGTTTCCAGGCAGACAATTAAAATCCACTGATAATATCCAAATCGTTAAATAGTCTTCAGCAACTGCTGTTCTACCTTGCTGAATTACAAGTACAAAACTGGAAAGGACATAAATGATATTGACAGCAGAAACCAAAGTAAGAGGAATTTAAATACAGCACATACAGCTGTTTTCTGGAGCCAGAGAGTGTCAAGACACATCTTGGATTTCTCCTTCCAGCCGCCTGCAGAGTCCTGGCTTGGTCCAGTGCTGCAGGTGTTCCTGCAGGTACCTAACATTTGTCAGCCCGAGTTTTTATTTATCCAGTTCCATTCTGCTCCTCCCAGGCTTCTCAGTAAGCAAACAAACTCACTTTTCATGTTCAGTGTTCCTGTTTGTACTTCTACCCTTTCTTACATAATCAACCTGGCAGAGAGCAGAGCAGGGAGAGCGCCCGGGGCTCCCGCTGTGGGTGCGGGGGGTTGGACGCTCGTCGTGGGCATCATCCCTCCCTGAGTGAGCACATCCTCTTCCATCCCTCCCTGAGCAAGCACATCCTCTTCCTGGGCCTCCTCCAGCTTAGATCCTGGTATGGAAAGGTGGGTGCAGGGTGACAAGGGAGTCACGCTGGCAACGGGAATGAGAAGGCCAAGGTGAACCATGGTACCACAGGTGGGAGCTCATGGCAGTCCCTGGGCACTCACGTGGAAAATGGAAAGGAAAACATGACAGCACTTCAGGATTTAACATCTCTTCAACAATTTGAGTACGGAGAGATAGCACAACCTTCTACTGAAATGAAAATGTGCCCCTGAGACAGCGACTCTCAGGAGCCTGGATGGACTCAATGATCTCAGAGATTTTTTCCAACCTTTAATGATTCTGTGAGTCTGTGAGCCTGGACCAGCACCACTGCCCACTTGGCAAGTGCACAAATGATGTCTTTTCCTAAACCACAGGATATCTGCGTGAAGTTTTAGTGCTGCCATGTCCTAACTATCTCCCTAGAAAAGGCACTGGTTTGTTTTCCCTTAATCTGGTTCTAGAAGAACTTGCATCCACTCCTTTTTGTATCACAAATGATCTGAATCTGTTTTCAGGATACGATGAGTGATGCTCTCCTTCCTCCCCACACCAGGCTTTATTTCTTTGGGATGGTCTGAACTGCCAGACAGCAAACCCCAGGGCAAAACTGAGCTGGGACTTCCTGGCAAACCTCAAGAGGGAAGTGAACAGGGCATTGCATGTTTTGTCTTCTGAGGCCAACATGACCTGGTTTGAAATCCATGATCTCATGCCATGCTGGGCCAGGAAAATGGCATATCCAGGGCATGGGTTTCCAGCATAAAATACAAGTGAGGTGATCTGATGTGACTCTATTCACCTGCCAACAGCCCTGGCAGAAAAATAAACAGGTTCTGGGGATGAGCTGCTGCTGGAGGCAAAGCAGGAACCATTAGAAGAGCTGCCCTGACCTGTGAGGAACTGGTGTTTTTGCTTTGAACTTCAGCAAATCTTAATGAATTCTTCATAATTGGCAATCCGGGGTTTTCACTGAGGATTTATTTCTCTGGAGGTGCCAAATGCAGGAGACAAATTCAACAGTGGAAACACAAATTTTGGGTCTGGCAGTTGGTTGTCCAGGCTGGTGAAGGCAGTTCCAACACCACTGCAGGTCACTCTTTGTGTTGTATCAGGAGTTAGATTTATAGAAGAATATGCATCGAGGATTTGGTTTCCTAATTATTCAAACATGTTGATTTAATTGAAGTTATTGACTCCAGTGTGGTGAAAGCCTAAACTAAAAGTAAGAAGAGACATTTTTAGTAACAGAAGACGTTAAAAAGTGGTTGTATCCTCCTCCTTACTCAGAGGAGGAAGGTTTGGTTGTGCTTCACTCATCCCTGCTTTACTGCTCTTCCACTCCTCTGTTATCTGGCAGTTTTGGAGGGGATGCAGCCAAGAAGTTCATTTAAAGTCCTAAATCTTATCCTGTAGGCAACACTTATTTCAGTTTCCTGAGAATAAATTTCACAGACAGACCCCTGAAGAAGAAAACAGGTGAACTCTCTCTGCCCCATAAATCAGTCGGGCTTCCTGAAGAGGCCAAAGATATAAAACTACAGACGCCTGCACAGAAACACTTCAGAAAAGCTTCAGCCTTGAGGTTCACAGTCTTCTCCATAAGCCTCAAGTCCTCAGTCTTCCCCATGCACGTTTTCAAGGGTCAGCAAATCAAATATTTACTGTCTCAGATCCTGTTCATCAGTGAATCAAGACGTGGTGGTACAAGAATCAGCAGCAATGAACTGCTCCCAGGAAAGGCAGCCCACGCTCCAATGCAGGATGGAGTATGGACAGGAAATGCATATCCACGTGCAACAGGCTCGAAGAATAAAGCACATTTTCAATAAAACTAATCTAGTTTTCCATCTTACACACACATGTGCTGCACGAACACATAGAGGCAGTTCCTCGGGCTGCAAGGCAACAAGGCGTACAAACAGAAAATATTCACTGCACAAATCTTAGTGGGAAAAGGAGCAGAGGACAACGCACAGAATAGACTTTTTCCTGCTTCTGGACTCCAGTGCTATTTTGGCTGCCAACAGTACACAAAATTTCCACTGAAGGGCAAGTCAAACCAATTTCCCTGAGGATGGAGGCATCCGAAAACTCGCTGAGGTTATTCCATTAGTGCCTACGCATTCTCTAAGCGGATGAGCAGCTTCGCTTTGAATCCATGTCAAACCACAAGGACTGGCTGATAATAACATTCAATTAAAATGATCTCGTCCTTCTAGAAAAAACTGGCTAACAGCTCCCACCTCAGCTTTTCTAGCTGGGCACAATGGGGCGATTGATGCCGCGAGGAAACGGGATAGGTTTGTACCCAGGAGCCGCCGGGTCAGGTTTGGTGACAGTGTTTGTAGGTTTAACCTCTTGCACAAATCTCTGAGATGAAAAAGCCACTTCTGCTGAGCACACAACAGCGAGAAAGTCAGAGCTAAGAGCTGGCAAACGCCAAGCTGAGCTAATTAGACAGGTGTTTTGAAAAAACCCCAAACTTTACACTCGACGCATATTTGGACCTTTTGATGTCGTACTCGGTGCTGCTTCACACCACTCGGGGCTCCAGAGAAAGGCAGGAGCTGCTCCCCTGCTCGGCTCCGAGGGTGAGTTTGCCATCTGATCTACTGAATGCACAGATAAAAGTCGCCGCAGACTTTCTTCCCTTTTCAAGTGCAGTACTGTAACTTGGAAAGTTCTTTTATTCTCAACTCCACTGACGCAAGAAAGTGGCAGGAATATGGCAGCTTTGGCTGCTTTCCTTTGGTAGCTCTTTGTAAGTAATCCTTTAATGCTAAGAAAACAATAGGTATTTTCATTTTGGATGGAAAAAACGCTCCAGTTATAGAAAATTAAGGTGATGCCTTTCAAAAAGCCTAAGAGTGCTACTGACCACTTGATTCTTCTTCCTACCCTGCCTTTGAATGTTAGTAAATAGTTACCATGCACAGGTATCAGATTCTCCAGGATCCTCTTGTTACGCTTAAGAAAAGCCCAACGATTATGAAAATGGTTACGTTTAACAAAGATATTTCTATTTCCCTGTGATCTGCCATTCAAAAGTGTTAGCCAGTCATTTTTTAAAAAACACTCTTGATATTTGATCTTCTTGAGTTTCAGTTACATATAAAGCTGGAGAGCCAGCAGAAAATTCTAAGTGGAATCTGAAGATTTCTAAAGTCAACACTCATTTTGGCAGGAGCCTTTTAATGCATAAAGCTGAAATCCTCAGTGACTCTCTCCTGCTGATATCCCTGGAGCAGCCAGCACCACGATTAGCACAAAACCAAAAGCAACCTACAGCAGAAAACACAGCTCTGAAAAAAAAGGATGTTGACACAAAGGCTGGAAGTGGTGTAGGCACAACGGGATCAGCCAGGGCAACCTGGTGCTGCTCCAGCTCGCTCCTGGGACGAGCCCCGCCGTAAGAAAGACATCTCAGGGAAAAAGAGATGTTGATAACAAAGCAGGTCCACATCCCCAAACCCCTGCTTGCCAAACCCTGCAACCTGCCTCGCTGTGCCAGGCTCCCAAAACCTCCGCTGCGGAGTTATAAACGTTTGTGGCCCGCGGACGGTTTGCTTTGAAGACGTCGTTTTCCCCGGCGCTCTTTTGTTGGTGGAATCCATGGTTCACACAGATTGTGTTTCCACCTCCACGGCTGGAGAAGCCCTGCAGTCAAGGCTGTTCCAGGAGCAGGGAAGGAGGCTGCGTTCCAGGAACTCACTGGAACTGGAACAAAGCACAGCCCTTGGAAAGCCTACACAGCCCTGTGCACAGACTGTTTTACAGATGCCCCGTCTTTGGACGGCATTAGACACTTGTTTTTATCTTTATCTTTTTTTTTTTTTTTTCTCCCTCTCCAGTAAAGTCTCAGACTTTGGAGCACAGGCTCTTCCTCCCAGGCATTCTGCCTCCTAACTCCTGGGTATCTCCCCAGCTCTGTCTTTTTTTAAGCACCACTTTCTCCTCCACATAAAAGTCCTTCTGCTCTTTGGAGAGAAAAATGTCTTTGAAATGCAGCAGTAAACTCTTGAGCATCACAGCAGCCTTAAAAGAGCTGATTTCCATTTTCTTGTACCATAGTTCTAAACATTGTCTGTCCTTCTTCACAAACTGTGTGGGCTTATATCAATATTACTTAACACTTACTAATAAGAGTGTTTTGTCTGCACCTTTTTAATTACCCAGGACCCCTCTCTGTTATTACTCCTGTCTTGTCAATTAAAAGCAGTGACTTTTATGGCTGGTTTTGAATTTTTTTCCCCCATTTTTCCAGTGCAAAATTAGTGTGGTCCACATTAGTAAAAGGTAGTTTAGCTGTATATGACTTTATATTTCATTATGCATTTATAGAATCTGTAAGTCCATAATTTGGAGACAGGTGGCCTCCCTTCTGGGGCTAACAAGGAATAAAAAGGACTTCATGCAGCAAAGTGCCTTCTGGAGGGAAAATAAAACACCGAGGACAACAATGATAATGTAGGAAAAAGTGAAAATACCAACTTTTAAATCTGTCAGATAAATCTGGACTGCAGTTCAGAGGAAAAGGCAGGCACTAGCTCTAGTCTTTTATAAAACTTGTAAGTCTGATTTTGCTGTTGGCCATGGTAAGTTCTTCAATGTGTTGAGACATGAAAAGTCAAAAAAAATGCCAGAGTGCAAAGCTTGCTGCAGGAAAAAAAAAAAGATGACTCAATTCTTTGTCTCACAAAGCATGTCAAAGATATTATAAAGTACTTACAGATGCTCAGCCACTCGGATTGCCTGGCTGGCCAAACATCTGAAACCCTGTAATTTTGAAGAGAAGGTACTATGCTCCAGACAATGAAATAATTTCTGTGGCAGCAGAAAAAGAGAGATGATTTTGAAAGGAAAAGTTTTTTAAAATCAGAATTTCAGTTGTGATCAATAACTATCTAAGCTTAACACAGAAGTCAGCCCATTTAATTATCATTTATAACGAATGGGACAATACAGGCTTTTAAAGATAACCATGTAATGGAATCATGAGACAGAGCAGAAGCAAGAGTTGAAAACCTCAGGGCTAAACCCTCATTTCTCTAACAGACAGAATTTGGGTGAAACTACTATTTACATCAACAAAGACTGTGAAAAACAGGTGCCTCAGAGTTTGGACCCCATGAAACAGAGAAAGCAAACCAGATTTCATTTCCCTATCTTTTGGAAGACACGACCTCCTCTGCTGATCAAACAGAATATAGGAAGTTATGAGTAAGATAAAGTCATTTGCCTGGTAAATTTTAAGGTCTGCTTTACAATGCTAAAGCAGCAGCGTTGGTGCCTTGTAATTCCCTGCTAATAAAAGACACGGCAGAGTTATGAGTGTTATTACAGGCTAAAGTCAGTGACAAAGAAATAAAGACCCATGAAAAAGCACTCCGTGTATTTAACATCGAGATGGTCCCTTACAAGTCTTTCTTTCACCATGCCAAATGGTTTATCATGGTAATGTTTAGCCACAAAGGCAATTAGAAGGATTTGAAGTCCCTCTGGAGAACTTTGTGACACGCACATCTCCGAGGCTCTGCGCTGACTGACAGAATTTGGCACGGCCGTGGCCACAGAACCACCACCAACAGTGGGGCATGTTCTGACCAGATGTCTTACAAGACATGAGCCAGTGCCAACAGTGACATGCTGACATCCTTTTTACAGGCACTGCTGGCTAAAAAAAANTGCTAAAAAAAAAAAAAAAAAAAATTAAAAAAAAAGACCAAAAGACCTTCATCCAAGTTAAAATAGAAAATGCAACAAAATACTTTAAAAATCTTATCAATAATGTGGTTCTGTTGACAAAAGTTTATTCTGAGCTAGTGGTTGAGGTTGTAGAAGTTAATTCTGCCACCTCAGTGTATCCTGTGGGAATAAAGCAAGTCAAGGCTCCCTTACCAAAAAGCCCTTGACACAATGCATGTCTTTACCCAAAGTTTTGGATTTTCATTTAGAGTTTACACGAAGCCTTCAGGGGTTTTTCCCCCTAATTAATGTCCTCTGTGCTATCAGTTACACAAGGTCACAGCCTTCTGAACCACCAGTCATTACAGTCTTCATTTCCACCTTTGCCACAAGCCTTGGGTGAAGTCAAGGCTCTGCCCTCCTCTGTCTCACTTTTACACCAGGACCAAAAATGCTTCTTCTCCAGATCAGGGCAGCTTAGGTTGTGTGCTCTCAGATGCCTCTCCTCCCTTAATAAGCACTAATTAAGGGCATTTAAACCACTTAGATTTACCTTTGCTTGGGACTTTTAAACCAATAAATTAGAATTATTTGTTTCTTACCAGCTCTAACCCTGGCTCTTGCAGAGTGCAATGCTGGTGTTCCAAAAGGTGTTTTGAGGACAAGAACTAAATACCTCTGCAGGGCTGCAGTCACTCAGTTCATGTTCCCAGAGATCTAATGTGCTTTTCCTTTTAATAAAGAATATTATTCGTAGTTACAAGTGGAATTTGCTAATAAACACGGCTGATAATGAAAGAGAACTACAAGCAAAATTAGCTTGTGCATCAAATTTTTAAAGCCACAGGTTTTTTGATAGAGAAATTTGGTATTTTTTATAGTTGCATGGGTGGTATTCACTGTGTTGATAAGACCCTCAGTACTTAGCAGAAGAAACGATCCTTTGGCTCCAAGATACAACAGCATCTAACAAATACAGGAGGATGTCAGGAATACTCAGTGCCCACACAGGCCCAGACAATTTAAACCCAGAAGTTTTCCCCTTTGTTCTGCTATGGCTATAAAACACTTTGACTGTTTTCTTCCCCTCTCAACATTTTTAAACATAACAACGAAAAACAACTGTTTCAAAATTTTTCAAATGAAGGGGAACATTATTGTAGGCCATTCTTTCCTAGAAATCTTTTAAGTCTTATTTATTAACAGAATTAATCTGATCATAAGCTGGCTGGCACACAAAGTGTTGAAATATGTCATCTTCCAACCATGCTTTGCTAATGAAATTTTGGTGTTAATTCAGGGATATAACAGAATCCTAGAATCTGTAACGGGAATCAAACAACAATTGTGGTTCATCTGGCAAAAAAAGCATCATTTTCCCCCTTTTCTGTTGTGGGTTTGTCGCTGTATGCTCTCCATCATCCATTTCTTTCCAGAATCTACTTTTTGATGTGGAGTCCCCACTTGGCCATCAACTTCAGCATTAAAATGCTCTGAATATGTTCTGCAGTTCCAATCCCAGGAAATGTTTTGTACTTTCAATCCCAGAAACCAAAAGGATTTCATAAAAAAGTAAACAACTAAGCCTAAACAACTAAGGCTGGGATTTCATAAATAACCTCAAGGTATCTTTATGATGCCACCAACTTCTTGTTCTGCCCAGTCCAGTAAACAAAAGCAGCAGAGGAGTTTGGTAAATGCTCTGACCATTGGAATTATCAAGCTCCAGGCTGCTGTGGGTAGATCACTACAGGGATGCAAGAAACATAATTTTAAAAAAAAACCCCAACACTTTACCCCACACTTCAGTGCCCAGGGAAGCTCCTGCACAGACATTCCCAGGAGCTCAGTGCCTGCTGCAATCCCAGCCTGAAGCACCACAGAGGGGTAAGGGACGTGGCAGTTCAGGCAGCTTTTCCAAACATCTGCAGGGCATCAGCACAGCTCTGATCCCAGCTGCTCCCGGGGCCCAAGGCTGAGGTTCCTGATCTGTGGGGTGAGCACAGGTGGGGGGCTCAGCACAGTGACCAGGGGGTGAGCACAGGTGGGGGGCACAGCCCAGTGACCAGGGGGTGAGCACAGGTGGGGCTCAGCACAGTGACCAGGGGGTGAGCACAGGTGGGGGGCACAGCCCAGTGACCAGGGGAGCTCTGCTGATTTGTCCCCTCAGCCCCAGCTCAGTGTCCCTGGGCTCTGCTCCAAAGAACTGAAGTCCTGGTCAGCTCAAAGCAAAGCCCCATGGCACTGAGATGAGCTGGGTTTTTGGGGTCAGACCTCAGCTGCTTTGGGCTTTGCCACGAGACATTGCTACTCCGTGGCACCCAGAGTGGTCACCCTACGAGCCACAAGAGAGGAATGGGATGAGCCACAGTTTTATCCTGATTTTACGAGTGATAACAAGTTTGACTTGCCCTTAGGCCAGATCAACCACGGCCTAACACGGAGTGCCAAGACCTTCAAGCATTTGTCTCAAACTGACCCAAACTGAGGCCACTGAAGCCAAAAAAGCATGGTTCAAATTGGGTTTTTAGGTTGTCAAAGGAAGCAAAATGTTCTTGAAAGTCTCATTTATTCTTTTTGACTGATATTTAAGATACTACCTTAAAAAATACCGAGTTGAAGGAGATGGATGCAATTGTGCAATAATAACAAATCAGAAATCTTTTACTAGCAAAGAGAGTCAGGAATTTGAATTAACATCAAAATCATGTATTATGGCATCCACATCTGGATATCACTTTACTGCCTAAATCCAAAACTTCTCTGAGAGCCAGTTGGTTTCTGTAAAAATGTATTTCTCCCTTTGAAAGGAAATAATAATTGGAAGGTCTTACAGGAAGCCACCCAATACCAATAGAGGAAATTGCAATCTGTTCCTCAATGTTAGTTTAAATCAATGTTATATTTAGCAAAGGCTGTTTTTTAATGATAGTATTTTCAATAGCTTTTACTACACTGAGTCTCCTCAAAGGCTTACATTATATTAAGAATTGCTTTGTTTGTAGAATGTTTCTTTAATCATCCCTCGAGGTCTTCAGCTTACCCTAGGTTAGATGTTGTTCCCCATCTCCAGGACATCCAGAATTCCACTTTCACCAAAAACCCTTTTTTTTTTGCCTCAGGCTAATAAAAAGCAAAGTATTTCTGCATATGCTTGCCTAGAAATATGTGTGGTTCTTAAAAATACGAAGTGATCAAATATTAAAACCACCTTTTTCTGTTTCCAGAAGTATACACAGCATTTTAGCTTCCTAGGAATTTTCTGCTTGGGTATCTGGATTTCAGTAAATTTCCATTAAATCAGTGGTTTCAAAGGAAGATTTTTTTTAAAAAAAAGCACAGTATTAATGATACTAAACAAAATTCAAGAACTCCAAGCAAAACAGCTCCTCCAATTTCTTCTCCAAGCTGACAAAATCTTTTAAAACATACTCCCAGCACCAGTGCTAAAAACTCTCTGGGACACTGCTCAGAAATCCTGTGCAGAATTTCCCTGTGATTTTTATGGATTTCATTCCATTGTGAGGTAATAACATCAACATTACGTTTATAATAGCTGAACACAGATTTACATGCAGAAGGGTTTCACACCACCTATAATCATTAGTGTTCAAAACCTGGTGTTGCCAACAGCTGAATTGTTCCATTGAATGTAACTTCAGTGAATCCAGAAATTCAACAGTAGAATTAGCACCAGAAGGAAAAAAGCTGCTGAAGAGTCTAAACCCTGTTTTTCCAACATGTAACTCAAGAAGGTGCCATGATAATATGAATTACAGCGCATTTCTGACTCTGTGGAAGGCGATCCCACTGTCACAGGGTTTCTGCAGATCTCAGTGGCCACTGGAAAAGTGAGCTACAAACAGTCCGTGTTCCTAAGTGGTAAAAATTCACCTGTACCTGACCATAATGTGATTTACCTGTGTTCTGCCTGCAGAGCCTGCTGATAAAAATAACCTACCTGTGGTGATTCCGTTTGGATAACAGATTAGAGCCAACGTTTTTATAGTCACACCTTTCACAGAATGATCAGAAAGAAAGTTCTTTTCCTCAACAAAACACACAAATATAGGCAGACATTTTCCTTAAGAAAAAAAATGATCATTAAAAAATTGATGAAAGAAAGGAAAAAGCACACTGGAGATGATGAGGCAGTAATGACAACCTAGTGCAAGTCATTCCAATATAGAGGACAGCATTAACTGTGCCATAATCCAACAGATTTCCAACATTTAAAAACTTCCATGGTATCTTTTAGGCACAACAAATTAGGTAAACTGTAGGAGTTGATTTTTTCATGAGTTTTTACATTTAATAATGTAATTCTTTGGTATGAGTAAATGTCTTTACAAAGGAAAAGAAAAGGAATTTCCTCCTTCTATACAACTTCTCACGAGGTGTTTTCATTGCCAACGTGAGCAGATTATATGAGTTTCAAAATTTTTCCATTGCTCCTCACGACTCTGAGAAGAAAAAATGTTTACAAGCGAATTCTGCTCACTTCCACAGGTGGGATTCTCTGCAGCCACTTTGAGTCAAGGTGTCAAAGCAGCAAGAACAGAAGCTGGCTATTCAGTCCTAATGAAAAGGGCCAAAGAATGCAATTCTAATGCAAAATACGGATAAATTTAACAAACAAAACTACAGATAACACGCACTTTATTCCATTAACATTCAGCACGGACTTTGCTTATATTTTTCAATGGAGCTAAGGACAAACTTTCCTTCAATGCAGCCTTAAACATGAAAGTTGGGAAGGTTTGTGAAAACCAGGCTGCAGCCCAGGCCACGCTGCTGCCTCACTCTCCTATTTTTCACCTTTCCTCTCTTTCAAGCCCTGAAAGCACAGCATAAAGGTGCTGAAAATACACTAAAACATCAGGGCCAGTCTAAAAAGAAAGAGAACAGGAAAGATTCGAGTATTTGACTGACGTGGATGGATTAGATTTGCCAAATCCAGGCGTTTTATGCAGGCATAGGATCAGCTAGAGGAAAGGGAGCCTGAGTCATCAGCTCCATCAAAGCCAAGGTCTGGGGACGTCTGGGTGAGCGCTGTGTGAACAGGAACCATCCCTGCATTCAGAACTTTTAATTACCCTCACCCAGGCAGCAGCACCAGCGACTGAAATCCCCAGATTACCTTGATTGCTCTGTCATTATCTGTCATCAGCTGCTGCTTCTCATCTTCCAACTTCTGTGCAACTTCCTGGAGCCGCTGCTCCGCCGCAAGCTGCTGCCGGCTGTTCTCCTCCGTCAGGGAGGAAATGGTTGTCTTCAGCTCAGCTATCTCCTGAAAAGAAAGCAGCACGTTAAAGTTCCCCTCGGTAAAAGACAATGTATTTTGCATGTTTTTTTTATATAAACATGGCACTGGCAAGCTCTGCTGTGCAAGCTGGATGTTTGGAATTAGCATATTGCACACTAGCAGGGCATGGAATTCCACGCAGAGAAAAGGAATAGAGCAAGGCTCTAAATGACAAGAATCGCTGAACACAAAATATTTGGAAGTGTTTTCCACTATGACATTCCAAAATATTTACTCATGAGAACAAAGCCCATCTGTGATCTTCAAACTCGAGCCTGTTCCCCATCTTCCGCCGCTCTGAGAGCAGGAGTGTGAGTTTACATTGGGATGGTGGTGCTCCTTTTCCAGGAGGAAATTTTACAGCTTGATACTGCTGAGAAGAAAAATGCCCACATTCCCACACTGGACTGAAATTGAAACTTGACAGTGAAATTTCTGAGCTGCTGAAAGGAGCAGATTTTGCTGAGCAATACGGTGGGGACCTGACTCCACATCTAGGACCTTCCTCTAGACCTTTCAGGTGATTCACTCGCCATTTGTCGAATTGTATTTGTTTTACCTTTTTCATCACTGGGGAAAGTCATAACTAACCTTGATCCTTCAGGCATATTTACAGAATTTTACACTGACATGTCATCACCCAGCAAAGCACTTGAACATGTGGGAGAGTCGCTGACTTTAATGGATATATTCGAGCTTAAGGTTAAGCTGCTGTAGCAGCATATTATAGTCTAATTCTGAAAGCACTTTAGCACACAAGCAGTTCAGTATTTGCCAGGCCTGCTCACTGGCAGAGAAACATTTAACTACATTAATTACATGGTTATTTAGGGAAAAAAAATAGTTAAAAAACCCCTAATAATAGGCCAGGACTAGTGTAAGAAGAAATGTGCTACAAATGAAAGTACTAAAATCAGTGAGAAAGGGGAAAAGGCCTGATTAAAACCCTGCAGTAAATTTATTTCTCTACCTCCCTGAAAACCCCAGGAAGTAACCCAGATTATGTGTAAAACCTATCTTTGTACTTCTGTGTTGCTTTTCTAAGAAACAAATACATATTTAAAAAGATAATGCCCATTAAAAGGAAGGTTTTTTGAGACCAATATGCCAAAGTTTAGAGATTATCTGGACAGGGTGCAACTCTTTAGCCAGAATTAAGCAGTGTCTCTGGGTTTGCAGTTCAGGCCATTGTTTAGAAGACACACAATTTGCAGAAACGTGGTTTTACCAAGTGTGTAACGTGCAGGAGAAAGCAGAAGAAAGCAGTGGATCATATAAATTATTAAGATAACAACTCGAAGCCATGCAAACCTACAGCATTTTGTGTACGTCCCATTTTGTCACTTTAAAAGAAAACAAAGTAACAAACTCTTCAATATAACACAAACCTGAGATTTAAAGCCTTTACTGGGTTAAGAACCTGGTCTAGCACAGGAGTTCTGCAATGCATGCAAGGCAATTTCAGCAGGAATCGATGAAGAAAGATCTGCTTTGTGCAGTACTTTTCAGAGCAAAAATTTCTATTTACTTTGCATAAACTTCAGAGGAAATTTCTTGAAATATCTTCTCTGTGTGGGTGTGAAAAGTGAATGTTCCAAGAGGCCACAGAGAGTAAGATTAGACAGATGTTGTCAGCAACATGACCACAAGAAAAGCTGCGATCGCCCAATTATTAATAGCGAGCTACAAAAAAACCCCAAACCCAACTACGTCCAAGCAACTTGGGGGATTTGATTTAAACCCACACAAGTAAAGAAATTCAGACATCAGGGTGAAACTGCTTTATTGAGCCAAACAGCCCTGACAGATGATGGATGTGTTGTGTCTGCCCCAGAAAGTGCCGAGCAACTGGGTCCAGCTCTCCCCAGTGAAGTGTCTGAGCTTCAGCAAAGCCACCTTAATAGAAAACATGTCCCCAAATCTTGAGATTATTCTGCAGGCCAATAAATGTCAGTCTGACAGAATTTATTATGACATTTAGGTTAAAGAGTTCTTACCTTGCCCTACACTACCTACGTGTTCCCGCTGCAACAATTAAAGCAATTTCCCTCATCCCTTGCTTAAAAATTCAGAAATGCTTCAATTATTCCAACTGTCTTTAAGCAATGGACCGAGAAGCGTTTTTGTATTGACACTGGATTGTGTCTGGCATGGAGGGGCTGCCTTGATCCCACTCACATGTGGGTGACAATGACAAAAGGGAAAATAGAGGTGTGGAAGGGATCTCTTCCTTCAGGTCTGACATGGACAAAATGTTACTTTTTGAGCTTTAACCATTTCCTGCTTTGCAGGTTCAGATGGAAAGATAAAAATAAGAAGTTTTTTTGTTGTTGTCTCTTTTTTCTTTCTTTATAAATAGGGCTCTCAAAAATTACTAATTNAGTGGAAGGGATCTCTTCCTTCAGGTCTGACATGGACAAAATGTTACTTTTTGAGCTTTAACCATTTCCTGCTTTGCAGGTTCAGATGGAAAGATAAAAATAAGAAGTTTTTTTGTTGTTGTCTCTTTTTTCTTTCTTTATAAATAGGGCTCTCAAAAATTACTAAATCACTAATTTAAAGTTACTGAAGAGGTATTTTGGAAAGAGAACATTCTCTCTGATTTACCACAGAATGGTGGAATTGGTGAGGGTGGAATGGACCAGTTTAAAGAAGTATCACCCAGAGCTGGTTGTTCAGGATCAGCCCAGTCAGGTTTTAAGTATCTCCAAGGATGGAGACTCTACAACCTCTGTGTATGCAAATAAATGTGTAAAAATACACACGATATTTTAGAAATAGAATATAAGACCAATGATTCTGATAAATTCAGTGTGAAAAAGTGACAGCCGATAAATGGCACCAAAACAACTGGAGTCACAATTTTGGACAAGTGTTACAGAGAATGAGGCTCAAAGGAGCTGAAAAGCTGAAATCAAGAGTCTTAAATATTTTGAATTGTTGGTAAAACAGTAAAGTTTGCAGTTTCTTGTTATTGTCTCACTGATCACTTCTGCCTAGTTTAGAGGCTGCTAAACCCTTCTTTGTAGTGTTTTTATTGATTTTACAAGACTGTTATTGGAGTATTGGCTGCAAACACACTTTGCAATGCAAGGCAGACACTCTGCTGTGGCTGGGAGCAGTGAGGAGAATGACACCTCCACACAAATCCTCGTGGCAATTTTCTTCTTATTAAAAGCTTAACTTCTGGTTGCATCTCCATCATTTTTCACACTTCAGTACTACCTGTCAGTCAAACTGAAAGCTGAAGTATGTAAAAATCACCCAGTCTTACCATTTTTAAGCGTATATGTAAATTCAACACTCATTTTCATCTTCTGAGTTCGCTGAAGAACAAGAACTCAAGTCAAAACCAGTCTGCCTCCAGGACACTGACATTCCTCAAGGTGTTGTTTTGGGCAGAAGTGCAGAACTGGTGGGGATCAATGCTAAAGATGAAGAGACCTTGGGTGACACCGCCTTGAACATGAAATGCAAGTCCTGGCTGTGCAACTGCCTCTGATCCTGTGAGATGTGCTGGCTGATGGAGCACCTCACCTTCCTTCCCACGGGCTGAAGGAGGACTCAGCCCTCTTGGGTCCTCAGGAGATGACGATGTAGATGAAAAAGATGAAATTCAGAACTCAAAAAAACCCACCTGTATTTCCCAGCCAGCTTAAAGCTCTGTGGTTTTTTGGTTAAAATCTGCGAGAAGACACTGGATGTTTGATTGGGTAACGGGTTCTGACTTCTCTCAGCCGCCAAGACTTAAGAGCAGAAGCAACTCCACTTTTCATCAAGCCCACAAGTGGAACAGGTTCACCTGAGCTCCCTGTCTCCTGGCCACCTACCTGCGAGGACTTGGCCAGTTTCTGGCTGTACTCCTCCTCCGTCTGCTTCAGCCGGCTGTTGGCCTGGAACACACACAAAAGACAACCCCGTTAGCTCAGACAGAGGACGTGTACAGACACTTTGCCACCGGGCCCTGGGCTTGGCACCTCCTCCACATGCCTATCACCGAGCGCCGGCCCCGTGCCAGCCCCAACGCCCTTTTGTGGCAGCCAAAAAACCGCCAGGGCTTGGCTTTGATCTTGGGCCAACTATTCATCACTTAAAAGAGGGGAGAAATTGTACCTCTGCTGCCAATTATTAGAAAAACATAAAGAGTTCTGTGGATTAAAAAAAGGGAAAAAAAAAAAAAGAGGAGAGAATGAGAGTGTGTGTGTGTGTCTGTGTGGCAGGGGGAAGGAGGCAACACACACAAATGAGTTTATCAGGATGAATTTGTTTCTGAGCAGAGGGGAAAAAATGAGGAGAAAGTCCCAGGCAGAGGCTGCCAGGGTGCAACGTGACACGGGGGACACAGCTTCACCTCTCGGTTCTGTGTCTGCAACTGTCCTTTGTCCCATTGCTCATCCCTTCCTAGGGAAAGGTGGGGATTACACTGAAAATCCACCCAAGATGCAGCTGAACCAGCTTGGACACACAGCTCTTTCCTTAGCCCAGCATTTTCTTTCACAACTCAAAGCTAAAGAATAAACCAAAATGAAAACAAGGCTGCTTGGTCATATCAGAATCCAACAAGCAAATACTTCTCTAACCCCAGGAAAAATAGCTCTTAAGGGTGTTTTTTTTCCCCTCAAATAATTTAATTTCAGAAATAATTTGATAATAGTGATATTAATAAAAAAGTAAATGCAATTTCATTTCGGGAGAGAAACCTGATTGGTATTTTTCTGGCAGAAACCAGCCCAGCCCAGCCCCGCCATGCTGTCCTCAGGTGAACTGCTCGGCGCTCTCCTCTTCTTGGCTCTCAAACTTGAGGACAGGTGTCTAAGACAAATATTTTCTTAGGGGGGACAGAATATCACGCAGCTGAGTTCTGAAGCAAATTTAAGCTGATTAAGTTTTCAAAATCTATCTGACCTCCTGCTCAAACCTTTGATCTGTCGTCCTGCGTTTTACGGCACCGCATCCAGCGCCCAAACACCGCCTCCCGCCAGCACCTCTTTGGGGGGACCACAGAAACCACAGGGGCCCCCAGAGCCTCTGAACCCTGCGTGGATCCAGCTGCAAGGCTCAGCCTCCCATTTCTGCAAACACCAGGGATTTCAGGCAGGCAGAGAGCCTTATTGATTTTTACTGAGCTAGAAATTGAGGAGCTTAGAGCCGCAGAGCGTTTGCGGATCGTCATGGTAGGGCTGGAATCATCCTCGGCAATCCGGGCAGCTCTGTAAGGTGCAGCTCAGCGTAAGAATATTACAGCCAGTTCAAAGTAATCCTAAACTTTACATGAAATTGCAATTTCAGATCCCGAATCCCTTCAAATTCCAAAATTATGAAACATATGGACGTCTCCATCTGTTTGTTGGTACTAAGGAATCTACTAAAAAAGTTATTCCAAACCAATTATCGAATTTGTGCATCATTTTTGAGATAACGTTATAGTTTTTTTAATAAACAGAGATAATGGCAATACACGTTGGTTTAAAACAGCATCTAGAAGAATTCTGGAGCACCAGACAAATTAAATTTCACTTTTTCTACATTTATCACTCCAAAGTGAACCACAAACACTGTAAGGGCCCATGGTGGGGGTGCATAAATAAAAGGAGTGGTGACACAGCACCAGTTATCCCAGGGAGCTCTGTCCATGCTCTGTTTCTCTTTGTACTCAGGCTGACCCACATTAACACTCGTTCCATTGTACTGCAGCCTGGTTTCAGATGATGTTTTACCACCCCTGCATGTCATAAAGTGACTGAAACTGCCAGTTTATCTTCAGAGAAAAAAAGTAAAAAATAAATTACAGCAACAGCATAAATTACTGCTACTCCCAGCGAAGGGAGAGGGACTCGTCAGCCAGGCACTGCACAGATCACGTTACAGCTGCTCTCGCTCAACTTGCCTGGGGTAAAAGTCCTCATCTTTCATAGAAGCAGCTTTATAACCTCCTGAACCCACAGAAGAAATCCCAATAAATAATAAAAAAACACTCACGAGTTCCATAAACAAATTAGAATTTGTTTGTTCACACTGAGTGGAATCGGGCTGACCTCTGAGAGACAGGACAGAGGTGATCCAAAAGAAAGATACGCCGAATTTCAGTGTTTTATTCCTAACTAAAGGCAAAGAATGGACATCCTACCAGTTTACTTAAAAGGAATTGCAACATTCCATTTTATAATGGCTTTAACAACTTGCAGTTAGCAAAATATTTATAAGCTTTGTCTCCTGGTCACCAACGAACCATAAATTCTTGCATTTACTTCCAGTCCCAAACATCCCTAATTGAAGGGTCTGAATTTCAGGGTACCGAGCTACCAAAGCTTCCACTGGAGATGGCATGAGCACATCTAGAGGGGCTCGGGTTGTCTAAAACTGGTTCTCTTGGCCCTGTGGCACTAAAAGCTGTGGACACTCCCTGCCAGTACCTTAAAGAGCCTTACAGGAAGGCTGGAGAGGGACTTTTCACAAGGGCATGTAGGGATTCGAAAAGGGAGAATGGCTTCCCACTGCCAGAGGGCAGGGATGGATGGGATATTGGGAAGGAATTGTTCCCTGGGAGGGTGGGGAGGCCCTGGCACAGAGTGCCCAGAGAAGCTGTGGCTGCCCCATCCCTGGAAGTGTCCAAGGCCAGGCTGGACATTGGGGCTGGGAGCACCCTGGGACAGTGGAAGGTGTCCCTGCCCATGGCAGGAGTGGCACTGGATGGGCTTTAAGGTCCCTTCCAACCCAAACCATTCCATGATTCTGTGGCTCCTGCTGACTCCAGCTCTTCCCTGAGGTCTGTAACACCCAACAGCTCTTGCATCATCACAAACCACACGAGCAGCTCCGATGATGGCAGAGACCACAATTTACAGCACTGCTCAGCTGAAAGGATCCAACTCATGGTGCTGCCTGGGCACCCTCTTTTCCACTGCCATCTTTTAACTGCAGAAATATGAAGCTTCTCCTTTCTTAAAACCTGCAACTAAACCTAATTTAATACCTCTTTATACAGGCTGTTGCTTTGCAACCAAGGGAGACATCAACCACTCCAACCCAGGCAGAGGTAGCACTGCTACGCATAAAAAATGCCTTTTTTACTCTTTTTTGTTTTAAGGACTGAGGAAATACACACAGAGCTGTGTACAGGGAACCTCGGGGGGATTTATGGCATATTTATCTCGACAAGGAGCAGGTTCACACCGGCCTGGTGCACACACAGAGCAGTTTCCTGGGCTGCTCCTTTTCCATCTGGCTGCTGGGTTCATGTGCTGGAGGAAGCACGAGCTGTTTCTGAATTATTTTAAGGGCATTCCCTCCCTTTCAGGTTACGTGCTATTTCAGAAACATAATGAATAAGAATCCGAGTGGAAGGTGAACATTTGGTGGGTCAGCCAGTGTTCATTAAAGTCGAGCTCTTTTTATAGCAATGGGCAGCACTGCAAATAGAGTTAATGGTCTGAAACCAGTTTTCCATGTGCAAGAGGTGGCTGCTGAAATTCCCACTTGGCAGAAGCTTGTCAGAAATATCAATCGGAATATCCATTTTTATAATGAAAAAGGTTTAAATTGGATAAGCTGCAGAGGAATTCCACTGATTCAAAAATTAACTCCTGTTTAGTTTCACACAGTTAATACATATTTTAGCTAAAATTATCTGATTATGACGATTTTACATGCAGTTATTTTATATTACAGAGCAAAGACTTTTGCATTAAAAAGATTATGTCCTTGTTGCAGTTAATTGGTTTTAAAAACCAACTGTAATTCTTTCACAAGCCTTAAAGCATCATATTGTGGTCGCCGAGCAAAACTGCATCGACTTCAACAAAACATTTCATGTAAAAATCGAAACTGTTCTTAGCACTACAGATGTGGTGTCTGAATTAATGGCTGCTCTTCAACGCAGCCCCATTTGCACTTTCTCCTTCCATGAAACAGAACAGCATCAGCCAAAGAGCACAGGATCCATGACAGGACCACACCACAGAAGCACACCACGTCCTACCCTAATCACAAAGTATTTATAAGCTATTTTCAAGGTGTGAGGTGTATCAGAGGGAACTTTTAGTTCCAGTTCCACTCGATGGAGCACACGCCTTAAACAGCCCCGAGGTCACCCCCGGGTCCATCTGCTCCAGCTGCACCCTGGGGTTGGCAGCCACGAGGACAATTCCATCCTCCAGCAACATCCATGGAGGCATTTGGGATGTTGTGGATGTTTATCAAAGATGAAGCCATTCAGAATCTTTGGAACGTTACAAATCTGTGCACAGTGATAGATATCGGGAAAAAATCCTTCCCTGTGAGAGTGGGGTGGCACAGGGTGCCCAGAGAAGCTGTGGCTGCCCCTGGATCCCTGGAAGTGTCCAAGGCCAGGCTGGCCAGGGCTTGGAGCACCCTGGGACAGTGGAAGGTGTCCCTGCCCATGGCAGGGGGTGGCACTGGATGGGCTTTAAGGTCCCTTCCAACCCAAACAATCAGGGTTTAGTGGTGGGCTTGGCAATGTTGGGTTTATGGTTGGACTCGATGACCTTAGAGGTCTTTTCCAACCTAAATAATTCCATGTTTCTCTATCTTCCAGCTTTGGAAACAGCTCTCATAACTAGAGTTTCATACACCCCCACACCCACACAACACCATCTTCACTGATAGAGAAGCAGCAGATTGAAGAACTTTTCTGCTTAGGGTAGTAGCTATGAAAGAATCATTTTTCAAAATGCCTGCAACTAGCTAAAAGTGGCCATCCATAAGCTGATCCTCCATAATTAGTTAGATAAAAGTGTAAGCAAACTTAAAAAAAAAAAAAGAAAAAGAAAAAGAAGAAGAAGAAAAAAAAGGAGGAAAAAATCAAAGGGTGGGGGAAGAAGAAGAAAGAAAACTTGCTCCAGGGAAGAAGCAACTGTTCTCTGATGTGCAGCAAGGAATTTAACATCAAAGAACTAATGTAAATGGGGCCCATTTACCTCAAAAAACAACACACCACTCCGCATTCTGGAATATTTCTATTTAAAGTTTGACAGCATTATGCTTTGTACCAAAATTCAAGATTGTGTAATTTGATAGATGTCAGAAGAAAACGACCTTCAGAACGGCTAACGGTGGCAATCTTTGTTATTAAGTATGTTAAAACCCTCTGTACAATATCTGTTTAAACTTCAGAGATCAGCAGATCACCTTTAAAGTTCATCTGATTGTACATAAAAATTCCATTTCGACTCAAAGCCTGAAACATGTATTTTCCTCGTGTGCCTCTAATACTGACAGTGGGTGACTTCCTACACCAATCCTCCCGTTCTTCCTCCTGCTCTCCCCACCAATCAGACAAAAATGAAAGCTGGATCTCTGTTCAGCAGTGAAAACAGCACACCAGTTCAAATATGTCATCTGAAAGACCAAAAGACCATTAAAAATAGTTGAATACCCAAAATGATGGTAACAGAATAATTAGCCAAGTACTAAATGACTTCAAGGGTTTTGAAAATGAATGATAGAAATCCCAAAATCCTATTAATATTCTATTTTACATTTCACTTTTGGAGGTCTACAAATCTTTTCCTTTTTACTTTTTTTCATTAAACATACATCTTTAGGAGAAAAAAACCCTCTCATTCATGTGTGAAGGACTTTTCATTGGGAAAAACCCAGGAATGAATAGAAATGACTTTGACAGTACCTGCACAGAGAATTGCCTTTCTGAGGCACATTGCAATTCTGTACTTAATGGGGGCCCACTGAGAAACTGCTTCTGCAAACTGTGCCTTAGGAAAACTCTCCATTCCAGACTTTTCATTTAAACCAACAGAGTATTTCTAATAATCCTGAAATTATGCAGAGGAATTAAATACAGGCATTTTTAACTCTCCCAGAAAGTCTTCTGTGGGACTCCAGCTGCAGGGTGGCTGATGCCCGAGTTACACCAGCCTTACACCAGCACACCCTTATTACCTTCATGGATTTACTGAGCATCTAAATATTCCCCAGCATCACTAATGCTGATTTCCAGTCAATATTGCTGTCAGCCAGGCACATTATTTAAAACAAACTGGCCTAAGATACAAGCCTTGCATACAAGACAAGGATTTCAAACCAGATTAACAGCCTGGGTTTGCCACATGCAATTGTTTAATGCTTGGACTACCCTTTGCAGAAAAGGCAACAGTGGTGAGTGCATCAGGCACTTAAAGGACTGGCAGAGAATTGTGGTTTAATCTGAAGCTGTTCTGGGACATTTTGCCAAAAGATTTCTGGGTGTGATAAGATCAGGGCAGCGCAGGCAAAGACGGCTGATTTTGGTTTGATTTGCTCTTGTCAATCATCTGTGAGACGACTATCGGCAAAATCAGTGTTGTGTTTTGTGGTGACAGAGATTCCTGCAAACGAAGAGAGTCAAATGATCATCACAGATGTCACTGCTTCTCATCTGCCATCCATCACACCAGGCAGCTGGGTTCGAGATTTCTCAGTAACTTCCTATTCCCACCAACTTTGGGGTCAGGTTTTATATTATGGCACGATTCTTCCCACAGCTCAACTCTCAAATGAGACAGAGTAAACCTGGCAAAGATGGGGAGACTGCAACACTCTCCACTTTAGGGTCCCTAAATCACAAATACATTCCTGGATTACTGTTTTTAATATTTCCTGGTTTTCCTCTGTTCCGTCCAACTAAACAAAGACGATTATTTAAATTGGGTTTCAGCCATTGTATCAAAAGTGGTGGCATGTTCTTTTTCAGAGCTTTACCAGAGACAACATGCACCCAACAGGAATTATCAGAGCTTTGACAAGCTGCCTTTATCCCTGAGAAACAGCAGGCACTCTGCTGTGGAGGCACCTCACTCCTCTCCTCCCCTCTGACATAAAGAAGTTTCCTAAATCACTCAGGCCCAGATGTTTCTGGCACCCACACAGCTGACACCCAGAAGAACCACGAGGGGACAGGCTGTGAAACATCTCTGAGGCTGTGAAACATCTCTGAAGGTGCGAGACAAAGCTAACCCTTCCTCCACAGATAGAAGGCAACAGTCCCGAGATGTGACACCGATCCACGACTTGGCTCAGTTAAAGACTATTTAATCTGAGCTTTACAAAACACAATTCTTTGCGAAATTGGAGATTTCCGAGACCCAGGCACTTTTATCATTATTTATCAGCTAAATTCACACGCCTTGATTTTTGCCAAGGAGAGACTTTAAGGTTCCTGAAAGAAATATAAAGGGATAAGAATGAGATTTTAGGTTTTTAGATTCGGCATTGCTGTTTTAAGTTGAATTTTGTAGCAATAACAAGCATTTATTAATAAGACAATGAGTAGAAAAATGTTCTTTGTATGTGTCATTTTAAGACAGAATCTTTGCTATTAAATAGAGGAAAAACTGGGAACAAAAGGACGAGCTCTGTACCCCTGAATTCACTCAGTACCACTAAATTAACTTGGTATCGCAAAGTTAACTCAGTATTAATGAAGTTACATCATTAGGCGAGAGCCCAACAAAAGTTAAGCTCCTACAGTTGGAAAGACAGACACTGAAAATACGACCAAATCCCCCAACAAATCTATGATCTGAAGCCATCAGTGCTCCTTAGCAAGATTATGCTGGATTACTTTTTGTAGTTTTAAATACGACAAAGCTCGCCCAAAAGAGCGACAACTTCCCGGAGCCAGAGCGCGTCACTGAGCCGAGGAGAAACTTCCCAAGTCCAGCAAAGGCCCAATTAAAAAGAAAATGGAATATATTGCCCAATCATCAAAGCAATTAAAAACATAAATAAGGCATTGCAAGACTCTTAACATTCCCAATGTTTAATTATTTATCTGTTCTCCGTCCTGCAGCTGTAGGTCAGAATTAACTCCTCTGAACTAAATACAGGAGAACTCTTTTGGGGATTTGTACCTTTTTCATTTTCAAGCAAACATTCAAATTCATTTCAAATTCACACAAGAACTGCAACAGTTTCACCTAAATCAGATTTTCTACAAGTTAAACACCCCTCCTACACTCAGATGTGATTGTGAAACTACTTTGATCTCTGTTCCCAAATTTATTGCTCTGTGTAATCCATGACAAAATATAATGTGATTTACTGTATCTCTATATGACAGCCCAGCAGCTGACAGAACTTAATAATTTAGCATAAGAAAAAAACCCTTCTGGCACCAAAATATACAAATCATAATTGAGGCACTTTAGTATCACGTTACAATGAAGCACATGCAGACTGATCATAAGAACTTCAAAACAATTAGAATTCTTTCTCACCCATTTAATGAAGGTGGGTTTTACTCCGTGACATGTTCTGCAGCTGTAAGCAAGTCATTTCGGAGCACTTTTCTTTCTTCATATTAATGACTCTGAAGGACTAATAACATTGTTTTACCCCTTCCCTATTTCCCAAACACTCCTCCTCCAAAAAGAAGAAGAAAAAAGCCACCTGCAGCTTTTCTCTATTATAACGATATGAAGAAAGAGAAAATGAGTGTAAACAATGTCTTCGAATCGTGCCAGAATTTAAACATGCAATTATTATGTTTGATATTAGTTTGGTCTTGATCACGGAGCATTTTTTCTAAATAAAGCTATTTGGAAATCTGGTTTTTTTTTACTGTGCTGACCTAAGCAGGGATGTGATGGACAAGTTCCATGGAGCACCTTCTGCAGGGGCTTGTGCTGACTCTGGGGTTTGGGGGACTTGAGAAAGTCTTTGTGCAAAGGATGCATCACCCCAGAGACTTCCAAACAAAGTAAGAACGTGGAGCTCGTGGATGCAGGAGAAACTTCTAATTCCAAGGAACAAACACCAGTTACTGTTGTTTGCACAACCAAAGCCACGGAGGAGCCCCAGTGAAACCAGCAGGGATGGCTACAGGGACTGGGACCCAGGAGCGGGGAATCCTTCCTGTCACACCTGACCAGGAACTCAGACCTCACTCACTAATTCTGAACAAATCTAAGAATGAATTGGCTGAGCTGTTAAAATAAAAAATTCCACTGGTAATGTCACATTACAGTCAGCACCATCCTGGAAAACAGCCAATAATATTTTCCAAATATTATCACATACCCCGGAATGTAAGGATAAGTAAAACTGGTAAATTAGAGAAAACTGCACCCACGAGCAATCAGCCTTTTCCAAGACACAAGGTATTGGGAAAAAAGGGAGAGAGTGAGGTCATGATTCAACTGGGCTTTTAAAAATATTTAATAAAGCTGAAATAATAAGCAATTGTGTATTACAAGATAAAGTCGGTGTGTTACAGGTTGTTTGGAGAGTGAAGAAAGGCTCGGGAAACGATTGAAAAAATAACGACAACAGTTGTTCTGCCACTGGCAAAACCTCAGCATTCACCTTATCCACCATCCCCAGGACTTTGTGAGTCCTGATCTCATGAACACGCTCCGGAGGATAAAACCTGGCAGTGACAGAGCTGAGAAGAGGCAGCGTGTGCCCAGGTGCTGCAGAACGAGGAGGGGTGTTTGGACACACACTCGAAAAAGAAAGAGGAGACAGAGACAACAAAAAAACCCCCACCTATGAATGCTTCTTCAACAGGTATTTTAGATTAATACCGGTTGGTTAAAAACCCACCAAACCCTAAAAAACCCAGGCGAACTTCTCCAACAACTACCCAGCTATAATTGACGTGACAGGACATGAGTAAAGTGTGCTGAGAGATGGGCCATATGATCGAGCTCTGATTTTAATCATATCAGTCCTTGCCCTGCTGAAAGCCATCTTTTTAATTCCATATTTTGTCATAATTCATCATTTAGCCCTTGTCTGGTTCTCATTTCTGAACAGCATCGCCTCAATCATTTCCATTTTTAACCCTGTGGTGCTATTTGTGAATGCAAACAATGGTGCTTGACCTCCCTCCAGACATTAATGAAGATATTAAAAAGTGAGCCTGTTGCTCACGGGTGCACATTTTTTTCCCCACAGTTATAGTTCTAGTTATAGTTATAGTTTCCCCACAGTGACAGTTATACCAACTTCTCCTGGCTCCTAACTCTGGAACCAGGTTTATAAACACAGCTGATGAGCAGACACCTGACCTGTTGTTTTCTGGTTTGTTTTTTCTGAGTTTTTATTTGTATTTTTTTTAAGGAGATAGGAGCAGAGTAACTCTGTGAATAACTGCAGCTCTTGCCTTGAAATGTCTCCAGTAGGGAGAGGGCCATAAATTCTGTTCAGTCTTATTTGAGTGAAATATCCCTGAGATGATCCTACCATCTTTTTCTTCATGTTTGGCTCTGTTGATTGAAGACTCTTCCAAAGCAGCTCCCCTGAGGGATGATGCAATTCCTGTGACCATGTTCCTGCTCCACCATCATCCTGCTTTTTCTTTTGGAGCAATCAGAAGGAGCAGTGCAAAAAGGGACACGCTAGAGAGGAAACTGGTTTTTAAAAGATTTGTTGAAAGGTACCATGAAGGAAGATTAAATAATCTGCGTTTTTTGTGCTAATATACATTAAAAATATTTTCTCTTTGTGACACAAATTTCTTTCTCCTTGATCCTCTGGCATCATGTTTTGCTTTTACTTGATCTTTTGGCATCACATTTCTGGTTTTGCTAGATTTTCTCCAACAAAGCCAAAGTACTACGCTCATTTTTATTAATATTAGTTGGTGAATCACTATCGCGTTGTCAGAAACGTTCGAGAACCAAATGTAATTTAATGTACACAGGCTCTACAAAACAAAAACAATAAAAATATCACTGCTCTGGAACAGAGAGATAATATCATAGACTTGGATTAAAATGAAAAAAAAAATTAAGAGACTTGGGAAACATCCAACTCTTCTTGGTAAGAATTGGAGGCTCTTTAAATTATTCATAGCTGGGGCCTAAGCTAAATAATTGATGTAATAGACTCAAAAGAAGTTTAAAAAAATGGCACATCTACGACTGGTAGAGATCCTGACTGCATTCAGCAAGGACACAAACATAGGTCTGCATTACAATTAGACACAATTTAATGAGATCATTACACTTGGGAAGAACACACATCCACATTTTATGGTTGACCTATCTGCCCCCATGTAAATAGGGAATCACTGCACCGAGTGTGAAAACAGCTCCTCTGAGTGCTCCCACAAACAAAGTTATCTGCGAGCGTGGCTCCAGTCTTCAAGTTAATGAAGTGAAAGGCGTCAGATCAAAGGTTCCATCGCATCCAGTTCTCAGAAGGTCTTAGGGACAAAGATGGAACCATTTCTGGCGTTAATGAAATGTGGAGTTGGCAGAGAAGAGCCAGAGCTGGGGAGACAGGACTCAGAAATGTGAACTCATGGAAGGCACAGAACGCTTGTACTTTAGGAGCAGAAGTAATTGCTTAGGGGAAACTCAATACTTTTAACCAAGTATCTCTTGGAGTATCTTTCATCTCAGAAGATGTCATATTCCTTCCCTTCATCTTCTATTTCTTTGCCAGTGCTGAACAGTGTGACATCATCTGCAACAGTGCCAGAACAGATACTGTGAATCACAGATATTCCTGCATATGCAGCATGAAAATATGCCCAAGGAGGTACATCCAACTGGGCTGGGTGAGGAATTAATCCAGCATCACAGAGCCTGATGCTGAAGGAGGGACTGAAATATTCTCTAGGGCGCATTATCAGTACCTTATTTGCAAATTATATGCAAGAAGTTGCTCAGAAAATAAGTATCCAACTATAGGACACTGTCTGAAGAGGTTTGAAAAGGGCCCCGTTGCAAAAACATTAAATTGCAACAAAACTGTTGATTATTCAGAATGATTATTCCTATTTAGGGAAGTGGTGACTCCCACAGGGACCTTCATTTTAAGGTCCCCAAGTATCCCAGTTTTATGTGGACTTTGCACCAGGTATGGGTGGAATGACTGTAACAGGTAAAAACTGTAAACATCAGATTTGATTTAAATTCGCAGAAATCTCAGAGTACAACCAACATCAACATCACTGAAGTCTACAAGCAGGATCTGCGTGGCTCTGGCCAGGTTTTGTGCCACCCTGGAGTCCCATCTCTCCAGAGGGAACCACCTCACAGCTTACTTCCATCAGAACAATTGCTGTCCCAAAACTAAAGTGTTTAACTCGTTTTTGGGTTTTTTTTTGACTGCAGCTTTGTCCTGTAATCAAATATCGTGTGTGTTCAGTACAGTCAATACACAAAAATGTAAATTACTTCTCCACAAGAAAAGCAGCACTGAAAGAGAATTAGATGTTCCTGGAACCTGCATAAACCTTCAACAGAATGAGTCAAAATATCTATTTAAATATAGAAAAGAAGTCAATAAAAAGCTAAATGTTGAAAATTATTTAGAGAGGGAAAAAAAAAAAACCCATCATCATCTTCTCCCACTCCAATTTACTCATATGTGCTGCTCAAAGGGATTTTTTTTTACGAGATATTTTCAGCGTTCCAAGGTTGCTTCCTTTGAGCATTGTTAGCCTGTCCACTGCTCTGCTCGGGCTGTGCTTGCTGAATGTTCATTTCCTCTGCCAAGAAAATCCCACAGAACCTTACAAACAGCAGCAGCGGCGGCCAAGCCCCACATCTGCACACACTCAGACTCTGTCTCCTGCTCTCAGTCATTCCTGGCAAACCTGGAAATGCTCCAAGGTTTGTGCAGCCCACTGCACCTGGCTGAGGAGTGTCCATGCCCCGAGCGCTGCTGATGCAACCTGGAGCACACCTGGCCCTGCCCATATCAGGCAGCAGCAGAGCCCAGCTCCAGGTCTGTGTGTGCCCGAATATCAAACAATCCTGGAATGGATCGGGTTGGAAAAGGCCTTAAGATCATCTCATCCCACCCCCTGCCATGGGCAGGGACACCTTCCACCATCCCAAGGTGCTCCAAGCCCCGTCCAACCTGGCCTTGGACACTTCCAGGGATCCAGGGGCAGCCCCAGCTTCTCTGGGCACCCTGTGCCAGGGCCTCCCCACCCTCCCAGGGAAGGATTTCTTCCTAATAGGGCGAAACACTGCAGAAAAACGATCCTAAAACTTTGGTCAGCTCAACTAGGAGTGTAGAGAAAATGCTGAAAACACATCAATATCTTACAGGAGCAAAGCGGGAAAAAACACAATCCTAAAAATGTCCCAGGAACCTCCAAAGGACACCAATCCTGATGAACCCTGAAGTGCAAAGGGAATGCTCAGGAGCTAACATTACAATAAAGAATGTCCCAGCTTTAAAGCTGAGATTTTTAAGCAACAGAAAATGACAGACCTCAATAAATCATGTGTCCCTAAATATTCAAAAGCTGTCTACAAATACCAACAAGTATTTAAATGTTCAGTGTGCCTGCAATGAAGACTCTTCCTTCCCCAGTCTCTGCCCCTCACTCTCCTCCTTCCCATCTCCACAGCAGCAGGACTATGGGGAGGGCAATGCCAGAGGAATCCTGGATCTTCTGCTACCCATTTGTACTTTTGTTTTTCTTGTCACCGAAGTATGAATCATTTCTTTTGTATTTCCTCGTGTCCACGTTAACAACAGTCCACAATGACACAAAGAAATCAGCACAGAAACCAACATCATTCACAGAGCAGATCGCAGAGGAATGAGATCCCTCACTTGAGAATGGACTGACCTTCAGAGAATGTGGACAGTCAGATGTTCCACGCCTAAACTGCGAAATTCAGCTTCCCACTGGATTTTTAAGCAATCTTCACAGAATTGGCACCAAAAAAAGTAAATTCAGAGGACAAATTTTTCTCCCATATTGTCCTAAATTTCAGGCAACAAGATCTGGTAGAAAATATTCTCAAAAACAAGTTTCGAGGATCGTGCTGTAATTAAGATGCTTTTTTTCCCCCGCTCTTGGATAAAATCATCTTCATCAAAGTTCTGTGGACTGTAATAGGATCAAAATTTGAACTAAATGAGCTGAAACTGCTACTTTCGAGATTTAAATGGAGTTTGCCCGCTAAGCTACTTTGAGTTTTGGATTTTGTGGCCAATTGCCACAGCTCTACATTTGCAAGACAGAAATGAAACAGAACGAGGAATGGAGATTTGAAGGTAATGCCAGGTATTTTCACATGTCTGTGAAAGACTTTTCAACAGAGGTACTTTTTTCTTTTCCCCTCCTATCTTTTACTCAACACGTGCTCTTCAGATTAGGGTAAAAATAGGGAAGTAGGTTAAAGAAAAAAAAATACAATAGCAGTTAATATAGCTTAAAATTAGCAAATTTTTTGAAAAATGGAAAAAAAATCCAACAAATTAAAGAAAACCAGTATTTCTGACAGAAATGACAATTCAAGACTATTAAAGATATTGCCCTATGAAGGATTATTTGTAACTTTAATTTGAGGATGTAAAGAAGTTAACTTTTCTTTTGCTATACTACACATGTAAAAAAAGATCAAAGAAAGAAAAGAATTGAGATTCAAATTCCATTTTTAAGCAAAAATGACAATGTCTTCCTGAGTTAAAATTAATCCTTTAATGATGAATTTCAAAGGTTTAAATACTTTCTGTGACCTTGGCTTTAAATAATTATGCCAAGCGGAGCTTTCCTTACATTCAGAAAAGATTCTGAATTGTTGATCACAGCCATTTTAATGGCTTCAGGCTGGCTGATTTCCAACATAATCCTCCGAATGCTCTTTAAAATTACAGACCAAGAACCTGATGCAGGTAAATGAAATGTCACTTGCACAAAGGCTGCTCAAACACTCCATGCAGATTGTTAATTTGTGCCACTGCACATCCCCTTGCAAGAAAATGTGTGATTTAGTGCCTTAATGCAACGTATAAAAGATACTTCAACAACTATCTGCTTACACATACACAGAGTCTATCATAAATATTAAGTAGGGGTTTTTTTTTAGTTTAGCTTTTGAAATAAAACTTGCATGTTTTAGCTCCCCTAATGTGGGGGAATACTTGAATTCAAGACATGGGTCCAAGGGATGCTCAGCAAGCAGGGATGTGGGCAGTGACCCCACAGAACACAACGGGAGGGAAGCCTTGATCAGTCTGAAACATTAATTTCTAATTCCAAATCTTACCCAGAGTCCTTTCTCCCTTGATGCACACAGGTAAAATTAGACCAGCCGTTGTGGCAACCAGACACAATTTCCTTGCACTTAAGGCGTTTTTTCCTCCTTTAGAGCTCACCCTCTTTTTCTGGGAGAAAAAGCTTGGGCAGAACCACCCTTTCTGCTGTCTCTATTCCTGCAAAGGAAGATTAGCCTGGCCCTGGCTAGCTTTACCTGTGAAATCACTTGTGGTTTTAAAGTGCTGTTGGCTCCTGAGCACCTCATGGCACCTTCCATGCCCGCTGGAGGTGCTGCCCAGCCCCAGCGTGTCCAGAGCAAAGGTTTCCATCACAGAGCCACAGAACATCCCAAACTCATGCCGTGACTCTGGCATCCCATGGTCTGCATCTGCTTTTCCAACTCAAGTGACCCCCAAACATTTTTCCTTAGGGAAACTTTGCTCAGCTGACCTTTGGGGCGATCGCTCCCCTTTTGCCCTGCAGAGCTGCTCTTTGTGAATCCCTCACCTTGTCCAAGGCTGCCTCTGTCTCTGCCGTGTGCTTCTTTTTCAGGTCTGATATCACTTTTTCCATCTCCATCTTCACACTGTTCAGTGTTGCCTCCATGTCTCGAGCTGCCTTCAGCTTCTCCTCGTCCCGCTGGAGGCTCAGGTCCAGCAGCTGCTGGTTCCGCAGAGCGTTCGCCCGAATCACCTCTTCCCTCAGCTTGAGGATTTGGCTCTCCAAACCAGAGATCACCTGAGAGAAAGTGCAAACAGAGTGACAAAACCCAAACCCACAACACAAAACCCACCTGGTTTTCTCTGACAGGCTGTTAGCTGGGATAGGAGCAGACTCAGAGGATGCTCTGTGCCTTTTCCTGGCCTCTCTTCTTGCTCTTCCCTTTCTCCTCGTGCACACAGATAAATACAGCTCCCCCTGCCCAAAGCATTGGTAAGATGGACAATTTTGGAGGAGAAATTGAGCTTGGGGCACATAATCACTACATATCCTATCCATGCCTCCTTTGTTTATCCTTAAGAAATGACCCGCTGCCTTCTAATGAACTATCAGAGTATCACCAATCATTTATCCACCGCTGCCAGCCCCTGATGGGGGGACACAAAGGGGGAGGGATCACAGTGACAGGGATAAAGCTGTGTCACTCCTAATTCTACAGAATTCCCTCTGCTACTTCACAGCAGGAGTAGATACACACCTATTACTTCAGATTGCACTTGCACGTAACTCTCACTAGTTACTTTTCTAACTCCATTTCTTCTGTGGGTTCTTGACTGCAGTACAGGAGCATCACACGTGGGACATGAAGCACTGTCCTTACAGCTAAGTGTGATGTGTGACACTGAAAGCACATGTATGTTTCCATTCACAAATGCAGCTCTGAAAATGAGCACTTTCACTAGAGAACTCACACAGGATTTCCCCCTTTGTCCTCCCTGTTTCACAAGAAACTTTGCAGTTGCCTGGAATTGTTTCACAGAGGATGTGACAATACTGAGAGCAGAAATCGATGTTCTACCAAACGAGCGCAGGTGACTCGGCTCAAGCTTATTAAAGGTTTCACAAGAAAATCTGAGGAAAAGCAGTGTATATTTAAAGTTCCCATTGTCCTGGAATGCCAGTTACTGATTCTAGAGCTCTGAACTGCTCTTCAACTGCTATTTTTCTTCTTCAGACATTTTTTAATACACTGTCTGTACTCAGCTACACCATTTATCTGCAGGCTCTGAGAACCACATTACTACGAAACTTTGAAAAGGAAACATTTGTTTCTGACCAAAGTTGGGACATGAATGACTATCAGATCTATTGCCTTGTCCATTAATCTCCCAAGACAGATTCCTATAAATACTGTGATCTGAGAGAGGAAAAAAAAAATCAAGGCTTGAAAGTTTGCCTGTTTTTCAAGCTATTTGAACTATATGGTGTAATAAAAGATGTCTTCTCCCTTCGAACCTTCAGTTTGTCCTTCAGCTATCACAGCTGTAACGTGTATTAAATAATATCAACCATCTCAGAAACTTATTTTGCTTCCATGCTTTCTTAATTACTAATTGGCATTAGTCCCTACTATGTCAAAGGTAAGGCTGTGTGTATGGTGGAGAAGGAATGAGCACGTCATTTGTGTACAGAACTCTAACACAGGCCCCATATTTCAGCCCTATCAGCATTATCTCAAACATATGTTTCATATACTGTAATCTGCACTAGATCCTTTCCTTCCTTTCCTGAGTTTTTTCCTCCACACATGTTTAATTTCTTATTAAATCTGCGTACAGACTAAAAATGTAAAGTACGTCTCGGTATATAATTATAATCCGCAATGTACTTTTCTAATTCTTTCGGAAAATGATTTCATCTCGAGATCACAAGGACATGACAGCCTGCCTGGCTTTCCCTTACCCAAAGCAGCACTAGCTCAGTGAAGATAAGAGCTGCAATTGCCAATGGATGATATGGTCTGAGTTCCAAACTGACACACGGAGAATTTGGGATTTTTAACAGCTGCCCCAGTGCAAGTCCTGCCTGGAATAGTCACAATTATCTTTTCATCTGTGAGAGTTCTTTTAAAAAGCTCACTCCCCTGCTTTCCTTCTTTTTTTTCCCCCCTCCTTTCTATTTTAAAATAAAAAACTTCCTTTAACTACACCCCCAATACACACACACGTAAGTGAAACTAAGGAATGACATTGCTCAGAAGCTCCCTACAAAGTTTGTTAAAATATTTTGGATAAGAAATCAAGGCTAACTTTTTATAATACAAGGAAAATTCATTCATAAATGACATTATGAGCCAAAATAAAGACTGGATGAATTCTTGACTCAACTGTTACACCTTTTAAGCTTTACTTCATTCTTTAGTCAATGGTTCTTATACAAAGTCATCAGAAAATGAAACACGATCCAGTGTTTTCTGGAAAGAGGAAGTAACAGCCCTCGGCCTTCAGAGTCAAAACTGGGGACGGCCGACAGTGAGCTGAATGTTATAGGTAAACTAACAGTAATTAATATGCAAAGGAGCATTAATGTTGGACCTAATAGATGGCAAAAGCAGATTTGGTTCTATTAGGGAAGAAGAAAGACTCTGAAGACGGGGCGATGGCAGCGAAACTAATATGATTAAAGGAGTCCCTTTGGAGCAACTTCACTGCGAGTAAGATGATGTTAAGAGACATCTAATCTCTCCAAAGTGACTGGAAAAAGCTTATATTGGGGATCACAGACACAGTTCTTGTCAATTACTTTCAAATAAGTCCAGTTCTCACAGCCAGATTAGTTTTTCCCATAAACAAAGTCAGTGGCAGAAGCAGCTTACGCCCGAACAACTCAGTGCCTGAGACAACTTTGTGTGACACGGATATCTCCCAACTGCTGCAGGAAATGAATCCCAAACTTTCCAGCACTAAGACTCTGCTATTCCACATGCCAGGTTTAATAAACTATTATTAGACTTAAATGTAGGCAAATTGGGGAAAAAAAAAAAGCCCCAAGATGACTTAATTCTCAGTTGCGAAAAATCCGTGAAATATAAAACTTATGAGCAACTGTCTTTTCTTAACGATTCTGTGGGAAAAGAAAAGCTGCAGTTACAAAATCTCACTTCTCAGGCTCGAGATCCGAGGGCAGGATGGTCTCTTTGTAACACTGAGTCCTCTTTCTCAGCCTTGGTTTCTCAAATTCTTCTCTGGCTGCCCAAATCTCCGTTTGGGAACCAAATGGTTCGCGTGGTCCAAACAACTGCTTGAGTACAAGAGCTGCTGTGACAAAAACACACCTTAAACACCCCATCTAAGCAAATTATGATTGTGCTAAACAGGGATTAAACATAAGAAATAAAGGCTGACAGTATGTAATAGGGCCAAAATGTTCCTGCCACTTGCTGCCTTTTCTGGATCAAAGTGTTGTAGTCTCTATTTCGGTGGTGCGGGTACGAGCACATGAAATAAGAGAGATCTGTATCTATTTTGGAAAGGATGCAGAAGTTTGCAGCAATTCCCAGGACGGCCATGCCACAGGAACATGCCCCAAACAAGGAAGCATTTTGTAAAATGACCATTAATCCACATACAGGACAACAAATAGAAGGACAACACCAGCTTACGCAGTACCCCAAATGGAACAAAAATACAAATACATAAACTGTGTGACAGAGTAGAGATTTCACAGGAGTTTATATGACACACTTGTATGTCCCTTAGACGAAGAAACTGCTGGCCAAGGTGGTGATTTCTATTTCTGTTTCAAAGAAATAACTTAGAATTCTAACTAAGAATATCTGTGCTGAAATAGTGTCATAAAAAGGGTGGGTCATAAGCCCACAGCAATTTGCCTGCAGGGAAAAAATAGACTTGAAAGAAAAAGAAGAAGGTTGGTCACTCACTTTGGCCTATTTAAAATGCCAATAAATGTACTGCGTGTTATTTGGAAGGAAAACATGTGCTCTTAATTTTAAAAAGTAAATTGCATAAGAAAATATAAAGTTGGCAAAACGTTTAAATTAAAATCTGTTGCTGATGTCTGAAACTCTGCTCCACTTACAGGCAACGGGGATGAGAAATGGACCGAATGACTACAGTCTAATTAAAAACAATAATAACACAAATTCCCTTTATTTTTTCAGGAGCTCCTACTTCAGCCCCACGAAGCATTTCCTTGGATCGGTTTCTGAAGAAGAGGCTGGAGCATGACGGCATCTTCGCACTCACGGGGATGGAGCACACGGAGCTCACTGTCTGCCTCCTCCCAGGGCATCACACACCAAACCACATCCACCCAGCTCCAGCATCTAGGGCATTTTAAAGTCACAAAAACAAGGCAGTGGAGAGTTAAGATGAAATGCGCTCCTAATTTATTCCCCAAGGCGCAGATCTAGAGCCACGGAGGTGTTGCTTCAGCAGATTTACAGTAAGTGACTAAGATCTCCCAGCAGATGAAGCTGCAGTAACCTCACTGCTCTGCCTTGCTGGGAGCACTCATGCTGCTGGAACAGAGCATCACTGTTTAAACACCCCTGCACTTCTCAAGGGGCTCCTGACAACTTTTCAAACTGAGTATTTCAGAAGTTTTCTGCGCCGGGTTAACTTGGCTCCGGTCAGAGATGACTGCACAGGGCTCACTTCGCTGTGTTTAATTTTGCTGGCATGTAACATTTAAAAAAAAACCTAGAACAACTTCCCCCAGAAGCTCTAAGCAGCAGCATGGACTAGGCCGGATGATCCCAAAGATCCTCTCTAGGATAATAACCCCAAATATCAGCCTGTAAGTCGCAGCCCTATTTGACCCACAGATAAGCAGCTTCTGCCTCTGCGTGCCAAGACCTTCTCAGCATTTCCTCCTCTGGAAGAGCACTGAAATGAGCAGTGTGTGCTGTGAAACATCAGCTGGGCCCTTCTGAAAGGGACATTTGTCTCTCTGTGCCTTGCCACGCTGCCGTGGTGTGACAGCGATGGATGAGGTATCCATAACATTTGTTATTGAGCACTGGATTATTTTTGAAAGGAGATCAGTCCAGCCAAGGGAAAAGCAGTCTGTAGTAAAAACAAATCTCACTTTGATGATGAAGAAGTGAAAGGAAAATAAGGAACGAAGTAGGAACACCCAGTGATTCAGTGGTGACAATGACTCCCTTTTTACCCGTGATCAGTGCAGTGTCCCAGAAGAGGGGGATGAAGTGTCCTGTCCCAGCCACTGCAGCAACTGGTGGAACATTTACTGTAAAACACCTTAGAGGGGATTATCTGCTGAAAGTGGGAATCTGAACGGCTTCAGCTTTCTTGTGAGTAAACAAAGCTTTATCAAATGCTGGGAAACAGATCACACGAGTTTCTCTACCATCACAAAAACAACCAACGCATTTGACAGAAAAGAAGTCTGAAAAATAAACAAATATTCACAGCTCTAAGCTTAGAAAAAAGTGTAGCTGTAGGAACTTCAAATGTGTGTAATGTTGATTTGTGTTTAGAACAAAACGGGTTTATATTAATGAGTTTTTCTACTGCAGCTTCTGCAAGGGACAACAATCCTCTTAACTGATCTTATTCTGGTTTTCAGGAACTATGCTCATGAATTTTACCCTCTGGACCCTGCCAGCCAAGGCCCAGGCACAGTCCTAATGGCTCTCCGATCTTTTTGTCCACAAATCATCCTACTGAATCTGACTCACTGGTCCCAGCATACCTGCTTTTCTCCATGCCAAAGGAATTCCAACTGGCCAGTCCAGCCAGCTGGCAGCTATTTGTGGCTCCTTTGTAATGAACACAATCATGTCCATTTAAACAACTAGATTAAAAAATATTTTCTATACCACGGCAATTTCAATTAAAATATGTAAAGAATTTATCATCCTTTTTCTCTCATGACTCGTAAAATCAGCAATTTGTCAATATTATGAATCGTTCAAAAGATGAGATTTCATTTGCAAAGAAAACCAGTGGCACATTATCACACGGGTAATGATGTGGCAGAGCACAAATTAGCAGGGATAAGTAATAAACAGCTATTTAGCTTTCACAGCACAATCTATTACACTGTCAAGTTTAAATGCCTTTTGGGTAAGAACACACAGGCCCATAAATGTGGTATTTAAGGGAGCAGATAAAGGAAACGGTGTGAAATGAAGTGAAAATGAACAACAGTTCAATGACTAGTAGGTTGGGCTCGGTTCCTAGGAGCACCGATCATTCCAAGAGCATGAGGCTGTGCAAGCCCTTCCAGGGAAAACCATGGAAATGAGCACCCCCACCATTATAAATAGTCCTGGTCAGTGGCCTAGGACTTCCTGGGAACACTAAAATATCAGCTTCAACACTCAGAGATGCATTTTATTGTACGCTTATATAGTCTTTTGTGCACACTGAACTGTTCTCGTTCTTGAGGGGAAAAAAATTCTGTCCAGAATGTTGGTGCTATTTTGTTGTCTTTTTCCTGGTCTTAAAATGGAGAGCCAGACACGGTGAAAGGGAAAGGGGATTTTACCTCGGTGTTTATTTAGGATCCTTGGTGCCCCACACCGTCCGAGGGGAGCGCGCCCAAGTGCCCCCGGAATGCCCCCACCCCATAAATCGTGTGTACAACTCCCAGGCCTTGCCAATGAGCACATCTATCAAAGATTGCCCAGGGAGAGACTCCAATGGATCCCCCACGCTGAGGAGTCTCCCCCCTGGCTGGGCCTGGCTCAGTTCCCAGGGTGTGTTCCAGAGAGGCCCTTGGTGTCTGGGGCTGTCTGACCCTCAGCCACGGCTCCCAGGGTGTTTGGGCTCCTGGCTGAGCGGGACACGGGGTGTGAGACTGAGGGAGTTACAGGTGTGGGGGCTGAAAGCACTGAGGAGATAGAAAAGCTACAGAAAAGGCTGTAGAAAGGGGTATAAAAGGGGTATATAAAAAAGGCAAAAATCATCCTGGCATCGCTATTGCAGAACTTCTTAAAAAGGAGCCATCTTCATCCTATTTATATCTATTTCTCTATATATATCCTATGTGTGACTCCATTGCAGTGATGGGGTGAAGTTATTAATATGTTCATAAGTGAAATGTTCCCAGTTAATAAATCAGGTTGGATACGATCAAGTTTAAGTCTTGGAGGAAAACTTACACAAACCAAAGCTGCACTCCCTAACCTGCACTGCACAGCACACGGGGAGGGGCAGATCTTGAGGCTCAGACAGATGAATGTCCAGTGCCAAAAAAACTTCAGTACCAGCAGTGCAGGTGGCAGCTAAGGGTGAAATGTGTGCAGCTCAGCAGGGTCACACCTCAATCCCCATATTCCAGGATTTATGCAAGGGTCTATCGACTCCATCTCCACACAACCTCAACTTCTCTCACCTTTGCAAATGTAGCTCTGACATCTCTCTTGAAAATACCCACTGGGATTTGTAAAGGGAGCTGTTGAGCTGTTAACTTACATATTTATTTCATTAATTTTAATGGCATTAAGCTGCTTTTAAAGGTCAAACCTCCTTGGTAAGATTCTTTACTCGGGTATTCCAGCACGGTGCATGCTCTGAAAAATGCCTCTAACATTTATGAATCTGATAAAAGTTGATTCCTACTAACCCTGCTTATCCTGTATCTACCAGGGTCTTACTTTGGGGTGGGGACTGGTTTAACACCACCCTACCTGCACAGTGATGCTGGAGGGTAAACACCACTCACCTCTGGTATCCAAACCATGGCAAACACCCCCCTCACCACAACTCCTGCACTGAACACCATCCCAAGGAAGGTCCAGCACCCTTCAAGACTAGATTTGACTTTTTAGCAATGTCTTTGCTCTGTCTTGTCTAATCCTGTTAAGCATTTCCTGAAACACAGCGGAAGTGTTGACTCATGAAGGACAACAGTCATCCTCTGCTCAGCTCTGTTTCCAATAAAATTAATGAAAAAAGAGTCTACCTGTGTCACTCCTATAAATACATACACTCAGGCAACAATTAACAGGTAATTTAATTCCCAAACTGTTCACTAACTTTGCCAAGTACTTCTGAAGACTAAAAAGAAACAAGCTACACACAGGTATCAAAAAGCCAGTAGGAAAAGTCACACTGAAAATATTGGCCTCACTCTGGTTTCTACATCTTAGAAAAGGGCAGCACATTTTTGAGATCTGCTGTGACATGGCATTAAGCAAAACACAAGTTTTGATGATTTTTTCCCAAAAGAAGTGCGCTGGAACAGATCTGGACTTTCACAGAAGCCAATCAGCTGCCTAAATCCCAGTTAATGTAAATGGCACTTAAGCTACAAACTGGGCTTAAAAAAAAAGGAGAGGGGGGGAAGAAAGAAAGAAAATCAGACATCCATTTTAACAGCTCCACAAAGAGCTTAAAATTAACGGAGCTTATTTCGATTTCTTAATTTACATAAGTACATTTGATTCCAATTTAGTTAACAGCAGCTAGAAAGCAGAACTTCATCTAGGTTGGTTATTGTCACTGCCTTCCTAACAAAGTGAGTTTTAGTCAAAGGGAAGAACCTCGAGCTTACACGTGTAACAAAACAATGCAGAGAACTGGGGAGCCAAAGGATTACTCACCAAGTTGAAATTGAGATAAATGTAAATACATTTTCCATTTAACTGTTCTAAGACCTGTAACAGACTTGGCCCTCTTGCCTGGGAGACTGATCCAGAGCAGGTTCTTCTTCCCTGATTTACTGTATTTGCTTTGAAACAGATTAGTGAGACAAAAATTAAAAATTCTGGCTTCTTTCTCCTCTCCTTTTATCTGATGAAAGGAATGTTTACCTTTGTATTCTTCTTTGTACAAACAAAATGATTCGAATAAAACTGCTAAGGGACCTGCCAGGAAAGGACTCATTTCCTTCTGTCTTTCTACTCAGAATTTTAATGGAGACACTCAAATGGGCACATAACAATCTACATAAGTGCATTAATGGAACTTAAATGTGATGGAGATAAGAAAATAAATCAGCCATAAATATCTGTTTAACGCAGTGATCCCCTAAAATAACTTGCGAGGGGAAAATATAAATAAAATGAAGAGTGGCTAAAAAATAAATAAAAATCTACCTATAATAACAGGTTTTCTGCATCCTACAAATCACAACAATCCGTTCCTAAATGATGATTGACGCAAATGACACCAAACATCTTCCCTGTTTGCCTTTATGAAAAACTCTAAAGCTTTAATTTCTGCATTTCAGGATGCGAAAGGAAAATATTCCTCTCAGATGAATGTGAAAGATATGTTCAGTTCTGAAATAGCATCGGAGTAAAGCTTGTTCTGAAAGTGAGGAAAAGCTACTGATATTTAAGGAAGGATAGGAATTTCCTGCAATGGAATCCAGAAATGGAGCCTAAAGATCTCTGCAGTGGACTGGGAAGAACTACCTGTCAATCTCAGAGCATTTTGTGTCCAGCATCCCCTAAGTCAAAGCTTTTAAAAAACATTTGCATTTAAATTTTCCACACATTAAATTTAAAAGCATTAACATTTCCTGAACAATGTGTAATTCTGATTTAAATGCAGACACGATGTATTGCAGATTTAAGGATTACTACAGACATTCATCTCTATGAGGCAGCAAAATTAAATGTATTATAATTCCCAATTTGTCCCCAGAAGAGGAACATGCTGCATTGTCTACGAGAATGTCTTTGCCTGTCAACCAGAGAAAAGATTTCACTGTACAGTAAAAAAGCCAAAACAACCCCATGCCTCCAAAAAAACACCTAGAAAAGCATCACACACTTTTATTCTGGATGCATTTGTTGCTCAAAACAGACATCTTTTGAATATTGCCAAGTTTTACCCCACACACCCCATGAGGGTTTTATGATGACGGAAATGGCGTTGAACGCAAAACCTGACAGGACAAACCAAAACCAAGATGCAGATACAAAGCCTCAGTAATCAGCTGTTCGTGCATAAAATACCTCCCACCTTCAGTTTCTGAAGTTCATACTTGTAGAAAAGCCCACTTTGGACAGCAACTCCTGTTCAGGCCTCTGCCACGGCCATCTCAACAGGAACCTGAGGAACACCCCCAGTTCACACCTCTGTCCAAGCTCTGCCCTGACTGTTACTGAGGTGAAAAACAGAAATTTTTCAAAACCCCAGCATAATCACAGGAAGCCAAATAAGGAACCCAATGCTGTCATTCTCTGGGCCAGCAACAGAAGACTTCAATGCACCACCTGCCCTATTCTGCTCTGCCAAAGAGTGCCAAGCAGCAGGAACCTCTCTCATTTATCACTGCTACAGAGAAGGTGACAGTCTTTAACCAAACATGAAGTCCTTGTTCTCGGGCTCACGACTGGAAACATGTGTGGGCAGAAATCCTGCAATCCAGCAGCTTCAGAAATAAAAGTTGTGTCACTCACAGGTTTAAACTTGAAAGAAATAATCAGCTTCTAACTGTACACATCCCTCATTTCTGCACAGCAGCAACAACGGCTGCAGCATTTCTGTTAATCAGTTGTGGTACATTCTCATCCTCACACTAGCTGCTTACACTAATAAGATAAAAAACTACACACACAGGTCCAATTTTTGGCTTTCTCCTTTTCAAATCGATTTTTCACTGGAAGAAGCACATTCTAGTAGACTATGTTTAGTGTCGAGCCCGATAACAGAGAACTGTGTCATCTCCACCTGAGGAGGGAGATCCTAGAGAAGGTGGTCTTTAACCAACTCAGGTGTTAGGTTGGAATTGAGGGCATCAGGTGATGGTACCTACTGCCACACACACCCAGCTGATGCTGGTTCAAGTCTCCCTCTCTGCACCTTCACCCTCGAGCGCTGGTTGCACTCTTCCCACCATCTCGACAGTGGCTCTCCTGAGTTCAGAGACCTTTTGGAAGCCTCCTGCTCCACAGCCACCAGTTCAGAAAGATGAGATCAATCACAGGATGATCTGTCCAAAATAAATGAAATCTGTGCATAACATTCCTTCTCTTGAAATCGAGAGGGTTTCAGTATCTTCCTCTGGCACCTTTCTGTTGATCTCTGTCCTTTTCATCCTTCTCGGTTTGTCCTTGAATTCAGTTGATGCCACTTCGTTTTCTGAATGACAAATAGGCCACTGCATCCTGGGGCAGGAATTTCTTCAGATTTATTTATGCAACTGTTTTGGATCTACTGTACTCCGAATAAATATTAATACACAGTTTAAATATAAAAATCTAAACACACACTGAACATGCAGACTCTATGAAATGGCAGTGAAATAAAATAACCCATTCATAATCCATTTATACAGGTCCATGTTTCTATTTACTACTCTCTCCTCTCAAAAAAAAAAAAAAAACAAACCCAAAACACAACCTCAAAATAGCATTAAGAAATCAGGAACAATGTACTACTCCAAAAATGAATATTTTGGCAGGGAACAACAGCTGTGGGAAGGGTTTGAAGGAGAAACTGTTGACTGGAGGCAGAGCACCAAATGGAGCTGTCTCCTTTCTGCACAACAGCGAGGCACAGCCTTCTAAGGGGACATAATTTGCAGACTTTTGAAATCTGCTGCTTTCCTTCTCTGGAAAGCATCACTGTTTTGAAGGACACAGTCTTGCTATGTGAAAAGAAGAAATCATGACTTTGTAGCACATTTTTACTAACACAAAGATCAGGGAACTAGTGGAGAGATTGTTTCTTGGGTACCTTGAGGTGGTAGTTTTGACAAATGGTTTCTGATGCACTCCTGAGACAGAGATTTCAGTTTTCCCCACACACAGGCCTAATTACCACATTAATGAAGGCTATGGCTGTAAAGGCATAGCAGGGCTGTCTCTGCTAAACCTCCTTGAAACTCAGGCACAGAAAAACAAACATTGCCTTCCATATCAATGGCTGCTTTAGGAGCCATTACTGATTAATCCTGCACGATGCCAAAGATGCCAAAGAAACGTTATCACAAGGGTTTGTTTGCACAGCCTCAGCAGCGAGAGTAATCCACCAAGTATGGCACACAATACTCAGGTAGAGCAGGTAAGAATTAATTGGTACCTTTCCCACCCACCCCCCCCAGAATTTCTGATGCTGAAACTGTTTTTCCCTTCATTGAACCAGCTCGGCCTAGACTGCCTTGTCCCGCAGTGACATGTATATTGAATACAAATCAGACAGCAGAGCTTTAAATCTGTGTTGCAGCTCTCATTTCCAATTCGAGAACTGTACTATAATCATAAGCTTCTGGTGGATGAAAGGAAATCAGCTCTCTGAATATTAGCTAATGCCACATTTGCAAGTCCTGAAGAGATCTGTGCTGTTTAAAAAAAAA
>VZTA01016377.1:70603-86381 GCA_013398855.1 Mohoua ochrocephala | reverse complement strand
TAGATCATTTCTCGTGAACCTATATATATGAATCGCTTTGTACTGCTCGACTGATAGAAGCGATGCCTGTGCTGGGATTAAACCCTTTTCATCATAAAACCTCATCTGGTTCGGAGTCCAAGTCCATCAAACCTTTTCCCTTTAAAGTCCCGCCTTTGATTCTACATCAATTTATTCAAACCGCAGCTGGGTGGCTGAAAACGAAAGGACAGCATCATTTAAACCAACCATGTTCCTAACTTGAAAGAAGGACTATAATTAAAAAAATGGGCATAAAAGAATGGAAATGGGATAATATTTTTTAATGGTAGTTCAAAGGCCGACAGATGTCAGAGCCTTTGAAGATGTCAGTACACTGAGCAAGGAGTTGCCATTAAATAGTTTGCCTGAGAGGTGAAGCAGCTTTTTAATGACTGAAAAAGCCCTTGCAGACACATCCTTGTGTTTTTAATTTGTCAGAGTTTCTGCAGTATTTTCTGATTAATGACACATGATTATAACTGCATAGCACACATATTTTTATACTTTGTTAAATGAATACTTTATTCCACATTCCTTCAGTGCCAGATAAAAACAGGAAAGCTTTACTACAGAGTCCAAAACTATTCAGATTGCTCAAATATTTATGGTAATTTGAGGGGATTGGCCAGATCCAGAGCTTCTATGTGTTGCTACCTTTTGTTCTTTAATGGAGCTATTACTACTGCCACCACAATGTGCATGCATTAAGTGAGCATGTGATCCAGTAATGCATTGTGCCCTTCTTGTGCCCTAAACAATCAGAGCTTTCATAATTCACTGATGAACAGAGTCGTCAAATCAAAATAACATTTAGAAAAATCCCAGGGTTGATCCTGAACAATACAAACAATGGCTGCCAGTGTATTGTAAGTGGAAAATAACTTTTCCAAGGAAAAAAGCATACTGCTAGGAAACATCATGTTCAGAAGAAAAACATCAATATTTAGAAATGCAGATAAAGCCCCCATCTTGGGCCGAGAAGATGCTCCTGCAACATCCTTCATCTCTCCCTTAACATATGCAAATTTTTTCTATTTTCCCCATGAACGGAAAATGCAGTAGCCTGAAACACAGGGACAATTTCTTTTGCTGCCAGGAATAAGCTCTCCCATCACTACGACAGCCTTTTGTGGATGCCTGCCAAGCTGAGCAGGTACAGCCCAGGGACAGCCCAGCCCTGGGCAGGGACAAGAAAAGCCAGCACTGTGTGCCCTGCCTCGTATCACACCTCAGAGCATCACCCACATGAGAACACAGTCATTACAAGGGAATTTGATTAATGTGCTGTTCCTTCTGCTCTTCCAGCCTACATTCAGCTTGTAATTGGATCATAAATAGAAATGTGATGGACTCAGCTAAAAGCGTGCAGAGATTGGAGGTACTGTAGCAGAGCTCTGTGAAATGAGTTGCTGTTCTGCCCTGAACATTGACATGATTTCCTAAGTAGGAATATTTGGCTCGTTGCAATCCACATCCATCAGGAATCTCTCTGTAACACCCCCATCGGGAACCTCCTGGAGGGCAGGGAGGTGACTCTGGACACTCACTGCTCCACGGATCTGCAGCGGGAGGTGAAGGAAGCCGTGAGCCAGGAGTGTCCTGCTGTGTGTCCCAAACACTGCACAGTTATCCCACTGCAAAAGCAAGCACTGGAAAGTGTGAAAAGGAAAAGACCATGGCTGCAGAGAGAAAAACATAATTCTGAAATGGAGTTCTCCCACATGTATTTACTGCATGAAAACAGAGCCCTGCTAGGAAGAAACATGGCTGTGTTAGGATTCCACTACAAAGAACACGGAGAACTGGACTACTCTCAGTACAAACAATTGTAATCCCATTCCCAACCAACCTGCAGCCTCCCTTCTTGAGCCATCCCAAAGTTACCTTCAAAGACAGTTTTATTTAAAAAGCAAAACAAAACCTAACCTACCACACATCATTGGACCGCTTGACTTTATCACGAATCTCACGCAGACTTGAAAATTCAGCCTGAATTAACGTTACATTTACACACTTTTGCCACTTTTCCTAGAAAACAAATGCCACGTGGGAGCAGCCAGGAAGCTGCTCAGCAGGATGGGGTGGAGCAGCCACTGGGAACACCCATCAACCAGAGAGGAGCTCCTTCCCTCTTCCGTCCCAGCTCAGGAGTTGGGCAGGTCCTGGGTACCCAGGGTGCTCAGCAGGGGCGCTGGGACAAGGGCATGCTCTGGATGGAACAAAGCAAAGGAGCAAGATCTACGCATCCAAAAGGCCCTTGATGTCATCACTGTACAGAAATCTGTTCAAAATTCAGTTGTTATTTTGGCACTGTGGTAAAAATAGCAGAATAAAATGTTGAATTTCAAGCAGTTACAGCTGAACTGAACTAAACCTTCAGAGAACAAAGAAAAGGCGCTTCTCTAAGCTGTGGGACTTTCTACAGAATTCCAAATTAATTTTACAAACTAAAGGAATGTTACTCACAAAAGACGCATCAGAATTCTGAATAAACATGATACAATTCTTCTAAAATGGGAAATATCAGACATCCTGAAAATATTGTTTTGCTGCGAGCCCCGTATAAGCAGACAAAGCTGAGCCATTCAGACTCTATCCATTAGAGGGCAATAATACATATACACACACTCATACACATATATATACACAAACACACTCCCTCACGCATCCCAAACTGATTTTAGCAGGAAAAAAATCAGTGTTTTCTCTCTAATAATACCAGTGGTATATTGACAGCTTGGGTCCTGTTCCCTCCACTCTCCCTGCACTCCCCAACAGCAGTACCCAACAGATAACAGGTACAGTGACAAATTATTCTTTACATTTGCTTTCCCACGAGGAAATCTGTGCAATTCACGGCTTCAGAAGGCTTCCAGTTAGTTATTATTAAACCCGAGTAGGCTGAACAACCAGCATGTCTGTAAGCAGGGAAATCATTACAGGGGTTCCCAAACTCTGAACAGACAAAAATGTTCTTCACGTGCTCATCTCCCTCCTCAGTCAAACACTTTCCCTTTTCCGTACAGTCACCTTTGATAACAGCAGCCACTGCACACATGGCAAGGGGCCAGCACACTTCAGATGTCTCTGAGAGCTACAGACAAACCATGGAAGGGCATTTTTTTTGATGTTATTAGAGCCAGTCAAAGGAGGCAGTTCATGTGCTGTGTCTTCTGCTCCCCTGCTCCAACCATGCCAACCTGCAGAGGAACCAGCTGATAACCCTCGTTTATTTGAGGTCCCCAACCCTCTGCTGCCCCCACTTCCAGCATCCCACAAGCACAATTAGGATATCAGCTCTCTGGGACAGGAACTGTCTGTTGTTCCGTGTTTTTCACTAACACAACATAGACTCAGACCCCCGAGAGGATTCCAGCAATACAAATAATTACCAGCAGCCCCTAAACTACTGCTTGTCAACATCTCATTAGTTACAGGACTGCTGGAGTTCACAGGGACACGCAGGCAGCTGGATCAGTCACTTAATGATCAGTAATTCCTGCGAGCATCCACACTCCATTGATTTGTGTTTGGGGTGGCATTTCTCCTTTTGTTTGTTTGTGGGCTTTTTTGCTTGCTTCTGTTTTGTTTGGGTTTTTTAAAAACACATTACCCTGCAATTACCAATCCCTACTCCCTTAAAAACAGCAATTCAGGTAACAATTTCATCTTACCAGCTTACTGTTTTCATCTGCTGCTGAATAAATATTAATTTTACATTAAACTAGAGGTTTAATTGAAGAGGTTTAATTGAAGATCTGACCAACTTCACAAGGTCCAAGATGAAGATGCAGAGTAATACACTGGTCCTGTTGCTATCCCAGACAAGACACAAGTGCCCTCCAACCCAGAAATCCCTAAGGATATTAAATACAGCAGGAGAACATGCAGCTTCCTTCACATCTTCCAGTGTACTCTCTGTTTGCAGCAGCTGCCTTTCCAAAAATCACTTTCTCTGCTATTTCTCTTTTCCAAATTCATTTTACAGATGCCAATACAGCAGAAAGCACAGACTACAAAAGAACTCAAGCTGTCAGAGACAACTTTAGAAGAATTGTATCACCTGTGTGGAAGATGGAGTTCACTCTTCGTGGGATTTTCAGATCTGTTTCAAGTGAAAACACTGTGTCAGGGGGTTTTGTCCCTTTTTTAGCCTTTTTTTTTTTTTTTTAACTACCTTAGTGATGATTTTATGAACTGTGAAGAACAACTCTAAAACCTGAAAATGGAATATTCATGATCAGGCCAATGTTTTAGGGGTCAAAAGTAAAGTTTTCCTATTTGCGGTATTTTAGGAGGACTTTCAGACACACGAATACAAATTACTCTGAGATATGTAATTGCAGTTTGAAATATATTGTTTTCTCCATTAAACAGAAATCTACAGCATCCCTGACATCGATTTCTGTCATTTTGTCATGATAAACACTCAGGTATTAAGTACCTTCCACATCATGCACCCAGGCATGATTCCAATTAGTGCTGAATAGAAGACAAAATGTCAGCTTAATAAGCTTCAATTTGCAGAGTCTTTGAACATTCGATGATATCATCACTTTGCCAATCATTCCTTGTACTTTGCCTTCTTTTTTTCCATCTCACGCTCCCTGTCAAAAGGAAGTCTTTCAAATCCACAGAAAGGGAAGACATGAACAACGTCAGTCATTGGTCTGACTGAGCTAAAAGATCCAAAAATGACTCCCCAATACATCAACAGAGAACTATGATGTGCACAATATTCCCTCAAAGCTAATTTGCTGCCAACATGTAGAGTAATTGGGGGAAAAAAGTCTACTTTAAAGTCATACTGTGAAAAATATTTTCTTGCATGAAATCAACACTAAAGACCTTAAATCACTGTCACAGTCTGTGCCACTCGTTCCAATGAAGAAACAGTTTTTGTTCAGGTAAGGTGACAATCATTTCTTCAAAGGTGACTGGGCCAAGGAACAGCTCTGCTGTCTGACTCCGTACTGAAAATTATCACTGTATTTTAAAATAATGGATTTTATTTCTAATTTGTTTCTTAAGAAGAAAGGAAAAGGTTTCCCAGAAGAAAAAGACAAATTGCTGAGAAAGCATTCACGGTTCTGTGAGCTCAAATGTCCGAGGCCAGCACAAGTCCACAGCCCTCAGCTGAGGACTCATGATGTTTTCTCTATCTGGAATATCCCCAAATGCAGAATCTAAAATCCCTGCTCTTATCTGGGTGTGAGGGAAAACAGAAACACCAAATGGCAGCAGTAAAGACAAGAGCTAATGAATCAGGATGGGAAGTGTGGAGCGATACCAAGGACCACGTGGGCTCTGCAGGGCTGTGCCAGGGCAGCTGCTCCTGCCTGAGAGCCCACAGCAGAGCCCCAGTTCCGAGGTGGGGATGGGAAATGGGATCTCCTGAGCTGAATCCCTGGAGGAAGCGGTCACAGAGCCCACAGCCAGCACCCCATGGGCTGTGCCACCCAGGTCCAACACGATTCTTGGCCCTGCGCTGCGCTGTCCCGTTTCCCTGGCTTGCACATCCCACAGAACCCAGTCAGGAGCCCTTTGCTGGCACCTCTGTTACTCACGGCTCAGAACCGCCAGGGGACAAACCCCAGCCCACCCTGTGAGGGGTGTGGTGTGCCCAGAGTCGGTGCTCTGGTGGGAAAGGGGCTGGAGCAGCTCGGAAGGGCAGGACCTGAGTTTCCTGGAGCTGGGAGCACACACCGGGCATGGCCCTGGTGTGGGAGCAGGGCTGAAAGAGTGCAGAGCATTTGGCTGTCCCTCCATGGGATGGGATAGCAAATTCCATACTTCTGAGGCAGCAAAGACTTTGAGGAGTTGCTACAGACGCCGGGGTTGGGCCAGTGGGGAAACAGCTGCAGAGATTTTACTGCTGAAATACTCAACCCTGAGTCCATGCCAGCAACATCATCCCAGACCCACAGAGAACCCACCATGGGGGCCTGGGGCTTCTCCCCCTCGCAGCTCCTGTCTGTGAAACAGAGGAAAACCAGAGGAGGCTCCCATTTTTCTTCCTGGCTAAAAGCAGCATGCGGAGGAACAGGCAGAGCAGTGGTGGGGCGTGCAGGGCAGTGCAATTTGCCATAAGCATCTCAGCTGCAATTTGTTACTGGTTTTCCACTTGAAGGTTCCTTTATAATACTTTAATGTGGGAGCGTGCGGAGCTGTATGGATGGGCTCATATTTCTCAGCTGACATATCTTCAGCCAAAGTATGTCAGCTACAGGAGAGGGCAAGGCTTTGCACTGGCTCTGGGATTTCTTCTTCCCCCATCAGAAACCACATAAAAGAAAAACATAAATAAATCAGCTCTCCAAAATCGCTATTTATTACCTCATCATGAAACCGTCTACTGGACCCTGCAGTGGTATTGAGTAATATCATTACTTAAACCATAAAGAGGTTGTATTTATTACTCAAAATTGGGAAAATTAGCATCCATATGGATCTTATTGTTTTACGAGCAGTATCGCTGCCAAAACAAGTGGTGTTAACATTCCAAACTACAGATTGTCACCATTTCTCGCCCAGTGTCCCATTCTTTCACTTGGTATTTAAAATACCTTTGAATTGAGGAACTGAGCAGATCATAGAATCTCTTCTATCAAGATATATATCATTTAACAGCCAGACTACTGTTCAAAACTTGATTTATGGTGGCAGTGAGTGAATGGAATTAACATCTGATGACCTAAGGAAGAGACTAAATTGATTTTGGATAATCTTTCTTTAGAAAAGGGATGAGAGAAAAAGCACACTAAGAAATGTAACTACTTAATTTGCAATACATAGCACCTTAGTAGGTAATCACAGACAGGACATCCTAACCTCCATCCCTGGAAAAACGATGGCGTAAAACTCCATGAAATTAATTTCCAGGCATGGGAAGAGTAAAAGGGTCACCGGGAACAGCCAGCCTGGATAAACCAGGGCAAAGCAGGCTTGAAAAAAGTGATTGTCTTCTGCCGTGAAAGGGGAGAAGTGTCAGTGTCACTTCTCTTGATTTTAGCAAGGTTTTGATACACAAACGGAAGGGACACGGACTGGAGGGGTGTCCTACAGTGTGAGCAGAGAACTCACAGGACCACGGGGTTTGAAGAGGAGGAGTCAGGAGCCAGCCACAAGTGGCACTTCTCAAAGTTCAAATGGGGCTGATACAGCTGAGCACCTGCTCCAAAGCCCTGGATGACAGCGAGCCTGTGCCATACTGTGGATGGCATTTCCTGGGGAAAGCAGTCAGCATGGAGAGCAGGATGCCAACCACGGGGACCTCAAACCCTGCCAGCTGAGGAATGGGCCACCAGGACCTGCAGGGAGTTCACCAAACCAGGTTTATTCAGCCTGGAGAACTAAACACCAAAGAGAAATTAATTTGCTGTCTTCGACTGAGCGTAAGGAATTGTGGAGAAGACAGAGGCAGGCTCTTCTTGAAGGAAGGGCAAGAACCTACAGATCCAAATTTTAACAACAGATATTCCAGCTGGATGTAAAGGAAAAGGAATTTCACACTGGATTGGGAAAGCATTGGAGCATATGGCTCAAGAAGGCTGTGAAATCTCCACCAGTGCAGGTTTTTCAAAACTCAGCTGGACTTGGCCCTGAGCAACATGATGTGGTTTTGAAGTCAGACCTGCTTTGAGCAGGAGGTTGGGCACGGTGACCTCCAGAGGTCCTTCCAACCCAAATTATTCTATGATGCTGTGAAAAAACTCCAGAATGAATGCTGGTCTCCCATTAGAGGATGTCCCCTCAGCGCTCAGGGGAATGTTTGAAGTGGATGGCACTGCTGTTTTCCAAATTGCTGCACTTGTTCTATGGACTAGGAGAAGTCAACTTCCTCCTATTCAACAACTGTCTCAAACACATTATAAGGTAACACGAAAAAGCAGTTTCCAAAAGAACTAAAAACCGTTAATAAAGTTGTGAGCGAGCATTCCCTCCTCTGTGCAACAGACATTTACTGAGTTTAGTTGTAATATTTGGAACAATCCAATATCACAGAAACGACACTCTGAAGATTTAGACACAACTGGAAGTAATATCAAATAAGCAAATTCAGAGTCTGGCTTTGCCATACACCGATCTTCACAAGGAAAGCACAAGCTCCTTCTGCTTCAAAATCAAGAGATTTTATTGTAAATCGACCATTTCTGCAGACTAACACAGCATTTTTGCCTCTCTGCTTAGAAATTACATCACACCACCTCAAATGCTGCAGTTACTACCTGTTTGTACACGTACCTGTTTGTACTTGATCGTTTCTGACTTCAGTATTCCCTTATATAACTTTAATGTGAGAAATAATTTCACACCATGCACAGCTTATTGTCTATTAGTGTTAATCATTCCTTGCAGCCATCACACACAAACCCTGCTTGCAAAGCCACACCTAGTGGATGTGTTAAAACCTGGCATAAAGATCCTTTCCATCTCACTGATGAGCAAAACTGATCTCATTTCTATTCAGAGAAACTGTTCTATGTTTATTAACATCTATGCAGGAAATAATCGCTTTTTCCTAATCAAGGAGTGCTGGCATAAAATAAAATTACTGCCATATGATCTACGCCCTGCCCCTAGACAAGTGAAATTATACACTCCACCTTCTCAGCTGCCAATATTTAAAATTAAACAAAAAGAATATCAAAACACTGATTGCAATGTCATAATAACAACCAGATACATTCAATTTCATATTATAGAAACAGAAAGTCCATTTTGCTGAAAAGAACTCCATCTCAGATTCAGAGTTCATATTATGTGATGAGCTAGTTTCTATGGCAACTGCTTTCTCTTTTACATACACTGTAGACAGCACAAAATGTCTGTTGTCTCCTAAGTTAACTTAACATTTTTAATCAGCAGATGACAATTTGTGCACTATTATGCATGGCTTCCAAAAATGTCTTTAAATATTTCAAGTGCTGCATGAAGTAGAAAAGGAGAGAGTTGAAGTCACACTTCCCGCCCCAAACTCCTCACAATCCAATTTCAGTCCTAATGAAAAGAGTGAGAGTTGAGGAAAAACGTGGGAGACATCAGCGATGATCACCCACTGTGGCACAGGGACACTTGGAAGGTTGCCTGAAGTGAGGAAATGGCAGATGTTTGCAGCTGGATCAACAGGTGTTTGAAAGGCATCCCAAGCCGAGGCAGCAGCTCAGCCAGAGTGTGACACAGGACCACAAACGTGGCACGGTGGGCTCACCTGAGCAGGGGAGGGGATGTGCTCAGGAGACCCAGACCCTGAGGTGGAGAGAACCCTGAGCCTGCACTGTCTTCTTCAGTTCAAAAGCTCATTTTTAACTCTTACCTCAGAGATTATCCCAATGCTGCAGCCCAAACGCTTCCCACAGCTCCCCTGCATTTACTGAAGTGAAAACCAGCTCTGTGGATTACCTGTATTTGAGTATTTCCACAAGAAACTGTTGCATTTGACCATTTCCCAGCAATGCTCTCAGTGAAAGCCCAGTGTGATGTCTCCATGGGACCCATCACCAAATCCCTGATTTCAGCAGCTATTCCCCATCAACGGGATCCATCGCAGCCCTGAGTCAGCAGACTGTGAATAACAACCAAGGAAAACCACACAAAGTGCTGCAAAAAAATATTTGGTACTTTAAATACTTTACATCAACAGTCATGTTCATTATCCTGGGCTGACTGGTGGTAAATTAAACATGCTGCAATATAGCCAAAAGCTTTTGTTTGGGAAAGGCTAAAAGGGAACGGCTGTCTGTCTACTGGAGCCTGACTGGCAGCCCAAGAGCGACTCTCCAAGTAAAATATAACAAACAAATATTTAGATTGCAACTCCAGGATTTAGATTGGCTGCAGAGAAAGCCTGCATAGCAAGCAGCGCATTTCTTCTCTTGCTAAAGACATCTTCTACTAAGAAAAGGAAAGGAAGGAAAAGAGAAAAAAAAAGAGTCATATAATTTATTTACTCCAAATTGTAAACAGACTTCAGTAGCATTGTCAGCATCTGAATGTTTCCCAGGCTACCTCTATCTGTACCCTCCAGATACCCTCAAGCAAATTGCTTCCACTGATACTGGGAGAATAACCATGTGGGAACTGGTGTTTGGAGATATTAAAACAATCACATGAAGCAGAAGAGTTGATCAGGGATTTACCTGTAGGTAACAATAGGTTCTTCCAGATCAAAGTTGAAGAGAGTCTCCTATGCTGAAAAAAATGCTCCCCCAAATCCTCCTTATTGATACAGTACTGAAAAGTTACTGTAGCAGTAATGTTTACATACAGACAGAACCTGGGCGTGTGTTGGGTATTTAGTTATCACTAAAAATGTAGGGAATGTCTCTATTGGGGTTTTTTTTCCCCTGTATTTTCTCTTGTCAGTAGTTGACAGAGCTCTGCAGCAGACACACACCAGCACAGCCACCCTTCACACATTTATGGAGCCAAGAGAAATGTCTTCTGTTTCCCCCACTTGGTTGATACACTAATTATCGACACAGAACCACAAACATATACCAAAGATCTGCTGGAATCAAAATAACTATCATTGCTGGAATGAAAATAGTGATTGCTACTGGCTTTTTATTTTAACTCCACAGGCTCAAATTAATTCAGCCAAAACCAAGTGCAAAGCAATGGCTGCAGAAAGACTGTCGATCCCAAGTGCAAAGAAGCAAATTTCCAAAGAGGAGAAACCAGAAAAGAAGCGATGGGATGTGCTGTACATGGGACACCAGGGAAGGAGCCGCTGATTTCTGAGAAGGGAAAGCGAACCAGGACGGTAAAGGCCAAGGGGATTATGGAAAGTTCAAAAAGCAAGAGAGGAAAAAGGAAATGGATACTTCAGCCATGGGATAACACCTTATTAACTCTTCTTACCACCTCCAGCCTGTTTGTTGGGGTTTTGTAACAAGCTCTGCTCTCAATGTTTGTGTTCACACGGCTTCAGAACTACTCGAGGTTTTCCTTTCCCAACCAATAAGGGTTTCTCGAGAGCCCCAAGATACCCCAAAAGAGCAACCATCTCTTAGAGCAGCCTCATTTTTGAGAGCACAAACGTTGCCTGTTAAAATTAAACACCGTGGCTTCAGTGACACGCACGGGCAGAATGTGCCCGAGCACTCGAGCTCCTCTTGACCCAATTATGACTGGATGAACACAGTGGCCTGGCCAATTATCTCCGAACAGAACCTGGAAAGAGGATTCAGCTTCCTCATGGAAACCTTCTTTCCTCTCCTTTAGTGCCAAGCGCTGCATTTGAAGTTACAAGGGTACATTTTATTTCTTCTTCTTGCCCAAAGGTCAACGGTGGAAGAACAAGCAGGAAAATGATCCAACTCTGTTCAGCAGCTGGAACATGGAAATCTTTGAGCTGGTTGAGGGCACGTGGCAGATGCTGGGGAGAGAAGGACATTCAAAGGATAAAGGGGAAATACAAGGGCACGACTGGCACCACAGACACCTCAGCCCCTCCGCTTCAGTGATTAAAATTTCCTAACCTTGCTATCTCATTTCGCCAAGCAAACCGGATATATTCTTCTCTGTAACCTGAAGTCTTGCTTCGGAAAATCACTGACTCCGTAGCAAGACTGCTTTTATTAAAACAAAGGAAGATCTCCGCGTTGCAAGGAGCTCCCTGTTCTGTGAGCTGACGGATAAACTAAAATTATTTCGGGAGGTGCGGAATGAATGAGCAACCAAAGCGTAACTTAAGAATGCTCCTAAAGACAATCCAGATATCTAAATTAAACAGAAATAGTGATTCAAAACTACCCTTAAAAAAACCATAATCCTGTGTGATTAGCTGCTGTTTAAAGAATAACAACATTATGGCAGTTCATAGAAAACATATAGGATTTAAAAGCCTACAAGAACACAGCATGGCACAAAAGCCTTTGTACTGCTTTGACTTTTATTGACCTACAAGTCAATTTACTCCTCCCCAAGCATTACAACCCCAGGTGAAAAAATCGGAGCAAGCCTCCTAAAAATGGAGAAATCCAAGCGGATTGCAATTGTTATCCAGAAATTTATCAGCAACACAAAAGGTGATACGCTTCCATCAAATTCCTTTCTTGAAAATATATTAAACTTCTACTTCGAGAAGCAGTAACATTGTTTTATTTAATTAAAACCTGGCAAGGCACTCAAATCTCAATTTTTATACTCTAGTTGTGATTAAAGCATTAATAAATGTATTCATATTTGAATAAAATCCAGCTATTTTGTATACTGTCTTTCACAGCATCTGAAGACCTACGTGAAAGTAGAGACCTTGGATACGCAATAAAAAAACCTAAACTAATCTTTACAGTATTAGTAAAATAAATTGATCTGCACTACTCAGTCATAGCTGTCTTTAGGAATACAGTGAGAAATACATATTTTAACCACGTATATTAAGAAATACGTATTCGCTACTCTTTCATATGGAAAAGGATTTAAGAAAGACTTCCAGTGAATACCTTTAATAACGGTGCTTTCACATCATTCACCCAACGCTGAGCAGATAGGTCCTTCAAACCAAGCTACTCGTATGTGATTAACGCTAATTATTATTTAAATTTTTCGAATAACCCAGCAAATCCACTTTTCATTTCGCGAAGCAAAATGGCCTCCGCTCCTGTTTCATCTCACCTTCGCCGGGACACAAAGCACTCCTAAAAATTACTGCTGTCAAAGATGGTTCCAATTTAACAGGTTTTTTAAAATGCAATGTTGTTAAATACCCATTAAATGACCGGGTTATCTTTGTTAAGAGCCTGACAAATGTTTCGTAAAGGACTTTGGCCGTTTGTCACATCAGATGTCCAAAACACGCATTTTCAGTAAACATATGCAAAGATTAAAAAAAAAATTATTAACAATCTGTGCTATAATTCCATAAGAAACACCAGCATTGTCTGTTGAGCTCACTGCAAAGACAGAGGTGGATTTGAATACAAAGACCAGAGGAAGGAACGAAGAGCAATTTGTTTTCCCAAATGGAAAAAATCTGCGTCCTTGAAAGCTGGGAGAGTCTCAGTAGAATTTAAACAAACAACAGCTCTTCTAGTCCAAGCAACGGCCTTTTCTTCCCTGATTTACATGTCATTCTGATGGCAGCAATGTTCAAGTGACTGTACAGGGATATTCAAACTACAAAGAAAAGCTCTGTAAAAAGGCCAAACTCTGCTTTTCAGAGTGTTCAGACTCCCCCAATAGCTGTGAAAATTCGCAGCTTTCCACAGAGCACCTGTAGTAGCATCGTTGATCCCCCTGCAAACGGCACAACCAAACTTTGGGCTCCAACCTGTGCCAGAAACGAGCCCCAAGAGCACAAACCAGAGCTGGACTTACAGACACCTCCCAGCTCTCGGGATTTGCTTAAGAGAGTCCCTTTCCCTTTGTATTCAGTGTTACAGAGCAATAAGGAACTGAGATGAGCACTGGCGTGTAGACAGAATAATTCTATATAATTCCAAAACTGCCTTTTTTTAACCTGAGAGTTACAGCTCTGCCTTTGTCCGCAAAAAAAACAAAACCCAACAGCAGGAATGCAGGTGAGAGGAGGCTACAACTCTGAAAAGACACTCGCAAACAGATCCACAGCTGAGGTGAATCTATCTTGGGCCAAAATAAAAAATGCAAAGATAAAAACCAATCCCTTGAACCATTTAAGTCTTTGTTCGCTCTTACAATGCAGCGGGAAATAAAAGGCAGGGTTTAATTTATTTTTTTTCAGAGGCCACCTGAGTATCCCCTTCCCAAGTGGTCTCACAAAGTACATCCCGTTTTCATTGGAAAAACCACAATGGTGGAAATGGAGAAATAAGTCCTGGCTTTGCAATATATCTCTCGACCTCCTGAGAAGCCGTTTGCTTCCTAATAGACTTCCTTAAGCCAGATTTCGATAGTCTGAGCCATCCAAAGTAAAAAAACCCAATCGATTTCAAAAGTAAATTTTCAATTCAGTTTCACTTAGCTCCATTAGAGGTGTTAGTAAAAGCCACAGCCTACCAGTCTACAGGAAAGTAGAGTGAAAATGCCTCTTAGTCTGAGCCTAACATCTCATAGAGAAGGTGGTGGTGCGCGGAAAACGTGTCATTAAAGATGCTTTACCAAAATGTCCAGTTTTGGTATAAAATAATCCATGCGTGATAAGCAATTCTAACGCTGATTAGGAAAGATTATTTTCTGTAAACTCTTTAAACTAGAAAATCACCTTAGTTTTTTAAATATTGCCATTGCAGGCCTTTTTAATAAAGGCTCTTAGGAAAATATACCATGCCATCCTTACAAAATAGATTGAAAAAAAGGCAATAAGATGGTTTTTGAAGTGAAAACTCATAAAGATCATTTTCCATGCTGACAGTGTGCATTTCATCCAGAAGTTTGAAGAGTCAAATGCTACCCCAGCTGGGGGTTATTCTGCCAAATGGCTTCCAACAGTGACCACAGAGATGGAGGATGGGAGGGGTGCGTGCGTGTAGGAAAATAAACGTGATGGTAAGCGACCCCAAACCCACATCATCTTATCAAACATCCGACACACGGAACCAAACACACAATGCAAATCTAGAATACAAAAACTGAAACAAAAAAAGACACGAACAAAAGGAAATAAAGCCATTTGTGAGTTACCTGCAGAGATTTAAAACAAAAAAAAGGACACGAACGAAGCAGATATAATTCACATGGATTTGCCCAGGAAGGAGAAAAGGAGGGGTGAGTGTGAGGGCTGGGGGAGAAAAAGAACAGATACCTTTTTTTCTTAAACAAATCCATCATGAAAGAAAATGAGACAAGATTATAAATAGGCCGAGTTATAGCGCACCATGGGATTTTTAATCTGGCTACCTGTGGTTTTTGCAGTTAAAGCCCTATTCAGCAGTGGGAAGGGAGGGGGGAAAGCGGAAAAAGAAAAAAAAGAAAAAAAAAGAAAAACTAAATCACGTTTATGTGCCAGTTTCGCAAATGCTCCCCCAGCGAGCACCACCAACAATGCTGGCAAACAGGAAACACTCATTATCAGCAATTTCTAATAAGCGGACGCCTTTCGAGCGTTATTGATCGTTACCTGGCCGTCTCGTTTCCTGCTTTCTTGAGTTTGACTCTGGTGCTCTGCCATGGCAGCGCGAAGCTGTTTCTCCAGTTTCTCGATCTCCCGTTGATGGTCTCGGACCAGGCAGTCCTGCACTGCGTTGTGCTGCTGGAATAGGTGCGTCTTCTCCTGTTCATGCTCCAGCTTCAGCTCCACTATCTGATTGGACAGGGAGGAGTACAGTTCATCAATAGAACATCCTTGTCGTCATGACAACTCGTCTACAGCTTAATTTCCCCCTTAATTTCATCAAGTTGGCAATTTTATTTTTACGTCACTCTTACCTCACCTCTTAAAAAGCCACCGTTAGCGTGACAGAATTCCTCCAGACAATCCCAACAATGGAGACAACCGAGCAAATCCAGCGCATCCCTACCCAATTTGTTGGTACAAATGTCGGAAGCGCACGAAAAAATAATATCAAAAAAAAGAAAAAAGGGAGGCATTGTCGCATTGTGTGGCGGGTGCCCCCGTATCCCGCTGCTGCTCCTCAGCAGGGCTGAGGATCCTAAATGGTTAATAGGCAGCCTGCTCGCCCCTTTGCTTAAGTATACACACACACAACCCCCCACCCCAGCAATTAAAGCTTTGCAAGATTTCTTTATGATTTCCAAAGCGAACGCTCTTCCTGCGATATTCCTCAACGCTGGCGCATAGAGTTGTCTTTTTTTTTTTTTTTTCCCCCCTTAA
>VZTA01016377.1:0-70580 GCA_013398855.1 Mohoua ochrocephala | reverse complement strand
AAAGAAGCAAGAAAATTATAAAAAAACAAAGCTCTATTATCCCGTTGTCAGCTACGCTATCCCAACATAAACAGATGTATGTGTTCCAGAAGGGCACCTGCTGTGCCGCAAGCTTGCACCATGATTTCATAAGAAGCCCTCTATTCTCAGGAGCCGTTCCCAGTCCGCACCACACTGGATGCTGTGACCTTGGCCACTCTTAGCCTCTCCCCGCTTGCCTGAATGGCAGCCCGAGACCAAGGGCCTGGTTGCCGCAGCTTTGATATTAATCCTCCCGCCTGCGCACAAAGGCACCCTACCTGGCCTGCACACTGGAGCGGCCAGGCCGCCTTTGAAGCAGGTGATGAATAGGGACGGCAGGAAGCCGCTTCCCCACTGAACTCCGGGCCACACAGCTGCTAAGAACAGTCACTTGGATTTTTCTTCAGTTTTGGTGGATTTCGGAGAAGGAGGAGGAGGGGGAAAGTAAAAAAAATAACAAAAAAAAAAAAAAAAAAAAAGAGAAATCTCTTATCGTGAACATGGTGGGGTATTTTCAGCATGAGAAAGGAAAAAAAGAGCGGACGGGAGGAGCCGCTGTGTGAGCGCCGAGAGCGCCCGGCACCTTATCTTAAAGCTGTAGCATTCAATTCTGGGATGATATCAGCTGTTTGCCTGGCTTCCGCGGGGAAAATTTGAAGCTAAGTTAAAATAAATTTTTTAAAAAAGGGCATTTTCTCAAACTGCAGATCAGCGTATCCCAAGTTTAAAAGGGAAATATGCCATCCGTGCTGCGGTTGGGAGCGTCCTTCTGCAAACGGAGCGAGGAGAACAGATGCAACATCGCACGGTTTAACGTATCTACATTATTTAATAACACTAAAGAGCTCATTAAGAAATGCCTGAAGTCCCTGCAGGGGTTAACCCCTCACATTTTCCATGCTGGGCCTGGGATCCTCACACAAAGTTCTTTACGCCAGGTTTTTGCCCAAGGTTTCTGTACAAAACCGGATTCTCCGGGATGATCGCGGTGTCCATCCTGTGCCTAAGAGGAAGAGTTGTTGCTCCCTAAAATAACTGTAGAACCTTTGCCTGATTGAGGAGAAAAAATGTTTAGTGTTTCTTCATAAATCAGACCTGATTAAAAAGACATCGTGTCAACAGGAGAGGCCTTTTCCTTCAAACATTTTGTTGTCTTAATTACTGGATTTTCAGCTGGTTGTGCCATGTAGGTCTGGGGTAAGGCGGTTTGCTGTGGGGAGCTTCAATTCTTGGAGTTGCCATTTTTTGAACAGAAGCCAGGGCAGCAGGCAGGGAACGTGACCCAGAGGGACCAGGGGACAGATCCTGCTTCTCCAGCTGTTCACACATTTACCACACCAACCAAAGTAAATAGTTTTGTTTAGTAATATCTTCACTTAGAGCATTTATAGACACAAAGTTTTTTAATTTAATAGGTGGAACAAGCAAAAGGTTCTTCAGCAGGAGGGGTGTCCCCCCAGCTGCTACGTGGGAAGAGAAAGGGTGGTACCATGAGGGGAGGTGTTTTACAGAAGGCAAATTTGTTGAAGAAAAATTTAAAAACCCACTTCATTTAAAGCCACATAATCCCCATGATGATTTTGGTTTGATACTTTCAGATGTTTCTGGCAGGGAGCAGAGGTGGAGAAACAGGAGAGGAGAGAAAGCATGAGGACCAGACCATTTTCGTCCCTCAAAGACCTCCAAACCCATCCTCCCTAATGAATATTAGCAGGTATTCCACATTCCCAACCAACAAAACAACACAAAGTGACTGAGCAGCCATTCCCTGCACTGGTGAGCGCTCCCTGAAGCTCCTGCTTGCCTCAGAACTGCTGCCAAGCACTACGGCTTCTCTCCCACTCCTCCCTCTCTCATTCTTGTATTGTTATTGGGTTGTTTCTTTAAAGGAAAAAAAAAAAATTAATGTATACCAAAACCTGGAAAATCGATGCTGCTTTTCAGCAACAACAGGACTTCCTCATCACAGGAAACTGAATGGAAACTGTATTAATTCTTCATAAACCAGACGGATTCCGTCTCCTCTTTGAGGCAGAGAGCGCCTTTATGAATGATATAACAAAACCACCTCCTTCAAAAATTCTGTCGTGTTGAGATCTCGCTGCATCTACCCCTCGATGCTGAGCACTTCATCAGAGCACATTCAAGTGTCTGCTCCAATCCAGCATTTCAGCGTGCCGAGGACAGGCCCTGGTAGGTGCTATACATTTCAGCCAGACAAGCAACACGACGTTCACAATGGGCATTAGGGGCGAGGCTGAAAAGAAACATTCATTAAATAATCGTGTGTGCCCTATTACCATAATCACACGGCATTCATTGTGCCTTGGATGTTTCCTCATCTTGTCCTCCCAAAGATGAAAATCTCTTATTCCCTTGCCTGCGCATCTGTTCCTGTCTCCAGCCATGGCCTGGACACAAAACCAAGCAGGAATGTCTGTCTGACCTTTCTTACCACTGCTGTTATCAAGTAACACAAATATTTGAAAATTATGATCTCTTCTTTGCTGAATTCTTTATTTTTTAATTCTTTCCACACAGCGTGATAGAACAATGTTCAAGGCAACAGCCAACAGGTGATTTACTAAGCCATCATCAGAATTGCACTATTTACTTTAAATTCACCTTTTAATTACACTATATCTTTTAAATTTAGCTTTTAACCAAAATTTAAATTTCCTTTACTCTTGCAGAAAAGAATTTTAAGAAAACCAAATTCTCAACAAAGAGCTAAAACAGATTAATCCAAGAACTGTGACAGTCTCTTGTTATTCACTCACACACACAAAAGGTGCCAAACAAATCTGGCCGTGTGGTTCATGCCCAGGACAGCGACAACGGGGCTGATGAACACAGGCAGATGGAACTGCACTCACGTGGGGAGGTGCTTTAGGACAACTTGCTAAAACAAGAGACAGCCTAATACAGACCCAAGGTGAAACCCTGCTGCTGTTAGCACGCCTGAAGAACAAAGATCAACAATAAACAGCCCGCTGATGGCAGGAGATGTTTTCAGAAGCCAAAGACTTGTAATATAATCAACGCCAGCAAATACCTTTTGAAAGTCCCTAATTTAGACAAGGCCTTCTACTACCCGGTTTTTGCTTTTACATCACACGCTAAGTTTAGGCTTTTCAATTTTAGAACAATTTCAACTTGTTCTCAAGAACAAGCACGCCTTTGAAATTCTTTTTAGAGTCCCCAAAGGAGGGAAAGGAAATTAGTTAGCTCACTACCTCTTTGAAAAATGCAACTGCTACAATAAATATTTGACACCAAAGTATGAAAATTCATGTAAATTTATGTCCGCAATTCCAGAAATATTTTAAGTAACACCTATATAAAATACGGTTTTGCAAGGCAGGATGATTTTATAAGCACTGTTTTGGCATGACTGGACTGAGGGCTGGAGAAGCCACCAATGCATTGCTTGTGTCATGGCAATGAACTGAGCTAAACTCACTCTGCAGCACACCTACAGCACGTCTGTTTCCAGCATTTCTATCCTAAAAGCATTTAAGTATTTGTAAATCAGGTGTTTTCATGATTACCCTGCTCAAAACCAGCCCCGGCCTCTGCCCAGGCAGGGCACAGCACACGATCTGTCCCCAAATAACAACTCCAGCAAAATCGAGCGTTTTCTGTCTCCTAAGCCTATAAATAAACGTGCATGTTCCGTGAGGATATGGGGATTACCCATCCCTACAAACACTGCTGCTCAACGTAATCTGATCTAGCAGGCCGGAGGAGTGAGTATTAATCATGTTGGGGTCTGGTTGAGCATAACTTTGGGCAGAAAAAGGAGGCTCTTCACCACAAGGCAAGGGAGAAAACCAGAACCCCTTTTACCAGAACTCCTTTGCAGCAGGTAAATTAAATGGATTTTAATTTACACTTTTTTTTGGGGGAGATTTTTCTGTAAGGTGAAACACGAAGGTCTCCCAAGATATAAGGGCTGTAATGAGCCAAGGGCAAATGGGACAGTGAAAAATGCAGAACCACATATTACCACTGAAACAGCAAGTACACGTGGGGTAATGTACATGACTTTCTATTTCATTGCAGGCTGCAGCAATTTAATTGGCATGACTGTGTTTTCTGTAATACACCTTTTAACCAACCACTAATAATTCTATTTCAACTGCAAACTAAGAATTGCAAGAAATTCTCTACAAGAAACAAGCTGGTCTTTAGCCAAACTGCAGTGTGATTTATCCTCCCCTAAAACAATGCACCTGAATGGTCTCACTCTCACTATATAAAAATTATATTCCTGATCTGTACATTTTTACTTATAAAGGCTTTTCAGAATTTTAATACTTTTAAAGTATGGGCAGCACAAACCCCACCTCAATCCTTCCATCTTCCCAATCTTCCTGGCATGAGTAAATTTGTTTTTAAATCACAGAACCACGGAATCGTTTGGGTTGCAAGGGACCTTTAAAGCTCATCCAATTCCACCCCCTGCCATGGGCAGGGACACCTTCCACCATCCCAGGCTGCTCCAAGCCCTGTCCAACCTGGCCTTGAACACTTCCAGGGATGGGGAGTCCACAACATCTCTGGGCAACGTGTGCCAGGGTCTCACCACTCTTGGGATAAAGAATTTCTTCCTAATATCTAATCTAAACCTGCCCTCCTTCAGCTTAAGGCCGTTCCTCCTTGTCCTATCACTACACGCCCTTGCAAAAAATCCCTCTCCAGCCTTGTTATAACAATACACTGGAAATGGAGTTGCATCCCTGTGATTAAATCCCACTTGGTCCCACGATGAACATCAGGAGGTCCCTCCCCTCCCCTCCCCAGCCCACCCACACCACTAAACCCATCACGGGCTGCAAACAGAAATATTTCTTTCCAACTAATGGACCTTGAGTCACTGCAAATGCCTGTCTGCAGCAGGCTCTGGTGCAGAATTTACTGTGCTCAGTCTTTGTTTAGAGATTCAGAGTTTATCCAAGGACCTGCTTTGAACACAGAACTGCCTTCCCAGCCGCTCGCCCGACTCGCTGTTTACCGCAGGCACCCGTTTGTGTTCCTGGAATCGCCTCCCTCTCCCTCCTCCCCTCAAAGTGGATTCTGTTGACTACACAGGGAGCTCAGGCTTTTAACTCTGAATCACACACGAGTTAGATGCCTGAAGGAGACTGTGCAAATACCCATCTGTCTGGTTAACAAGTCTGTAAACAGCAATGGTACCATGAGAAGATTTCCACCCACTCTTCACTTGGAGGTTAAATTTGTCTCCTTTTCCCATTTGTGAGTTTTAGCTATAAAGTAAAAAGTTGATGTTGATTGAAGAAACTATTCCTCAGATATTCTGCACAAATGGTATTCATCTGTGTGTTAGGAGGGTTCAAAGGAAACGTTTATGCATCCTAGATTAATTTATTAAATGAAATTTATGCAGCTTGTTGCTGATGACATGAAAAATTTAGAGCTTCTACTAATGTGCTCATTTGGCCTCCTCGCAAGAACAGACCGTATTTCAATTATCTTAGAGTACAGACAAAGAGGAGAGGAACAAAGCTTTTCACAAAGACTCTCTCCTCACAACTAAACCAGCATACTAAAAATGGATAGTGGATCTCTGAAAATAAATGGCCAGGTTAATGCACAGCTAAGAAAGGCTTGGGACATTGGTCTGTCCAAGGAACAGCAGATTTCAAACAGGTCTATGCAAGTGCTTCCTTCACTTGAGTGGGTAACAGATTGGTAAAAGAGAAGCTAGAAAAAACCAGAAAAGCAAGAACAAGGCCAGAAGGAAAGCTAGGATGGAAGTGCAGTGGCAGGAACCCTTAAAGGAGCAAAGGTACGGGGACAAAGCGAGCTGGAGGCTGAGCCTGTTACCTCTATTAGTGTTAATTACAAAATTAATGTTTTGCCTGAGAGAACCTCACTCTTTTCTTTAAATTAACCTCACTAGGAAGTGATAAAAGACAAAAAGATCTACAGAATATTCTTCCTCTCCTCTCAATAACACTTTCCTCTGCTGCAGCACACTGCCAAAATAAGAACAGTTTCCCAACGCCACCTCAGATATTGTCCTTGCTGCTGGCAGGTAACATTACAAACATGCTTTCTTCACTTTTAACCAGCTATTTTGCACTTCTTTACCTCCCTTTCTTTATTATAAAAGGCATATTTAAGCTCAACCACACCTCTGTCTTGCTCCCAACTTAAAGGCATTGTCTGTTGACTTGTCTTTAGCATGATTTCAAAGTGATTTCATTAAATACCCAGGAAAATATTTCTGAAGGTGTCTCTTTCTTTCCTATTTGGATAAATAGGACAAGATGACAACTCTAATTTCTTCATAACTTTTACAGAAGTCAGAACCCAACAATAAATGTCACAAGAAAGGATTTCCTGAGAAACAGGGAGATTCTTCAGCTATCATGTAACAACTTTCCACTTTCCTATGGAAGCATGAATAATTATTTTTAAAGGGAATAAACACAGTTAAAGATGAACCAAACCAAAAGGATTATTTATATATTTAGGTTGGCATCTAATCTCAGGGAATATGGCCATAACTCATCAGGTAACGCCATCCTGTTCTCACAATAACTCATCAACTGTTTCATTGTGTGTTCTCTCCCTGCTAGGAAAATAAAACTTCCTAGGCTTTGGCTCTCTTACTAATCTTGCATCTCATTTATTTCATATTCACTCAGTCACTTCAGCAACTGCTTACAGCAAAAAAGGGGTGTAACGGTGATCACAGCGATTATTAATGGTTTGGGGTTTTTTTTAAAGGACAAGCTAATGTCATTTAAGCATTAGGATCACATTAAGTTCACTGAAAGTGTTCCATTCTTGACAATTTATTAAAATCTGCTTGAAACAAAGGTGTGCATGTACTTGAGTGTGCTGGGAAATGTCCCTGCATGAAGCCCTGTCCCACCTCTGCCACGGAACCATCACTCCCCACCAGAGATGTGCTCTCAGAAAAGTGCTCAACTGACATGGATATGGGGAAAAAAACCCAGCAAATTCCTTAACTTTTCTGTCGGATTTGACTAAAATCCATTACTGAAAAGCCTGGGCACATGCTCTTTCAAACATTTGGGCTCACGGAAGATGAACTCATCACAAACGCTTCCCAGGTATTTTGAGCTAAACTGAGGATGTAATTAGAAAGTAGGGGGGAAAAAAAATGAAAAAAAGAAAAAAGGGAGGGGGTGCAAAAAAACCAAACAACCTTTCTTCCTGTGCTGACAGTGCCATAAAGCCCAACTATAGATACTGCAACCATTTCAAAGGCAGGAAAGGCTGAGGCCTTCACTATGCTGTCCACTGGCTTTGAAGTGCCGAAAGCAGCTGCTCCCAGCAGATAGGAACTGTGGTGCTGCTGGAGTTATTTTTTTTTCTTCAAAATATACTTTCAAATCTAACAGCTGCAAGTAGAACAAAGTTGAGCTAAAGTATATTTAAAGAAGGAAAAAAAAAAGCCACCAGTTTCTCTCTAAGAGTGCTCTCAGTGGATACTTCAAAAGCAAGTGGCACAGAATCAGATGAAGCTGGAACCAGGAGGGACACGTGACAGCTGAAACCAAATACTGCAAGATCCAAAAGTTCCTTTTTGCTTTATTAATGGATTTGAGAGCATTTGAAAAGTTGGCAAAATATTAACTGCCATGGTTTTGTCCAAATTCTTTTTGAAGCAAAAGACAAAGATGAATAAATATCAACGTATCAGGTTATTTGTGGTTATAAATATCAGATACATATCAATAAGTAACACATCAGCAGGTCTAATCTGCAGGCAGAGCAATCTTTCAGCTCCACAACCAACAGTCCATGTTCACACCAGTAATTGTTTTGAAATCAATATTCAAGGAGAGTGCTGTGACATCGACCACTCAGATAAAGCAGAGAAGTGAAACCACTGCTCCCAGTGCCCACACTTCCAAAATGTTTCTGAGATTGGAGAACTGGATAACACATCAGTTCATTTGGTTCTTCATCACCAATCTGATTAAAATTATGGGCAACTGAATTGTCCAGGGTGCCGTCAGTGCTACCCCTCCCACTCACCACGACAGCCAACAAAAAATACATCTCTAGGGCAACTTCCCTTCCCTTTGTGTCTAAATTCCATTGGACAGTTAAATGCAGAACATCTCAAAGCAATCACTACATTTCTCAGGTAGCTAAAATCTCCAGGTTTTTGGTTGAGTGTCTATTTCCAACTGGAAGTCTGCTGGAGCCCTGTCAAAATGTATCCCCACTGCTAATTCACTGTTCTGTTGAAACAGTTTAAATCAGCCTGTTCCTCGCCAAGTAACAACCAAAGAAATATGCAGTAAAACAAGGCAAGGAAAAGTCTGCTTTAAAAATGGCTTAGAAGTTCTGAAGCATAAATAGAGAGCACTGCAGAGAAACAGAAGTTGAAAGCACTGAAAGGAAATTTTAAGAGTGGAAGAACTGAGCTCATCCTGCTGCGTGGTGGGGCTGGAGGGACTTTGTGCTGCAGAAAGGGCCTTCCAAAAGAACGTTCTCAGTGATAACCCACTGCAATCTGCAGGAAGGAACACGTATTTTTCATGCTCACCAACCTTCAAAGAACATTCCAGATGAAGTACAAAGAGAAAAAAAATTTTTAAAAGGGCACAAACAGGATTCCACTGAAAATTCTTCTGAGGCTCTCATTGTTTAGGGCTGTTTAGGGCTGAAACCCTTGGGTTGCAGTGATGTTTCATAAAGCTTAGCTGTTCTTTCTTACAGTAAAAGCAGCTATCCTAAATAAAATAAATGGGAAGCAGCAAACATCTCAGTGAAAAATGCTTTCACTGATGTTTACCACAATATTAACATTGTTACAGAATACCAGAAAATTTTTAAATCTCATGTTCATTTCTTGCTTTGTGGGTTTTTTTGACACAGTCTCCAGAAAGTCTGAATATAAGAAGACACATAAAACCAAACCATGACAATATGGACATGATCATTTGCTTTTAGTGTGCAAAGCCAGCTAAGTACTTGGCAGAAAATTTTATCTATGGCTTGGTGGATCTTACCATGGTTAGTAAAAAGAAAATTACCATTTGTAGGTAGGAACAGGAATGTTGTAACTCCTGATACACTGCAGATTAGCATTTATCTCTACAGATCATGCTCCTAAACGTGGGAACAAAATCTTTGAATAAACGCTTACTTTGGACTTTGAAGATGCACTACAAATTATGAGAACTGTAAAAAAAAAAGTGAGCCAACTATATCACTAAAATGATGTGAAAATATGATTAAATAAAAAATTCCAGCTTAAGGCAGACGCCCAACTGACCCTGACACTTCCCATCGCCCTCCTTTCGGCATGTCCTTGACACATCAAACTTCCTCACCTTTCCTGCACAAATCCCCAGGATCTCTGACTATTCCTGAATCACTAAATACAGGAATCATCACAAACAACATCACCCAGTTAAGCTGAACACCTGTGAGATGTCCCTCAGCCTTCCGGAGGCCATCGCGTCACCTCTGTCAGGTGGCAACGCAAGTGGTGACGTTGACAGTTCTGAGCGAGGACAGGGAAAATGCTTTGATCTGACCCAACAAAATCCCTTCTCTTCCAAGAGCCACGCACAAAACACACCATTGTTCCTCCCCAGCACAGACCAGGGTGTCTTTCAACACCTACCAAAGTGATCTTGTTCCTTAATTCCCTGAAAAAGCCCCTTCCAGATGGACCAGAGCAGGCCTGGCTCCAAAGCCAACCGCGGCGTTTCATCCTCTCACGGCACAGAAGATAAACAGAAACGAAACCACATTTCCCTGGTGGAAATGCAAGCTTAGATCCACACGAGAACACTGATAAGAGAGGACTTTTATGGATTAACCACCTCATTCCTACAAAGTACTAAAAACACCCCTTTCAATCCTTCAGCAGGTGTTACCAACAAAGGCCACTTTAGTTTCATGACCAAGTACCACCTCACACCAGTGTCTGGTGGTGCAGCTCCTGAGCTCCCAAGTCTGTATCACGCAATAATTCCTCTACTTCTACTTTTTCCCCCTTTACACTTCACAGCACTACTGAACCCAAATGTTCCCTGAACATTTCCCAACCCTGAAATTACATTACAAAGAAGAAAATCACGATCAGTGGGCCAAAACAAGCATTGGTATGAACACTCCCCGTGTCAAAAATGATAAAAAGAACAAACCGCTGTTTCTTGACAAGAAGGAAAACAGATAATGCATTAAATAATTTAACCTGGTGATTATGAAAATAGGTGTTGCCACCTGTAAGCCTGGGAAACCATTTGAAAGAGTCGGAGGTACAAAGGATTGTAAAGAGGAAACAAAAAGTATTTTCTGTGTAGGTTCTTCCCCCTCCATCCCCATCACAAAACTCTGCATATCTATAAATTGTGTTTTTATAGGAAGGACAGCAGCACAAAGTGACCTACAGCTGCAGGAAGGGGTGTCCCTCCTCCCCTCCACCTGGAGGAGCAAAGCAACTGACCTGTTGTTCGTATCTTTTCTTGATCTCATCCAACTGCCAGGAGAATTCTTGGGCTTGCTTTTCCCGGAGCAATTTTGATCTCCTTAGATCTGTTTCAACCTCTGCCATCTACATGGGAAAAGAAAGGGAATATTTAATTTTTTTTTTTAAAAAAAGGCATAGCTTGAAATGTTCTGACATTTCTACAGTTGTTTGTAAACCATCAAAGAGGTGAATATCACTTGTTGAGAACGATAACAACACCGTTTGTATGTGGTGAAAATGAATATTCAGTCACTACAGGATTATTAGTTACTCAAGGACATAGTGATCACTGTTATGCCACTCCCTAATTACAAAGGATTGGCTCAGTTTTTCACTCAACAGTGGTGAATATCCCATCCAAATTAAGCGAATATTTTCTCTAGACACATTTAAGACTGAAATATATTTCACTTAAAAATACACTGCCTGTGGAAATTCAAGGGAAATCATGTGCGAGTCAGAGCATAAACTACACATTTAAAGCAAGTTTACATTAAATCAGAAAATAACTTAAAATAACTTAAAAGAGAATTATTTGGCTGCAAGTTAAGTCCTCTGAAGATAGTCATCGCCTATGAATAATGAGTCCCACAGATTCCAGCACGCAGCATCAAGGAAGCAATTTCACAACTCAATTAACAAAGGCTTTTGTATCAAAAGCACAACTGTTAGCTGTACATCAGGCACGTTTCCAAGGGAATATATATATATATATATATTTGTGTGTGTGTAACTCTGCTGCAGTGCACACTCATCAATGACTTTTAGATCTAGATCCCAACAGAAGCAGTGAACAAACTGTGTCCCTAAAAAGAGAAAAGAGGTGGAGGGGTTTGGGGGACCAGCGCTGCCACAAGCCCATCTGCTACACAAAAAGAAGAAACCCATGAATTCCTGAAGCACAAGCCAAAATCCTGCTTGGCCTAAGGGAGTGCTCAGTGTTCAACAGATGTCTGTGCCAATTGGCCTGGACATCACTCCCCAGCCAGGAAGGAGGAGAAAAGGCAGCGCTCGGAGTGGGAAAAGCATTTTATTGCAGAGTACTCCAGCAAGAAAGGAAGGGACTGGAGCGGGAGCAGTTGGCCAAATAGAAAGTGGAAAAAGAGAATAGGGAGGAAGCAGCTCCTGAACCTCACCGCTACTATCTGCCATGAAGAAAAGGAACTGCAATCAATGTTTTATGAATAATTTTCTTCCGGCTCCAAACTTACTCAAATTGCATGTCCATGGCCATCTTTCACTCAGGTCAATAAAACCAGAAAAATAACAGATCCTGTTACTGCACTAAAGGAGGTTTTTTTAAGAGAAAGAAAACGTTCTAAAAAGTGAAATAGTAAAAACATATGCAAAGATGCTTTAAATCTACTGGCTTCTGCAGTTTACTTGTTAGGTCACATTCATCTATTTCCAACAACTGCAACAAAGGCTCTTGATCATTATTTGCCAAATCCAGGAAGCCTCAGATCTAAAGTGACACAGTCTATGTATTGTTTCTCTTTTTTTTTAACTTACTGCTGGAAAAAATGCAGATCTTGCAGTTAAACACGTGCCACCCACCCAGCAGTGGACATCAGGTGACTCTTAATAATCACAAGCTTGACAAAATAGGAAGCAGATGGCAAAAAAAATTGATATTATCATAGAGCCAAACTAATGAATCAAATATTGATTGCAACAACTGAAAATGACCCTATCCTACTCATCTCCATGATTAACTTTATCTCACACCAAAAATGGGTTTAATGCCCAGTATTTCTAATGTAGATAAAAGGACAGCGTTGCTATGGCTACTGCAGTTGTTGTTTTGTAAGTAATACATCCCACCTCGCCACAAAACAGAATTTTCCAGTATGTTCCAACGTGCTGGGGGACTTATCTAAGAGTATGTGGATGCAGAGGAATGAGAAAGGCCAAAGCTATGAAGAGAGAGCTTCAGCAGTGCTCCTTTGATGTATTTCCTTGGACCGCGGTTCCTGCAGAATACAACCACTCAATTGTACAGTATCATTTAATATTTCTAGATTTTAGCACCCAAGTAGAGACAGAGCACAGCAAAATTTATTTTCAAAATTTCCCAGAACGCAGCACTATTCTGAAAGAAATTTATTGTCATTTTAAAATTACAGTTGACTGTGTTTTCCTAGTTCTTTTGCACTTTCTTACATTTTGGACTCGTTTTCTTTGCTGAAGGTTTTTTATGTGAATGAAACTATTATTAGCCTTTCTAGAATTAGACGACATCCCTTTTGGAGCAGAACTAGGATATTATTTTAAGTCATCGTGAAGAAATTGCAGGAGGGTCACACAGTACAAAAAATGTCAGATTAAAACTGTAGGATTTGTTGTATTGCCCTCGTGGGTCTGGTTTGCTGAAAACATCTTACTTTTGTAAGCTTGTTCTTGCTTTTTTTTTAATTTCCAAATTCTATTATTTGCTGACTGCATGGGTCTTTAAAATATCAGCAGTGAAGATTTCCAACAAACTTCGAGAACAACAAAAAGGGAATTTTCTCAATCCTAAGGCAGCATCCTCAGCCACCCACTCCAGTCCCAGCCTGCAGCACCCTCCTGTTGGCAGCGAGGTTTGGCCACGGTAGGTGAGGTTGGAACTCGTAATCCAGAATTACAAGCTGGAGTTCTGTCTGGGCAGCTCAACCACACGAGGGAGTTACGGAAATATCCCTTCTCTCTCCTTCTTTTTGATCACCTGTTGCTTGCTCCTCATTTCACTCCTTGGGCTGCTTTTGTTAAGTCCCAGGAGAACGGTTTAACTGCTGTTTGCTTCCTAGGAAATTCAAGCCACTAAAATCCCTGATTTTCAGGGACAGAAAAATGGATTTTTCCATCCTCTGCACATGACTGCCAGCAGCCCCCACGGCTCTGCCCCTGTTTGGGCTCAAACTGATTACAGGAGCTCATTAATGGAAGACAGAGTCTCTCGGAAAAGAGTAGGAAGAGACACACATTTAAGTGGAAAATGACAAGCGTTGTTCCATAGGGTGTATAAACTAACACTTTATACTCTCACTCCTGAAAAATCCCTAATCAGTATCATAACTGCAGATATCTTTATAACAATGACAATTCTGGCTTTGTTAGAAAGATGAAACACCCGCCACCATCCCTTTCTGACTTGCTGCAAAGACACTACATTGTGAAAGATTTTGATGTAGCACTCTCAAGTGGAGCATGTTTCTGGCATTATAAGATCAGAATCCGCTATCCCACTGCGCCAGAGTTTCAGAAAGGCTGGCATTGTGACCTCCTCACCCGCTGTTTCATTTCAGCAGAGTCTTTCTCTGAGTTCAGCTCCACCTGCCGCTTAAACTCCTCCAGGGCAGCGCCTGCCTGCTGGGCCTGCAGCCTCTGTACCTCCGTCACCCGCCTCAGCTGCTCCTCCTTCTCCCTAGAAAGTCACAGAAAATTTTCAGAGTTCAAGTATCAAATAAAAGAACAAGTGTGCTGGTGTAAAAGAGAGGCCTTTAACCCGATCAGTTTAAAATAGTATTCAGATTTCAATTTCCTGTCCCAGCTTCTGCCCAACTTCCCTTTGCAGGGCTTTGAAGAAGGCGATGGAAGGCCGGAGTTATTTTCGCTTTCTCCGATTGAATTTCGCACGCCCAAACACGGCGTCCACAGCTCACAACAAAACCTCCACCTTCAAAGTCTCTCTTCACTTCAATGGCTCACTACCCACTGTAGAACCCCCTTGATTAAGCTCATCTTTAAACGAGATCTAATTAATAAATTCAATAACAATAATAACAACAATAAATAATTGACAATAAATTAGATTTCATTAAATTAGATTTAACATCCCCAAACACCTAAACAAACTCTTTTTAGCATGATTGCCTTTTGAGATTTTTAAAAAAAAAACAAACAAAAAAATTATCCCAGTGCCATCTTTGCCCAGACAAGGTGCAGGATTATTCCCTGCTTGTCATATATCAAAATGCAAAGCAGGGTAATGCGTGACACGTGGTTCCTTCTTAATCTATTAGAAACCCGTAATGCTGTGATGTCTATTCAGCCTTTACAGTAATGACAGATGTTAAATCTCCGTGCAAAGACATTTCACATGAACAGCCTACACTATTTGACATATTAAACCTGATACATCTCTACAAATCAGGTTGGGTTTCTTCAGGCTTGATGGCATATCAATAGCAATGTTTCTACAATATTTTATGTACATTCACATACATACAGACACATGAAAAGACAGAGACATTCACCATACTGACACAACACAGACAAAAATTCGGGTAACTTATAAATATTTTGGAAATTTGGATGTGATTCCTCAAATATTAGTAACTTTTATTAACTTGTTACTGATTTTGTTATTAACATAGCATTATTAACTTTGTGTGACACGTTTCTACTCCCACAGGTCAGCGGAGTTGCCTGACTTTGTGTTAAGACACCGGAGAACACGATGGTGGCATCGAGGGACAAAGCTGGCTCCACCCATGGCTTGTAACAGAAGACACATTCAAACAGACCTGGGGCTGACATTTTCATTTTCCAGGCAGAGGAAGTACCTCACGATAAATTTCCCATTTTGACAGAAATTATTTCCATATAAAACAAAGAATCTGACACATAAGAGACGGAAAAGCCCAGCTAATTCATCTCGTCTGTCACCTTGCCAGCACTGGAGGAGCTGCTGCAGCACTGAGCGAGCCTTTCAGAAAGGTCAGGAAGCTGCCAAGCCCAAAGTTACAGTATTCACATCCTCTTCTGTGGTTTTCAGAGCAGACTTTGACAATGGGACAAAGAACATAATCCTACATCTTCACAAAGCGGCTGTTTGCAGTGGAGGAGAGCAGGGTAATTCCATTAGCAAAGAGATCAAAGAAATGCCACAAGCCCTGAGTCAGTATATTGCTGTTTACTTTTGGAGGTTTTTTTTCATGATGCATATTTAAAAAAAAAAAATAGATTTTATTTTGGTGCCTCGCTCACAGCTGACGGAATAATTGAGAACGGGGAGACGGCTCTTTTCCTTACAGAAAAAGGAAAACACCTTCCTTACCCAGCAGAAACTGGATGAAAACAGAACAAAATCCTGTAGCACAGTTTTGATGATGATTGTTTTGGGGTTTTGGGTTTGTGTTCTTAGAAGATCTGTGCAAATTATCTTCAAATTTGCTAGAGAGCATCCATCACCCCTCCAGATATGCTTTATTTCTACAGCCTTATCGATTCCATTTCCTTCCCCTCTTTGGGGGAATTTCTGTGTGAATCTCAGCTACCAGGTTCCCCACTCATTTATGAGACAATAAAAACTACACAGCAAAAAAAATCACTACTAAAACCAACATTCCTTTCCCCATCTAAACCCAAATGGCGAAATACCATTTAGGAGTTAAATTCCTCCTGCGGAGGATCCAAAAGATCTAAATTGCGAGTACAAAACTCCTCCAACCCTTCCTCAGAATGGGCACACCAGTGACACCTCCAGAGCTCGAAGGGATAGGAACTGTCTGATGGGTCAGTTATCCATCAGCTCCTGCTGTTTGGCTCAGTTATCCCCCAAATCCCACGTTCCAGGGAGCTGCTGAACACAGGTATTTTTAATTTTACAGCTGTTTGACACGGAGTTACAGGGAGCGCATCACTCCCCTCTCCCACAACAAAAACTGCCTCAGAAAGAAGAATATGCAAGAGCTCTGTCCACATTTGTTACCTCGGAGAGACCACGGAGAGGGGGAAACCTCCACTTCTCCTCCCAAAGAGCCGTAATTCAGCAATGGGCACTGGATAACAAATCTCTCTCCCTGCAAAACGCATCTGATAATTCCACTCCACACTGGAAACAAAACCAAAAATCGAAGCTTGTTCAAACACATCCCCACTGCCAAGTGTCACGAGGCACTGGGACAACAGCTTTGGTCCAGCCAGATGGAAACACAACAAATCTAAACGTAAAAGGACAAGATATCCGTCCTCGTGCTCTTAGCGAGGCTCCAAATGTATGCATCTTCTTCCTTAGGAAGATATTTTTATTTTGAAATATTATGATGTAAACTTCTAGGAATGTGGTTTTATGCACCTTCCTTTCTTTTAAGGACTTAATCCCATGAATAAATGCAACATCTCATTATAAGCAGGAAAAAAACTTCATTTTTAAGGATGTGGGAGCCAGCACTCTCTATTTTTTGTGCAGTTCAGATTTGTACAGAAGCTTAGAAAACCTGTACAACAATGGCCCTCAGTTCACAAATATAAGAAAAGCTTCACTTTTTTTCCCAAGACACCGAGCAATGTGCCTTGCATGAAGCACTAAAATATTCACTTTGAAGATTATTTTTTTCAGTTGGACTAGTTGTGGGGCCCAATACAATACAATTACATCACTTAAATCCCCTAAAGCTGAGCCGGCTTGAATATAAAAACAGGGTGAATTTACTCTTTGCCCCCAATTTAAAAAGCAGCAAATTCCTTTTGTTTCAGTGTATAAAGGACATGGCAACGGAATTAGGAATCTTACACGGCACAAACCATCTCAGGGAAAGTTGACTGTGAAGTCCAGAATTTCAATTTCAGAAATCAGCACCCTGAAGTGCACTGATAAATGGGAAATATAAACATCTTACTTGCTTCCTCTTCATGCTTAATCATAAATATTTGTCTTGCTCTGTAAAATGGCTTCCAAGAGGTACCAACTAAACACGGTGAGACTTTTATAGCACTGCAAGTCACGTTAACGAAACACGGGGCAATCCAGAGGTTAACAGGAGAGGTTAATTAAACTTGGGATGTCCCAGCAAATGTTGGGTGAACCAACACGTTCCTGCAGGGTTCCCATCATTCCCTGAACAACCGCAAGGACTCACCAACAGCACAAGGAGCAGGAGATGCACCTGGCTGGGTCTCAGCTTCGTCAACAAATGAAAACCCTTTAGACAAGAAGTGCCAGCACACACTGAACACAGCACGGACCCCCAAAGCTGCACAGGGACAGAGAGTTTCACATCCCAGGAGCAAATCCACACCCAAGCTCCCTATGGGTAGTTTAGAGAGCTTGTCAGTGACGTGGAAAATAATAATAGACTGTGAAACTCCTCATGTTTTGTTATAAAATTATACCAGGCTTTAATTCACAAATAGGCAAATTCTCCAGGTTTTCAAAACTTGCTGGCAGCACAGCACAGCCCATTGAGTCCCAACTGTACTGGAGAACAGAAGCAGAGCAAGGAATTTCTATAAGGATATATTTTGCTACTGAATAAGCTTCTGAGACTTAGATGGACTCCACAAGAGGGAGAGGCTCTACCCCTTGTCTAAGTCTCTCCCAGGTTGTTATGACTCCGGGTTTATGCCTGGAGAGAAACACGAATCCCAAAATCCCAGAATCTCTCAGGTTGGAAGGGACCCATAAGCATCACCAAGTTGAACTCCCTCCTCCTCACAGGGCTACTTAAAACTCAATCATATGACTAAGAGAAGGCTGAGGTATGGGAAAAGCAGAGTCATGGCTGAGCCTCCAGCCCCACTGACGATGCTGAGATCCTGCTGGGAAAGGCCAGGCTGTCCTGCTGTTGCCCAGAGATCCCACATTACACATACTCTAATCCCATGTATTCAGATTTGCTGTACTCACACAAGTCTTTGCCCATTCCTTCCACTCTTTTCTAACTATTAATACTTCTGAGGGAAAATTGCTTTGCTACCCACCAAACTGCAAACTATTCACTTGCTGGAAGGCAGCTGAAGAAGGATTTTGTTGTTTCTACACAGCCTTCCTTTTTATTTAATGACACAAGAAATAAAAAATTGACTCTCACTAATATGTGTTGAAACAAAATCAGTTCTCACCATTTATATAATTCATTTAGATTCAAAAAACCCTAAAAAAAACCCCCTATATAAACACATTTCCAAAGGAGAGCACAACTTCTTACATTATACACAGTGAGCTGTGTAGCTGAAAACACAACCTGCATCAAAACATACCCAAATTTCCCATGCAAACCAGAATTCAGGAACTTCACCTTAGAAAGGTCTACAGATATGAGGACCCATCCAGTGTACAGACACATATATTCGACTTTATATAGGGAAATTTAAGCAGGCCCACGATCTTGCTCCTGATCCCACAGAGTCCCTCACACAGAGGTGCCCTGGTACCATCAGGACTCCACAAAATTGCAGCAGTTTAATTCATTAATTAATGCACAGCCAAATGCAAGACCTATGCTACCACTTTTTAGTGCCACGACCACTAAAAACCGCTCCCTGCAACAGCCCCTCTGATTTAACTTGCAGAATGCAGATATTCCACTACATAAATAATGTGTTCAGGCCTAAAGTACCACAGATTTCCAAAGAAGGGATTAATGGGTTAGTTAATTGTTACAGAAAAATGCCTCAGCAGTAATGCCAAATCTGTGAAATACACAAAAATCAATTTTGCTTTTCCTGTGTGTTTTTAACACACAGTGATAGCTCAGTAACAGCTTTGGGCCTAACTGCACCCATCTCATCTGTGGTTGGAGCATCCTTCTGCACGGGCTGTGACTCCCACAAACAACCAGGAAGGACGAGGGCTCTCCTACCATGCCAGCCCCAAACATATGGAATGTGTGTAGAACACTTCTTCTTTCTGGGGTGGAGAGGAAGAAAGACAGTGTGAAGTCATTCAGGCGGAATGATAACTAAACCAAAGCCAGATCAAAGGAGCGAAGAAGAAAGACTGAAATGTGAAGCTGAAATATTTATTGCCTTCAAAACATCATCCCTATCCTGTCCCTGGGCACTTTAATATTTCGGAGTTGTTAGAAAGCATTCTAACTGGTTTCATCATTTCAAAGAAATAAAGCCAAAAATATAAAGCCAAGAAATAAATAGAAAGCGTTCCCCAATTTTAAGAATAAGATGAGCTTGTCTTTATGGGAAAAAGCACAAATCCACTTGTAAATTGTTTACAGTTTGCATAATTTGACATGTTAACTTCAAAAAGCTGGTCTGCATTCCTTCAAGTAAGCTCCAACAATGGAAGATATTTACAATACAATTACTCTTTTAAACTTTATACTTATGTTTTAAATAAATCATGAGATAACATTAACAAACTAAACCACTCCTTAAAGCCACTAATGAATTTAGAGTCAGTAACACTCCACGTGTGTAGCATCACACTGAAATAAGAATAATGCATCACATTCAGAATTAATGGCTCACAAATTAAGTAGACATCGGTTAAACACACTAATAATTATTATAACTATTTCTCATTACAATAATGACAGGGCACTGTTGTGCTAGGTGCTATGCAAACAGAATAAAGCAGCAACTGCCAAATGATGAATGTGATGTGGGTTAAAAGGCTGGGCAAGTGTTGTAAATGTGGCTGGAAAGGAAAACGTTATAATTTTGCTCCAGCCTGCAGAAACTGTCTCCAAGATTTAGATACACCACATATATAAAGACCACAGAGGCTCAGCTATCAAGGGAGGAGGATTAGAACGGAGATTAATAGGCACGGCTTTCCCATGCTGAGACCACGGCTAAACCTCACCAAGGACAACACGGAGGGGAGAATTAGAGAGACAGGTGTAGATAATGCCTTAGAGAAAGGGAGGCAAGCCCGTAATTAAAAGGTGGACCACAAAGTCAGCACAGAGATTCATGAGATACCCAGAGAAGAGGTGCAAAGAAGGCAAAGATGGAGATCAGAGAACAGCGCTGAGAGCCGGGGGGCGAATAAAATAAACACAATTCTCACAAACTATGTGAGAATTCACCAGGCACAGGACAGAGCCAGGCAAGGAGAATCACTTCACACTAACAAAGCACAGCCCGTGGTGTGTGAAGAGTGACAGAGCCCACAGTGGTTGGCAAACCAAAGATGCCGAGGAGGAACTGCCAGGGTTAAGACTCTTAAGGAGGTACAAGGGCACAGAATTCATCCTGTCGTTCTACTGAATGAAAGTAACTATTTTTATGGTTAAAATAATTGCATAGTTCAGGATTCAGAGTAATAATAGTCATGTTGTAGAAGATGATAAAGATATTTAATTTTGGGGAACCATGAGTGTCTGCTTGGCTCATCGGTTTCTTCTTTCCGAGAAGACATGGATTGTCACAATTTTCTTTTCCTTAAAAGTACTGTTTGAGGTATTAACTTCAACTCCTCAGTGAAGGTTGGTTGTACTGTTGCTGAAGCTGAAGGAAAGTTGTACAAAATACATAAAAAGTAAAAGCAAAATTAAGATTATCAAATGTGACTGAAGTCGAGCGATCACAATCATTAAGCAACAACGAGGAACAAAGTTTTTCCTTGTACTGCTTTGTAGACGGTTTCTAAGTGACCCAAAGGAGGTGACAGTCTGAAACATTTCATGCTTTTTAACAATCAGTAATTGAATTCAATCATCTGTACAACTTTCTTTAGCCAACTGAAAGCTTTTCTCATTTCATCCACGTTTCAAGCATTGTATAATCTTGAAATATAGTCCACCAAATCTGAAAAACGCACTGATGTGAGAGGGAAGCCCTTTGGAATAACAAGGGAACAATTCTGACATTACTGTTGATTATTTGTATATACATTTAGTCAACGCGACGTTCGATAACCCTTAACTACATTAATTAATAGAATAGCAATTTACAGCAATTAATTAAGTGCTATAGCATGATACAGCGATGCTGTTCACCTCACAAGGCAATACTTTTCATTTCATGAGCTGTGTGTCATATCAAACCATTTTCATAGCTGTTATCACTAAAAAGACATCATGTGATATCTCTATAACCATCTTCAGGGACATAACAGTCCCAGAGCCAAGGATTAAAAATCAACTGTTACATTTTTTTTTGGTACAACTGGAGCTTTCCTCTCAATACATATTTCATTATTGCCAGTAGGTCTCCAGAGAAACGGGGGGAAAGAAAATGAAAGGCTGTAAATAGTTAATAGAACACTTTAATTTTGCTTTTAAGTGAGACTATTAAACAAAGCTACCACATTTTTGAGCCCTCTGTTCATGCTCCATGTTGTGGCCCCTAGAGCGAGGGTTAGGGAATGTTTACAATATGCTGGAAACTTTGACTGGGTTTGCTCTAAAAGGTTTCAGATGCTCAAGCACAGCACCAAGTGGAGAACAGCTGCTTGGTTTTCCACTGATTCTTAAAGGAGAAAAAAAAAAAAACCAGAAACCAAACCAAAAATCCACCCTACTGAAAAAACACACACAGTTTTAAAGAACAAAACTATATCCCAACTCCTCAGCCACATCACATTACCACTGTTTTTAAATCACAGCCTTGGCTTTTTTCATCATATTGCAACTGCTGTAACAAGACAACCCTGAACATTTTAATAAAAGATAATGATGAACACAATGAACATGGGTATAAACTCTTAACAATGCTCTTTTATTGCAACACTTGGAATTAAAGACAATGCCTGCCCATATTCCTTTAATTATTTCCGGCTTTAAATAGTAATAGCTTTTCCATTCCAACAAGAATTCTCTCCACACACAAATACTTCATTTTCAAGGAAAAATGGAATTAACTGCAGGAAAACAGCTACACTTAGGCAATTACCCTAAAAATATTAACAACAACAACAAGCAATTACTCAGAATCTGGATTCAACTTAGAGGAGCAAGAAAGGAAAAAAGGAATAAAAAATTAACTTGCGGTTAAAGCTATCACTCCCTTTATTTATTTATCATTGCATTGATGATTCTCAGGCTGTTGTGTTTTGCTGTGTGCAGTGGCATTTCTGACGCACACCACTCCAAGAAGCCCATACAAGAGGATTTGAAGGAGCAGCTGTTTAAATATAAAGTTCTCAAAGGGCTTGGTAGAATCAAATTCTCAAGATCCACTTGTAAATCACAGCTTTTTTTCAAAATATAACTTCTGTATATTTTGAAAAGCCCCAACTTCACTTCTTTTCAAAATGTTGGGATCTAACAATTATGCAAATGTAAATTGCAAACAAATTAAATTATTTCCACTGCTATTTATTCTACCTCCTTCTGCCAGCTCTCTTCACATGTTTATTTTTCCTTGCCTTCATCTGCTTCCCTCTTTATTGGGTCAGCAGCAGATTGTTCACCATTTATTTCTCTCAAATCTATGTCCCCTCACTTCTTTTACACTGTTCCTTTTGTGGTATTACAGAGGGAAGAAAAGTTAAATAAACACCATGGGACTTTTGCAAGACACAAGCAATCCTAAAGACTAGAAGACCCTTACATAAAACTTCCTGTGCTAAAGTTTGATGCATTTTTAGGTACTTCTGAACAAAGAAAGAAGAGCTTTTCAGATCAAACAAAGCCAAGTCTTCTCTTTGTGTGTCAGAGAGAACCATACAATGAAAAATGAGTCATTACTCAGCCACGGCTGTAGGAAAAGATTCTGCAAAGGACCAGTTCCCCCTGTGCCCATTTCTGTCTTGCCACCATTTCACCAGTGCAGGTGAACTGGGAAACCCCAGGCAGGCTCAGAACAACAGCAAAACCTTAATAAAATACTCAGGGCAGCATGATCACAGGATCTCATAAACTCAGATCATCCCACTGCACCAGAGCCCAGAGCACACAGGGGCCTTGTGGAAATAAAAGCAAGAGAAAATGGGAATTCACTGACTCCTGGCATCATGGCTGTCCAGGCATTCCCTGTGTCAGGGACCCAGCCTGGGGCTCCAGGACAGTTCTAATTTCATTTTAAATTCTGCTTTCAGCAAGGGTGATATCAAAGGCACCCTCTGAAGGCTTTACAGGTATCAATACCGAGTTTAAAACCACAAGAGAAGCCTGAGAACAGCTCCAGCTCCATGGATCCGGATCAATGTCAGGTAAGGAAGGACCCAGAATAACCAAATGACTGGCAACCCGCACCAGGAGATGACAAGTGAAGCCTTTTGAACAAAGAAATGACTGAGGTTTCAAGAAGAGTAACTGGTACCAATAAAAAAGTATTTCCTTCCCTAAAGAGCATTTTTTCCGCCTTGATTTAGGAAATATGAGTGCAAACACATTTTTATCAGGTATTTTCTGTGAGGCAAAACCTTGTAGCAGAAATAACTGTGCTATACACAAAAACTGAAATTTAAAATATAAGTTAGTACTTCTGAACACCTGACAAAATCCCTAGGAAGAGCAGTCCAGCACGGGGAAGCACAGAGCATTGCTCTCACACCGGAATAACAAAAAGCAGTGGAAAAAGGTTTTTTAAGTCTACAGTGAGGAAACTCCATGGCAGCACCTCCAACGAGAAATCAGCTTCTTCTCCTTGACTCCCATGTCAGAAACCACGTGCATGTACACAAGGATATATGAGGAAAGAAAAGCAAATCGTTTTCATTTCTGCATTTCACTGAACATCTGCAGGCACCACCTTCACACCATGTCAGGGCTGGAAAGATTTGGTCTGCCACCTAAACCAAATCCCAGAATGCTGTGAGAGCTGTCTGTGTGTGCTTTAGAAACTACTGTGGAAACTATTGTGAAAATCTGCTAACAGACAGAAGTGGCTTTGCTGGTTTCCAGAAAGTTTAGCAGTTTAACCCCTCTTTCTTCCCCAGAAGAATTTTAAACAAGTTCAGACAAGGGGTAGAGAAGCCATGGGAAAAAAAAGAGGTGTTGGTAGCTCTTTATGTAAACAAATAATTTTATTAAGTGACTCGGAATAAAGCAGCTGCTCAGCATTTGCTCTGTATCATCCCCACTTACAAAGTGCTGAGATTTGGCTCCATAGACAGACTTGGAAAAAAAAAAGGGAAAGAGTGAGAGGGAGAAGGTTGTGGAGCACTGGAGTGGAGATGTGCAGGCATCCCTTGACACTGCAGTGTTGAACTACAGCATCTGCACCTGTACAGGGGGAGTTTTCATTTCATTTCATTTCATTTCATTTCATTTTCTCCTAATGTGACCTCTTAAAACGTTTCCTTCAACCACACTGCAGAACTGAAGAACAAGAACTCAGGAAACACAAAAATCTTCTTTGTGCAGGAGGCAAGCAAAGCAAAAAGCATTAAATCAGATCCCATAATTATCTCCAGTACATGAGAACTGTCACAACCATTATCCTGAAGAAACCAACGTGGCCTGCACTTCCATGAAGGTGACAGATGATCACAGCCTCAAACTATTCAGTGTGTTTATAATTTAGTCCCAAATCTCTCAGTCTCAAGACTCACCAACTTTCTGTGTCTATGCAGCCACAAAGGTGCAATTCCCTGTCCCTGGAAGTGCCCAAGGCCAGGCTGGACAGGGCTTGGAGAAACCTGGGATAGTGGAAGGTGTCCCAGGGATGGAATGGGATGAGTTTAAGGTCCCCTCCAACCCAAACCATTCTGGGATTCTTGATGACTCCAGAACGGAAGTGGCAAAACTGAGCTGGTATTGTGGTTGTGGTGTTGTGTAATCATCAACAAAATGGGGAATATTTCCCTACAGTAAATACATATTCCTCATAGTAAACTAAAAGTATGAAAGAATCTGCTACCGAAATATTAGCAGAGGCAAAATAAATCTATTGAATGAATAAGCATCCAAATTCCCCAGAACGAGACACAAGAGATGATGCTGAGAGCTGTTTAACAATATTGCATAAAGTCAGCAAGACCTTTGCTTTCTCTTCCATGCAATTTCTTCAGCAGCGAATGGGTACAGATTTTTTTTTTCTCATTTATTTTCTGTTTCATTCTACCCAGTTTGTACTGTGACAAATTATATACCTCTATTTCCTACTCCTCTGCTCCCTGTGAGAGATAAGAACAGCAGAGGTTTAGCCTATTTGCAACCCACTCTCATGACACATTTTCTGCAACCAAACCACAGGGATTAGAGAAACAACCTTTCCCCCCAAGTAATTACAGAGAAGCTTTTCAAGAAAACTTTGTTCTTATAGAAATGCCATTTAAAGGACATTCTAGAAAAGCCCTTGGAGCACTTCTTAGAGTGACTTTTGCTATTAGGCAATGCCTGTGACATGCACTGCAAAAGTAAATACGAATTTTATATCCACAAGTCACCACCACGAGTCAGGAGTGCTGGAGCAGTTCTTTTGCAAAAGGTTTGCTTTTGACAGATATTTCTACCACGAACTTCAGAAGAAGAAAAAAACCCTTCTGTAAACTATGTAAACCCCTATTCTGTATTGAAACTGTGGCAATACTATTTTTTTTATTATTATTTTTGAAGTGAAAGATACTTTCAGAAATGTGGATTTTACTGCTCCACACAATGTCTCAAGTCGCTTTCATTCTGCATCAGTGTGGGTACGTTTGAAACAGCAGCAGCACTGTTTGCTGTCACAGCACTGGAAAAATAATGATAATAATAACAAAAATCCCCCTAAAATGCCTGCCACTTCCCTTCCCACGTGCTTGCAGCTCACCAGCTACTCAAGATATAATCCTGTGGCCATTTCAGAATCAAAGTGCATTCAGATCAAAGTAGTTTATGAGAAATCACTGATGCACCTACTGGGTTCTGAGTTGCAATTCCACAAGGCATCGCTTCTATTGAAGATGCTGAACTGTATTTTCACCCACCTCATGCAAGACAAGGTTGTTTTCTTAAGATTTACTGTGTCTGCCTTAGTGTGGAGTTATTTAATTTCATTCAGCAAGTAGTTAAAGAAATTCAGCAAAAGGAAGCATTTTTACGTAAGATATTGGCTCTTATGAATTCATATCGATAGCAAGGGATTGTTAAAATTTTTGCAGCAAAAGCCACAAGGAAGCCATCCATTTCTGCCACAATAAATATCACTGCTCCTTATCTATTACCTATAGGTACATTGTATAAAGGCACGTATGTGAAAAAATCTTCCTATTGTCCAGAAACACCGGTGCTAAATTAGTGCCTCGAATTCCAGAAAGCCCTGCAGGACTGGCAGCTCCTCTGTCCTGGGCACGTGAGTCTGCTCCAACCCTGGTCAGAAAGGTCAGACCCAGAGGTGAAATCCCAACCAGCAGAACATGAGCTGGGCCTGGACTGGGGCATTGCACTTCTGCAAATATCATCTTTTTAGGATCACCAGTCCTCCGTCATGAATCTGCCAACTTCTGTCTCCATCCAGACAAAACCACACTTGATAGAATAGAAATAATTTTTATTTCTATTCAGTTACAGAATCATTACTTATTAGCATTACTAATTCCATTATTAATCTTAAAATTAACCCCAAAACCCTGCTATAAAACACCCAAAAGAGCAGCGGTGTAGAGTTTTATTGAAGAGCAAAATCTGCAAAATTAAACCATTTTCCATTTCAGTTGGGAGAAGTATATGTGATTTAATATTAGAAATCTCTACATTATTTTCAACATCCTGAATCAAAAAAAATTAAATTAAAAGAAAAAGCATAAGAGAAACAGAGTGCCACAGGACATGGAAGTGACCCTGGGAAAAATACTCTACAATATCACAGAATATTCTCAGTTGGAAGGGACCCACAGGAGTGGAAGCAACTTGTACTAGAAGACACTTTGAAAACCATACAGGAACAGGTATTAATCACTTGCTGGGAGGGAAATAGATGATTTTCAGCCTGTTGAACAGTCCCCAGGGCTTTTCAATCCCAGGAGCAGTTTCAATCCCAGTTTCAGCCACAGGATTCACTCACAGGAAGCACAAGGCTGGGACTGAGCTCTGCCAACATTGTCTGAGTTTGTGGTCCCTGGAGCACCACCAGCACTTTGGGCTCTTAAAACTTGAGTCTTTCAAATCCTTACTCCAACTCCAACCTGAACCTAAGCTTAAATACAGCCAGGGACCACCTGAAATAACTGAGGACATCCGGGAGGGAAATCAAGAGCTCCTCGGCTGTGCTGCTCGAGTTCCAAATCCCCAGCACCTCCCAGACCCTGCCTGGAGAGAGTTTCCTCTGCACCCACGTGGGGATCAACCCCGAGCAACCACTGGGCTGCAAAGTCAGACTGATTTTATTAACATAAGTAAGTGCAAACTGACACGTTATTTGAAAGATGTGGAAGAAAATTAATGCAACTTCATTATCAACAAATCAGATGGTAAAATACTAAAAGATTAAGTGCAGCTGATAACAATTCAATCTCCCCAAAATTATAAATAATAGTCAGTGTAAAGAATTTAAAGATTAAAAGCTGGGGTTTTTATTAATGTCTGCAGTGATTTAAGATAGTCTCTATTTATGCCAAATACCTCCGAGATTATAGAAATAAAGAAATACAGACTTCGGCCCTGTCACTTTTATGGAATAAAAGTATCTTTACTTGCCTCTCCCAGCCTAGATAAGGTACATTGTGATATTAAACTGAATACTTTTAGCAAATAACTTCTGGTTTGTTTCAGAATAATCTGTTTTCCCTAGAAATTACTTCCACAGCTTTGAATTTAAACTGGATTAACACATGGAAGTAATACTTTACATAATCAAAAATGGAAGGAGCATAGCAAGAGTTGATCTTGTGCTGCGTGCATCTGCTGTACATAAACCACTCCCCTGCTCAGAAAACATCAAACTTGGTTCAGCCTGATCAGCTTTTCATGGACAAAGTCAGCAAAAAACCCTGTTCCAAGTTAGTTAATGAAAACTGTTTGCTACAGAGCGCTTCTCCCAGCCTTTGATCCATGTAAAGAACAAGTATTCACACAAAGAAGTGTTGTATCAAGGGGGAAAAAAATCTACATTAGAGTTTTAATATGTGACTATTAAAAATAAAATATAAAATCAGAAGCATCATATACTAAATTAAGGTAAAATATAATCTCAATAAATACATCCGTCAAATTTATTCCCTTTTCTAGAAGAGCCCAAAGCAACAAGTCTTTAGTTTTGATTATTTGCTTCCTATGAATCCACTCTGAACTGAACCTGGGCCTATTTATTTCAGAAGGCAAGACCAGCTGACATCATTAACCTCAATTCTATTTTATCCCCACCACTTAAAAGTCAACAAATTTGGGTGAGTTGGTTCTTGCTTTAGTTCTCATCACTTTTCTTTCTGATTAGAACCCTGGAGATGCAGCTTTAAAACGGGAAAAAAACTATAGGAGGGCAGTTAGATGAGATAAAAGCATAAGTTTATTTAATAAATAAATAAATAAATATTAATAAATAAATATTTTAAAATACCAGGCATGGTTCAACAATTATTCCATATTCACTTACTTCAGAGCCTGTTCCAGGTGGCGAATTTTCTTTTGAGCATTCCCTCTTTCTTTATCCAGATCATTCTGAATGCCATGAATCTGCCATTTAAGGAAAAAACCACCACAGATTTTAGCCTAAACAGTGTCTGAGTTAAAAATAAATCAACGTTGTTTTAAATTGTAAAAACTATTTTATTTGCATATTCCTTTCCCACTGATGCAGAAAACCATCCATAGATTTCTAAAATTATGTGAAATGTAAAAGTAGAGATGAAGTATGGGAACGTAGCCAGTGAGCAATTCTCCTTCTCAAAGCGAATATTCTTCTCTTGAATAAAGAAATATCAGTAATTACATAAAAAAGGAATTATATTTTCTTCAGGTAAGTAGAGAAAAGCAGATAGGAATCTGCCTAAAATGGTGTTCTGTATTCTCCAGGGTGCAGAGCTCCTGCTCACCAACTTGTGACCACCCAAAGTGAATCACTTTTGAACAATTCTTACAAGAAAAAATATCAAACATAAATATCTTACATAAACGTCCTCAAGAATAATAATAGTAGAATAATTAGTAATAATAATCCTAAAAATAGTTACAAAAACCTTTGAATTTGGCAACCTTGGTCCAAAGCATGAGTTTTTGTAATGTTTTTTGCCAAGGGCAGGTTAAGTACAAGAGTTTGTATATAATACAAGAGTTGTATTGCTTTAGAATTGCTCGAGGAACAACGTGGGGATGGGACATAACAGGAAATCCTTTATCCACCTACAGTCATTTGTAATGGTCCAGGCTGTTAAGACACTACAATAAAGAAAAATGTGTTTTACTAAGTGTGTAGGCCAATGAAAAAACAAATTCAGAGATCCTCTGCTGGGAGCAGCTCCATGGAGGTGTTCACTCCAGGAACACTCAGTTGGCTTCCAAGAGCCTCCAAATCCATGAGCTGTCCAGTAGAGAATAAAGAAGCTATTGCCAAACCTGGTAAAATTCTGTATATTTAACAGGTGGCTTGGGAATGGCGCTCAGGAATAATCTGTCACTCTTCTGATGCTGAGCAGAATGTTTGGAAAACAAGCAGTAGATTATTTATAAAAAGCAGGTGTTTCCTTGGCTTGTAAAGCCATTTAGCCTAACTGGTTCCTGATTCAGCAGATAAGCACATTTAATCAAACAGTGACATTTAAGGTTACTACCTATGATTTGTTTGATGTTTAAGTATCCTCAGAGGCAACAGCCACTGCAGGCTCATAAAGATTATTAGATAATGGGTAGGTTTTTAAGTGAACAGATTGCAGCAGGGACTCCACGATTCCTTTACTTGTTTTAGTATTTTATGGGCCAATCCATCCTGGTTTATGGGTTTATATCCATAGATTATTCACAGGTATTTTTCTTCTCGTCCTTTCTCAAAGATTTGATTTTGAAAACAGTTACACCAGAATTTATGAACAAACTGCTGTCAACTTATCTATAAAAAGAAAGGCTCTGCTTCCTTGTTTATTGATGCAGAATTCCAGCTTCCCTCCCTGGGCTCACTGCTGTGGAGGCACCGCTGACACGCTCTCAGCCCATGCTAAGGAGCTTTCTCCCAAAAGATCCTCAAATCTCAGTCAAATTGTGCCAATATATTTTTTATTTTGGCCTGCAAATTACTCCAATCCTGGATTTTCCTTGAGTTCAACATTCATAAAACCCATGACTTGACTAAAAAGACAAACGTAGGCTAGGTTTAAACCAAGACAGATCCTGGAACAAAGAATGTTTTGACTTCAAGTCAGCAGAAGGGACTAACTCAAACCAAAACCTCACTACAATTCATGTCACAAGTGCTATTACCAAGTGACAAGTAGCTCGGATCACAATCCATTATTTTATGTTATAAATTTGCCACATTTGGAAATGACATGTTTGAGTAACACATCCTTTCAATTAAACAGGCATCCAAGGCACCCTCTGGCTGCACATGAGTTGCACATATAATGTCACTAAAATTGAAGTTTAATTTGAAGCCTATTGATGTTTCAAGTCGAAAAGAGCAGGCAGCATTTGCAAAGTGCTTTAAGATGAAGTGTTTTTGATGAAAATTACATTTTTTACTTTAAGTTTCTGATGTAAAAACAATGCATGTTGACAATCTATAGAGAACACATGGAGAGGGATGGAATAGAGATATACTGGGGGAAAAGGAGCATGGGAGAACCCACGAGCACTGACAACAGGTCAGGCCAGGTTTCATTCAGTTCATTATCTTTTCAATAACAGCAGCTGCCATCAGCTGCCACCACAAGCAGTGCACACACCCAGGACAGGCTTCCAGGGGCACTTCTTTGGGAATGCCTTCCCAGGCTCCATCACTTGGCAACGGGTTCCTAAAATCAGAGGTGATATCCCTGCCCTTAAACAGCTGTGCTTAAAATCGTCCTTGGTTTTGTCCAATTATTCTTCCGAGCCTTGTGAAGTGCTTGGATTCCCAAATTTACTATTTTGGGGGTTTCAAAACGTAAACCTTTAAGTCCTGTACAGAACAAAATTGGAGCTGTGCAGGAGATGGTAAATTTTCCTGGAAATATTACCTGTTTCTCGTACGCACGCTGCAAGTGAAGCTTGTCCTGCTGAACCTTGTATTCTTGATCCTGCAGAGGACAAGAGGTGTCTTCTAAATAAACAAATCCCATTTTTCTTCCACTTCACAGCATTCATCAAACACAGACATTTGCTATCCCATAGACTAGTCCGTAAAAAATAAAAACCCACTTTATATCATCATGAAAAAATTCTCTGACATACAAAAAAATTCAACCACCAGCAAATAACACAACTATCTCGAAAGTCATGATTCATGTGCTCTAAAGAGAAAAAGCAACTTGTTCTCCTGAGCTATTAAAATGCCATTCTGTACTACATCAACTGTGAAATGAAAGACATTGGAGGAAAAGTAGATGCCAAAACTCAACCAGGACTGATACATGATACAGATGTGGAACTCATTACCCTGAGATAGAAGGATTAATTTAAATGCCTACAGGAAGACAGAATATTGAACTGAACCATTAAACAGTGAAAATTAAAAACAATTTTGAAACCTACTTTTAAAATGTTTACAGTTTACGAGGAAAAAAAAGATATTCATCATTCTTTGACAGGCTCCTTTGTAACCCACCAACACACATTTAAACTGTTTTATTTAACTGGTGAACTACAAGAAACCGTCAGAAAACTTCTGTGAAAATTCTGCTCTTACCTCTCTTTTAGCGACACTTTTTAAATCAACCTTTAACCGTAAGTGACAGTTTATACATTTCCATTAATAAAACAGAAACAAGCAAGCATGGTCTATATCAGCACATTTAAGCATGGCCATCTAAACATTTAAATCACCAAAGAAAGTAAAAAAGGTTGGGCATTTTTGAGAAGGAAAGTCAGGGCTCACCCTCAGCTGTTGCTGCCTTTGATGCTCTGATTCTTGCAATTGTTGTTTCAACAGAGCCATTCCACGTTGTAATTCTGCAATCACATCAGATGTCTGCTGGGATTGAACAGAAAGAGCAATTTTTGTGTTGCACTCCTCATCAGCTCTTTTGCATTTTTAAATTTATTTCTTTAAGGTGCCAGGATATTGGAAAAAATGATCAACCTGGGAGAAAAAACCTGTGTGAGTTTACAGCTCTGCATACGTCAGTTCGGGCCCTCTGGTGAACTCAGAAATGGAACAAAAGCACAAAAAACCACCCCCAATAACAAAACCCAACTAAAATCTACTAAAAATTGGTGGAAATCAAAATACCTTGTAAATGAAATGAAGTAAAGTATCATCAAAGCTCAGAGAATTGCAGCAAATAAACACCAAACACCCCACTTGTCCTATGGCTCTATGGATTAATAAATGGTATTTAAAACTTGAGCCTTTTCTACAATTATTTAACTTTAAAATCATTTCAAACATATACCATCTCTGTACCTATGCATATTGGTAGATACCAACCTGAGAGATGCTTTTACAGAAACAAAACAGGGTTATTACATTTTGGGTGAAACCTACACCAGCAAAATATGAAAATAATTCCTTAAATGTATAAATGTTTAACACAATGTTCAATACTATGAGGCCTGCAGGACTGTTTTATTTCTGGAAAAAATATTTTCTGTCATGGAAGAGGCCCTATGAAAACATTAAGTCTTTAAGTATGTATCCAGAATTTTTACAGGAGCAGAAACGAAATCAGGATATTAATTGTACCTCATCCGAATCAGCTGTAGAAATACACACACAGCAGAATTACCAGCCAGCTTCAGATGATTTTTGAGTCAAATTTGGGAACGACAAATTAAATCCCAATTTTATTTATACTTACACTCATGAGTAACTTGGGGAACTGAGCAGTTCCTTGGATTTATTCATAAGCATCATATTTATAGTGAGAAGAGCACTTAAGAAATAAACCCCATTTTCCTGCCTGTTATACCTGGCAGCATACCTGAGCTTGTTCCTGCTTTAGGAAATCTCTATCAACATCAAATTTACTTTGTAGTTGCTGAAGGTTCTCCTTGTATTCCTGAATAATCTGGTCCTTGTCTTTCTGAAGTAAGTTGTACCTACAAGGAGTAAGCAAACAGAATATGGAAATTGCTTTCATATTTTGGCATTTTACCTGCTCAATATCAATTCCACGGAGTCTGCACGTCTGCCACGTGCTCCTGTCACAGAAGGAGCTGCTTATAAATAATGGAAAGGTAACACACTCCTCAAGGTGGTCGTTTGGGTCACTCTAAATGAGTTTGACACCAATTAATACATTTTCATGAGAGTTTTCTAATGTTAAATGCCATTCAGTGTGCTCCTGAAACAAAATGAATAATGTCTGCTTCTAGAAATTCCATATTCTTAAAAAGTTACACCAGCAATTGTTATTTGATTACCTTGCTTTCAGCTCCTGAAGTTGGGAGTAGACCTCCTGGTAACGCTGTTCTAGCTCAGTCTTCTCTTGAGATAATTTCTGACGTTGTAAATGACTGTTTTCAGCCTCAACAGTCAACTGCTGCACACGAGCCCCCAGCTTTTGGACTGTCTCGTTCTAAAAGAATAGATAATTATTGAGAAGAGCCCAGAATAAATGAGGGAATACCCCTGTTGTTATTCTGTAGCCTTGAGCAACGAGGTTCCTTGGTGATGCAGGGACACAAGAGGTACAATGGCAAAGCTGTCATCAATCACGACAGTAAATTCAATGTTGTATATAAAAAATAAATAAATCTTCAAAATATGGATGTTTATCCCCCCCTCAAAATGACATGTCTTCTCCCTTATGCGAAACAGCATGTGCAACTGATTTCTAAATTACAAATCCTTTAAAATGGGAGAGAAGACAAGATTTCAATGGAAAGCTGTAACTGATGATAATACACGTAAAGTGTTCTTAGACTTGCCATTCATTTCATTACAGCAATTTCCTTTCAGTAAATTACAAGCACCTCTCAAAAGCTGGATCCTTTTCCTGGAACTTCATCTCGTAATATAAACAAATTTCAAAATGAGCAGAGCAAGGACAGGCAGGTAGCATGAGACTACTCTAGGACTTCCCATCCTTCCCTAAATTTATGGTACTATGCAGGGAAATGAGGGAAGAACTTCTTGGGAGGCTGGAGTTAGAAAACAACACCCAGCTGTCCTTGCAGGATGTACCTATCAGAGTTATTTTTGTATTAACAAAGGCCTGAAGATGAGGGAAGTGGAACAGAAATTTCATCTGCTGGTAAAGTAAAATAAAACCTCAAATATGTGCCCTGTGCAGCCACTGCCCCAACTGTCCCTGGAGGTGACAGGAACCTGAACCAAAGCAAGAACCTCACACAGAGAGATCACCTGGATGGTCACCTGAGCTCTGGCAAGTGGCTTCAGAGATTTCACAGCCACAGCACAGCAAAATTCTCCATCAGTGCCAAGCCAGCTGCTCAGTAGGGGTTTGGTTTTCTGGGGGCAGAGGGTTGTTTGCTTTGGGGGCCTGGAGTTTTTGCTTGTTTTGTGGTTTTCTGGGGTTTTGTGGGGGGTTTTTTAATAATTAAAAAAACCCCAGTAATTTCTAATATATCACTGAATATAATTCCTGCCCTCCTCAAAGAAGTTCATCCCTGTTCAGGGCACAAACCCCTCCTTATCAGCTCTGTGGCATTGGTGAAATTGTTCAGCCAATTCCACTTGCTAACAGCACTGGCATTCCTGACAACATGAAACTCTGAACACAGAAACTCTGAAATACCAACCAAAAAAAAATAAAAAAATCAGGAGAGAGAAAGGAGAGAGAGAAAAAAAGACAACTAATTTCCAGTGACAGTCTAGTCTTTCATCTTAAGCCCTGCCTTGAACTCTACCTTGTTTAATTATTAAATCAGAAGCTGCTCAGCAAGATCTGTCTAGTTTTGATGGTTCTTAAATTCAATCTTGCTGACAGACTGTGTCCATTTTTCTCTGTATTTACTGTTACCTATGACATGATCTGAATGTTAATTTTTAAATTCAACATTCATTAATAAAGGAATAAATTTTGTTTTGACATTGTCTTTTCACTCATTCAATTTTCCTCATACCTCATACCTGATGAAAAGTACAGGATGCTTTTTTTGAGGTTACTTGTTAATTTTTTTTCTTTTTGCATCATTTATATAACAGGCACAAAATCCAGATTATACCTGGTTACATGCTTATAATTATTCTAGAAAAGAAATGCAATAAATTAGAATAATCAATACTTATTTTAAAATCCTTTTAATGTGATCTTTCATCTAACAGAAGCATTTGCTCATTCAAAGAGGAGGTAGGTGAGTAAAAAGTCACGTTTCTATGAAAATAGATGTAACATATAAATCCTCTTGTATGGTCTACAAACCTGCAAAGACAAAAGTTCTGCTAACTTGAATCCAAAGCAGTGAGACATATTTGTAATTAAGGACTGATTCTAACATATCTGTGTAACATTGATTGAAGGGCTGTACCTGGATTAATTTTACCTGGGGAATAAAATCCTTGGTTGGACTGGTTGCCAGGACAGTGCCCTCTCCCAGGAAAGAACAACTGCATTGCACTGCCAAAAATGAGGATGGATGGGCACGAATCACAGAATGGTGGAATGGTTTGGGTTGAGAGGGACCTTAAAAATCATCTGATTCCACCACTGCCACGGGCAGGGACACCTTCCACTATCCCAGGTTGCTCCAAGCCCCGTCCAACCTGGCCTTGGGCACTGCCAGTCCACATGGAATTTAAATATTTTAAGAGATACTTGCTGTCGTGACAGGTTTACAAAAAAAACCTACAGTTGACTGTGTCTGCTGCAAATACTCCTCCTCCATCTTGGCAAGCCGAGCGTTGGTCTCCTCCAGCAGCTCCTGCATATCTTCCGTGTGCTTCTTCCGGATGTTGAACTTCTCCTTCTCCATCTCGGCCACAGCATCGTGGAGCTGTGTCAGAAAAAAGGCACAAAATTACAAATGGCATCTACAACTTGCACTGAGAAGTGTTATATTAACACAGCTTATCAGCAGAGCCACTGAAAAGCCCAGGTATTCACATTTTTGCCCTCTCTGAATATACTGTTTCTCTAAAACAAAAGAAGATTGTGGCTGCCCCTGGACCCCTGGAAGTGTCCAAGGCCAGGCTGGACAGGGCTTGGAGCAACCTGGGATAGTGGAAGGTGTCCCTGCCCGTGGCAGGGGGTGGCACTGGATGGGCTTTGAGGTCCCTTCCAAGCCAAGCCAGTCTGGGATTCTATGAAAAAAAAAACCCAAACAAAAAAACAAAACACCCAACACTGAAGCCTCAAGACCTTCAGCACAAAGGACACTTTATGATTTATGATTATGATTTGCCTTTAAGAAGGCAAGAATTAAACCCAACTTCATTTCTAGATGCAGGGCGGAAATAAAATTAAATTATACAGCAAACCTCATGAAGGGAGGTGGGTTTGTCCTTTTTCTGACCCTCCCTCTCCTGAGAGGGGGAAGCGAGACAAATCCTGACAATAATCTGGACAAAGGTGACACTGTCTCACAATAAACATGCTCTTCCCTCTGCTTTGCAGCTGTCTTGAGTTGAACAATAAATAAAAATACATTGAAGAATTCGTGACCCATTGCAAAACTAAAAGTTCAAAGGAATCACCGTGACAGCAGGTAGCAGCAGGTTTACCCAGATTAAAATTCCATGTCAGGTCAACCAGAAATAAACACTTCCCTAATACATCCAGAGACTTGCCAGGAGGCCAGATGAACCCCAGCACAGGGTGACCGGCTGGGTGTGAAAGCATCAGCAAAGAGAGTCTTGATTACTCCAGGAAAAAATAAAATCAGCACAAAAAATATCCCTAGAACTCATTCTGTGTCTTTATTTTTTTGAGTGACAAAATGTATTATCCCAGATAAACACTGCAGGAGTCTGTCAAAGGAGGGAAGTGTTGTTCATTACCCTTTTCTCCCACTCATTGTTCAAGCACTCATTGCTTTGGTCACACATCTTCTTCAGCTCCACAATCTGCTGCTCTTTGGCTTCTCTCACAACTTGGGACTCACGAACGAGGGTCTGAACTGTTAAAAATGGGAAAAAAAATAAACAACCATTCAAGACCTTGGAATTTTTCACTGGCCTTCTGATGGTTTTTGGCTCTTAAATACTTAATTCATGTGCTGCCTTAAGATGTAGCACTGAGATTCTGTGTCATTACAACATTACAAGGTGTTCTCTCTTTTCTACTTTGTTTACAGAATATTTCAGAGAGAGTTTTCCTTCCTGAAGGAGTAAACATACATCAGCAAAATTCTGTACAACCTCAAGAAAATAGTTATTTTTAACCTGACTTCATGAGCATCCTTAGGAGAAAAGGTTCTTGTGAAGGTTGAATGCCCAAAATATACACGGAAATGAAGTTCCCCAACTTAAATTGCAAGCGATGGCATCGTCATCAGTGGAAAAAGCAGGTACATATTCACTTTTCAGGAGTGACTGAGGATTTTCATTACCTGGAACAGCGTGGGCGACTCCAACTCAACCTGTTCCAGCCAAGAGCAACCACCAGCCCACAGAGAGAAGCCCCAGATCGCTTGTTGGACAAATTACTTTCTCAGAGAGCAGGAAACAAAATACATGGAACTCTCTCCATTTTCGTACATAGATCACCAAATTTCTGCATCATTTTACATTGTGGTTTAGTCCATAGTGCAAATGGACTCCAAGGAATTCTAAAAGAAACTAACATTGAAAAACTGCTGACAAGCCACACTCAGGGCGAGTTTTGTACTTATGACACACGCAAGACTACTCATGTTTGAAATCTCCTGCCGCAATAGTCTTAAAAATAACCCACTGTGGTTTGACTAAAATGTACTGAATGTATAAAGAAATGAACTTTGAGCCAGAGATTCCAAAAAAAAGTCGAAATAAGTGGCCAAAATACTTCAGTAGCATCAAAGAAACTTTTTTTGGTGACGCTCATAAAACCTGTATTCAATGTAATAGATCACAGGCCTCCTGGAACACTTGGGTTGGAAACAGCAGAGACAACGGGACAAGAATCTCAGGATCTAAAGGAAAAAATTAAATCAAGAGCTGCAAATGATGAAGAAAGGGATGTCTGCAGAAGGAACACGCAAGCCCACAGCCACAAGAGAATGCAGTACAATACCACCACACAGAAAACAACCAGGAGGACAAAAATCACCTTTTTTCTCCAGTTTTCTAATTGTCTCCTCAGATTCTTTTTGTTTCTTTAGGTAGGTGGACTTCAGCACATCTATTTCGTCATTCTTTCTATCCAAAATCTGCCGAGAAAATTCAGATTATTTTAACAAAAGTCCAAAACATTCCAAACTACAAGCAGTGCACAAGATAATGTACCCTGATCTCTGTCAAGGGCTCTGCCTCCAAGAAGTGCTCAGCTCGTGCAGGACTAAGTGACTGAACCTAAATCATCTTCCCAGCTACGACTGCCAAGTCATAAACAAAGGACTGGTTTAGACAAACGTAGGCAAAAGCAGATTAAAAAAGGAGTTTCATGTTTTAAGGTGGGTCTTTATGTTTTCTTTTAAACCTGGGTAAACCCGGTGTTGCTTTTGTTGAGTTTGGAAGTTTCATGGTGCTAACACTGCAAATAGAAAAGATTTTCATACTTAGGTTGCCTAATAGTATTTAAAAGCATCTAAAATTCTCAGCAGATTGAAGAAATATTTAAATAAGTTGGTGAACTTCATTACAGTCTTTTGTGCTTCACCAATTGAAATTCCTCACATGGATCCCAAGGAACAATGGACTGGAAGAGAGCAAGTATATGAGGGTAACTACACCCACATTTCTGTACAGGCTGAGTTTGGAAAAAAAAAAGCTTGAATATTTGCACACTTTGAGATAGTATTTTAATTTAAACTTTGTGTTTAAGATAAAGATTAAAGTCGCAGAAATTTTATAACAGTGCCCCAAATCTCTTATCAAACAGAAGCTTTCATCTTAAAACAATATTACTCCATCTGCAATAAACGTTTTGTGTCTTTAAAGATTAATACGACACTATTTAACCTTTTCTAAAATATCCAACGTTATTAAACAACTTCAAAAGACGGAATTCTAACATCAGTTAGGAAGGGATGACAACTCAAGGGATGAGAAAGCATTTAAACTATTTCTTATTCTCACAAAGCTGTTTCCTTTAGACTCTCAGCTTCGCTCGCTGCTTCTGCTCCGAGGCCTTGAGAACAGATGAGCCAAATATGCACCTGACCAAATATTAACATCCTCTCAGGAGGCTTTGATGTGTCACAGAGTTGTGTCAACCAACTTCCTCCAAGCCTGTGACTCAGTCTTTAGGAAACAAAGCAGAGGCCCTGACTAATGCCGAGCTTACAGCGGGATCAGCCGCGGCGATGCCGACGCCGGGATTGGGATTCCCGCCACATCCCCGGGATCAGAGCCCTGCCAGAGGCACCTGGGATCCCACAGCATCGCACCCCACCTTTAAAAGATGGGATTAAAAGTAACAGTATGGTCTGGGAAGGGTATAATCCTCCCAGGAGTGCTGTTATGTGACACAACACAGACAAACCCAGCATAACCCAGAGATCTGGTGCCATGTTGGTGCTGGAAGAATTAAGAGCCACATACAATTTAAAACACAACAACATCAACAAAGGGCTGTTTGGTGACCTGCCTCTGCTCTAAGGCAGTGTCAAAACAGAGACAGGACAGCGAGCAGAAAAACTGTGTGGGCAGGAACAAGCAGGAACATAAATGATCTATCCGTGGGTTTTCCTACTCTTCTATTTTGCCTTTTGCCCATGAAAAATTAATTTTGTTCACGTTCTTCTCTAATACAAATGTTTTCTCTCTAACAGAAAAAGCACGAGTTTATGATTTCCCACAGAAGTTGTTATGCTGGTGAAATAGGTTGTCTTGTTCAAACAAACAAATTGCCTTGTATTTTCATCTCCTTTCTGCAAGTGTTTTCCCCTTCCTAAGTTTATGTTACCATGAAATATTCTGCATTCCTCTCAGTTTATGCCAACTGTTACCTACAGTTTCCAATGAACATTAATTGCCATTGTACAGAAGTTAAAGAACAACTGATAAATATTTATGATAATCACAGTCTCTACTATTGTTTAATACACTGCTTTTGGGAAAAACACAAACACTTCTTACCTTTTGAACATCAGCATCGTGCTTCTGTTGTAATTTCAGTTTTTCTTCGTGAAATTTACCTTCTGCTATTTTCATTTTCAGTTCCAGCTTGAAAAGCAAAACAGAATAGATACGGAATTTAAATAAAGAATAAATTACACCAATGACCTTTTCATAACTTTTTAATTATTCATTTATGCCTTTCAGAAGGCAATGGGAAGTCACCAACAAAGAATTCCTATGAAAAAAATCTATATGCGGTTTCTCAGTATTTTCACATTTATTTGATGCAATTGCTACAAAAGATGTCATCCTACAACATTTCTTCAGAAAAATGGATTTGTAGGATGTTTTAGTTGGCAATAAACACAACTGCTACTGCCCAGAACAAGCTATCGTCCTTAATTTAAATAAACACTTAGGAAGAAAACTGTGATATTTCTGTTAATATACCAAGTTTGGTAAACTCATTTTCATTTCTTCAGGCAGGTGTTACATTTATACAAAGAATGTCCTTTAGCCCAGATGCACGTTTGTTTTTGTTTTCCATTATTCATAGAGCGCACATTATAAACACATTTCCTTTTAAAGGTGACTTATGATGAGATTAAGGATTGGATCACTGAAATACATTTCCTGTTCTGCTTGTGTTTGTTCAAAGCTGTACTTGAACCCCTCCAACACGAAAATACATTGCCAATTCTTACTTAGATTCTAAGTTTCCATCCTTCAAGTATTTTTAAATCTCCTGCATGTTTTCAGTACACCATTAAAGGCTGTCTTCAGGACAGCTAGGAGAGGAATTTTGTGTCTCTCAGAGTTTTCTAGAAACCAAAAGTGACACCTTGAGTTCAGATTCAGGCTGTTCCACTTTAGAAAGCAAAGTGGACTGAAAAGCTTCCCCAGGGGACAGACCCTGATCCCCCTCACTTTAGAAAGGGAGGACCAAACCCCCTCCAGGAGATGACTCTGAGTGGTCTTTGGCCAACAGAAAACTTTGTGTTTGACTTTTGGGTGTTCTAAAAGGTGCTGAGGTCCCCTCACCTCGAGGCTGGACACTGCACTCCCATCACCATCCAGCCACTTCCAGCTCTCACGTTTTCATTTAGCTCAGCTAAGAACCTGACCTGTCCTATCTCCACTCACAAACTCCAAAGGAATCGACAGCTTTATTCATTCTGCCTGTATTTTCCATGCCCCTGACTAATCAAAAATCGTCATTCAAGCATGAGTCTTCACCTCACACAGACAAACACTAAACACAGTACAAATTATTCATTTTTTTATGTGATTCATTTGTGTTACAGCTTTGTTGGGACTTGAAAACATCAGGACGTTATCGTGACTTGAAAAAGTGAGCTACAAAAATCCAACTCAACTCAGAAACGCCGTGCAGTAAACACTGAAGGCTTCTCAAGAAGTGAAAAGAGAAGGAAGAGCAGAAAATTTCTTCATTTTCTGGACTCATCAACTGATAGCCAACCACCACTTATTACACCACAGATAAAGCAATCCATCTCCCAACTGCTTGTACTCAGTCTTATGCAAATTAATGGTGGGGGAAAAAAAAATTAGGCTGACAATTAATCCAAAGAAAATAAATCACATTCTCAGCTGTCAGCCAACTCTTTTATCATCCCAAAATAAGCATCAGGATAAAAATGCATCTTCTATTCATGAAATCTACGCATATGTATATATGAAAAGAAATATATGCGTATATTGCTCCAACAAAGTGACATTATAGAAGAAAATCTTAGTACCAGGTGATGGAATAAGTGTTGATTTAATAAAAAGAGCACAGTAATCCACTTCCAGATAGACAGCTTGTGAACATTCCATAAATAAATATGAAGGTCTCGTAAAAACACAAATACCAGAAACTAAACATGAAAGAGACTCCAATCTACTTGAATTACATCGAAAGCTTATGAATGACTGAGGCACAGCTCCTGCCCTCACACAGCTCCTAAATCCACACAAATTACATCTAAAACTCATTAATAACGTGAGAATGTCGTCGCTGATGGAAATGGATGCTTGGTGGTTTGTATCAGCTGAGAGCTGGTCTAGGTTTTATTATTCTGCACACTGAAATAACACAAAAATAAATCAGAATCTAGAATTTCACTTGGATTAAAGATGGACATATGTATTTTCAAGTGCTGGTGATTGTTCTCAGCCACAGGATGTTCTCCCCCAGTCTGACAACAGAACTCCCTGTACTTGAAGCTGGTTCCCACCTCTCATTAATCTTCCCCTTAGCACCACCCTCGCACTTGCACCAGTTCCCACCAATTTTAGCTCATTAATTCATTACACCACTTCCACTAGAACAGCCATCTCTTAAAATGTCACAGATTTGGGACTGATTTCCAAAAAGGAGAGCTAATTGCAACCAAACAACTGGGGAAAATGTGTCCGAGATACAGAAGTCAGCCCCTGATGAATGCGAATGCTGTAACAACGGAGTTGATTATTTTTCCTCTGAATATTATAAATAAAATAATATAAAAATCTCTTACATGAAAAATCCCAAAGATCAACTCCTCATCGGGTGAGGGCTGAAAAGGGGACACCTTCAAAAGCACTCAAGGTCCTCAACTTCTCTAAACTTAATGAGGTTTCAGCACTCCAGGCACTCTTCTGCCCCATCTGCTTCATCTACAACTTTCCTAATTTTGCCCCTTCAAGACCTACTATATAAAGAAATGTGAGAATTCCCATATTAAAGTGTCTGAAATTCAACAGTTGATGTGCACGTGACGTTTTCAGCTAATGTTGAGAGGAAAGCTGTATTTGTACCGAGTAACTAGTAAAAAAAAAAAATTAAATTAAAAAAATCTCCAGCAACATTTAAATTCTGTAATGGTCCACAGTTCCAACCCCACAAGTATCTTCATCACGACTTCTGGAAGTGCTAATTTGAGCATTCGCTGTAAAAATAACGATACATTGGTTTAAAAATCCTACGCTCAATTTCTTGCGTGGAAAACTGCTGGAGAAGCCAGAAAACATGAGGACAACACCACAGCGTCCTATAGCAAAGCCTGGAGGACTTTGGTTTCACTCCCAAATCTGCTTTTGGACCCACCCTTTCTCCGAGGCAGACTCCCAATCTCACCGCATACGTCGATAAAATATCGAGTCATGTAAACACGTTTCATGCAGTGATCTCACGAAGGCTGGGGTGGAAGCAAAAGGGCTCAGCACTTCCCAGCTGGGAGTGAAATGCCTCCCCTTCCATTTGAAAGCTGAAGCACATCATTAAATACTAATTTCAATCAAGGAATATCTTTCAAATTGAAACCACACCAAACTGAGGTGGAGCCTGTCCACAGATCCCAAATGTCAAATCTCAGCTTGTCCCAATTTCCTGTGGAGCAGCTCTAGGTAACTGCATGTGCTGCTCTTCCATACACTGCCCTCTGCACTTCGGCTTGACTTTATTTATTAAACACATTTTAAGAAACAAAATAACCTACAGCACTACCAAAGACCTTCATAACCTTTAGAGAAACCAGATAAAAACAACTTTCCAAAGTCTTTGTTAAATGCAATTTACGGCGCTCGTGCTCGTTGGTTTTGATATCTTTTATCACCAGTTAAGAGGCAGCAGAGAATATGAAATTTATGGCATGTTACCATTCAGACAAGGGAAAAAAAAGTGTAGATATTTAGCTATAGTTGGGAAGTTTGCAACTATGTATGAAACGCAGCCATTGCTGTTGGCTGAACATCATTCCTTTGGATTTCTGTCATTGTTTATCCTCCTCACAAAGAGAATGAGGCAATTAAACCCTAAGGCCATGTAAACAATACTGATGTCAAACATCTGTGCTGTCCCTGTTATTTAAAGCCATGAAGGGTGGTAGCAACAGAGCTGCTTTTATGTGCCTAGTCACACTTTCTTCCTTTTTTAAAAAAACAAAACACCACCAAAACCAGCAAACAGTTACCTGGAAATGGGGTTTCGTGGCATCACTGTCCTGATTCCATAGCACAGCTCAGCTGCTAGGAAAATTTAATAACTGCCAGGCTTAAACTGATAGAGTCTAATCTGCAACTGTCATAAATCTCCAGGGGAAAACCAGAAAGTGATCTCTCCTTTCTTCATGACAGAGGACAAACATTCATCTTGTCCCCATTTACAGAAATTTGTCAAAATATTTAAATATCTGATTTAAAAGCAAATCAATAAGCGGGTTAGCAATATTAATCACTGAACTCCTGCCCACTTGTCTTCATTCCAGGGCTCACCCTCAGGGCAGGGGGGGCACCTTGGAGCTTTAACATCCATCAGATTGGGGGTTTTGGCTATTTGACAAAACAGAACTTGTTGCTTGCCAGGTTTTTTGGTTTTTTTTTCCAAGCCTATGAATATATGGGGGAGGGAGGGAGGAAGCGAGGAAGGGGGAGAAGGATGTAAACAATAAATGAGAACTTCAAAGTAAGAACTAACAATGTAGAACAATGACTTGTATATCTTACAGTACACGACAAAAGTTATTTGTCTTGGTGTTCTGCAGCTGCTAAAAGGAATCAGTGCACAGCACACAAAGCTTTGATATTTCCACAGAAGAAAAAGGTTTCTTCAAAAAATATCAACAAACAACTAGAACTTTCTACTGAATTGTGCTTACTCAATTTTTCACGTGTAGGGCTAAAATAATAAATATTGATAATTTACACAGTGTTTTAGATCATACAGGAAGGCCAAGACAGAAGAGACTGTACTTGCAAAACAGTCAAGATTTATTATAAATACACACTGGCTTCAGACTAAGGTAATTTGGAACACTGGATTTCACTTCATCATTAACAAGCTGTCTGATCTCATTGTGTTATTTCTGTATCAAACTGTACCCTCAAAAATTTTTAAGATTAGCTGTGAGGTATATTCATACTTTCCACATTTCACAGCAATATAAGTCTCAGAGTATTTAAAAGAAAATCACTGGTGTGAAAAACAGGAAAAAAAGTCATATTTCATAACAATATATTTGAGCAGAAGTTTCTACAGTGAATGTAAATTTTAATTATATTGGAACTAATCTTCCATTTTCAAATGGAACTGCTGAAAACTTTGTGCTCGGTTTATAGGATGTGGAAAAAATAATATTCACTTCCCATTTTGGAAAAATAAACAAATTTATAGCTACATTTTGAAACGGTACCTCATTAACCACTCCAATCACAGCACTGAATATCATCAATATTTTTATCCAGTGCAATGACTAAGGTGAAATAAATGTCTTGGAAAGTCTCTGTTGCAAAGAGCTCGGGGTAAACCAAAGATGGACTGAAATGAAAACAGCATCAAACAAGTGGAACAGCCAGAAATTAGAATGTAAAAAGGCCCTTTATAAACATGGCATTTTGCCCAGATTCAAAGGTCCCTCCACAAAAGTCCATGTTTATGATCTGGACTGTATTACTTGACCTAACAAACATTTATAATTCCCTCCACATATCTAACCTTCTTTGTATCTTTACTCTTTAAAAGCAATACAACTGCTACTTCCAGTTGCAATATTTTTACACATTACTCTTTAAAGGGAAACAAGACATTCACTTAATTAAAAAATCAATATGGCATTGCCCCGTTTTTATAGCCATTAAAAATTAAAGGTTTTGTGCTAAAGCAAATCTTACCAGCTTCCCCCATCAAGAAAAATCTGACTTTTTAAATGACACTGAAATTAATACACATTTGCTCGATACAGAAAAATAATTGAATGGACAATTGTTCTTATTCATATGTAAATGTCATTAGGCTCTTTCAAGAGAGAACAATGTATTTTTCATGGATTTCCACGTTGGGGGTGGTGGGAAGAAGGAGGAATGCACACAGCTCTGTATCCCAACAACTGTAATAACTGGAAATGGTATTTCTGCTCTCAAGGATGTTTTCTTTAGCCAATAAACATAACATGGATATTAGCACTACAACACATCGTATTATTTAACAGCTTCATTTGCAGGGTCCCACTTCCACATGGAACAAATGTCTGCCACCAGTAGGAGACACCGACATCAGGAAGGACCCAAAAAAGTTCAGTGTATGTTTAGAAATTAAGAAAGCTTAGACACGGCAGTATCAGCTGCAATTTCGTAAAAGACAGCTCAAAAATGCAACAAACTGTAGCTCCAGAATTGAACCCAGCTGAATCTGTGAACATGCAGGAATCACACAGATTTCAAAGGGATTTACTGAAATATGATGATAATGGAAGACACCACTTGAGAATTACATGGAATTCTGCGCAGTGCCCAGTGCAGTGAATGAGTCTGAACACACTGAGTCAACAGCACTATTTCAGCCCAGTGTTAATCCTCTCTTTTTTTATGCTGTATTTTAGCAGCTACTGAACTTTTTACACTCATTTCAGGATCTCCTAAACCAGTCACCAAAACTGTACTCTCACCTTCTTTTCACCAGTGCAACACGTAGCAGGAACAGCGTACAGCACCTACTTTTTCCAGTCAATGTCTTTTCTCCCTTAAAAATCAGAATCTGTACATGAAAACAAAAACNTTTTTTTTTTTTTTAAAGAGAGAGACACTTTGAGGTAGAGATTAATCATGCAGCAAAAGATTAATTCCCAGCTGCTTGGCAACCATCTGGACATTCTACTGGTTAAAACACTAGTTTGAATTGCTAACCTACCCCTTTGATCTTTGTCAATGTCTCCAGCCCATATGTGCAATAATTAAAGACATAGTTCACAAACTCTTGCAAAAAAAATAAATAAATAACTGTACACATGCATCTAGAGCTCCATAACCAGCCTGACTGGTATCAGGAATTATAAATCAGCAGTCAGTTTATGAAAACATGTCTCATCCTGACATCCACTGTGTGTCTCACACCAGTCTAGCAATAAAATAAGGTTTGGGGTTTATTACATTACATTCTGAAGAGTTATCAAAGCAAGGCAGGATGTGACTTCCTCACACGGAACACAACGGACAACTTGCACATGTTTTTGGGAACAGGACATTAATCAGCCAGGAATCATGTTAACAGCAGTCAAGATTGCTGTGAATTTAAATATGAACGAACAGATTCCTACTCAGGACGATTACTCGGTGGTGAGAATCAGCTCACAACTGGATTCTCCATATAAATCAGACCCCGCATTCAAAACAGCCACAGGGGTTGTGGAGAAAAGGAGAAAAATCAAATGAACCAGAAAATAATCACTGTCACTGCCTGGGATATTTCTTTTCAGAAGCAAGCTGCCATAAGGAAAAAAAGTTACAGAAGAGTGCAAATCACGATGAAAGCCATAATTATGTCATATCTGCCTTTTCTTGCCCCCTCATATGGGCCACACTTGTGGGAACAGAAATCAACACAGATTCTTATACTTTAACAAGAATATTCACTAGAATTAAAAACCTTCACTATCTTCATCCTTGGAAATCAGCATGACATTTAGGAGCAGAAGTATGGCTGGGACAGTCTCCAGTGAGCAGGATGACAAAAGAAGGGGAACAGCAAAGGAAGAGAAGTGGAAGAACAGAGGGATAATAAGAAAAAAATTCCAACACACCATTATTGTAAGATTCAGGTTTTGAGCCCACTAAAATGCTTTCAGAAAGTTCACCAAAACCACACTCCTCCTGTTATTACAAAGCACAAACAGCCCCATCACATGTCTGAGGAGGCTCCTTGTGCTGCATCCAGCTCTCCTGATTCCATACACAGATGTTTATATATCCATCCACCAAGATTTAAACTCCAGAGACACACACAGACGTGAGCACACACTTCTAATTCAATATCATACACAAGAGAACAAAACTGATATATTTTGTTACCATTCTTGGAAAATATGAACAAAAATGTTTCTTTCCAATGAGGAGAAATATCAAATCCATGATGTAGCTAAAGGCACAATGATGTCAATTTTACAGTGGTTTAATTACAAGACTCCTTGTTTTAGGATACTGTCTCCATACTGGGTTTATTTATTGCTTGTAATCTGGCATGAATTTCATGTATTTAAATACTTCACTATGGAACAGGGCAATTAAGAGGAAGAAATCAAACCCAGCCCACTGGTCACCATCTCCTTCTAATTGCAGGGACTCTTATCTTCAAATGTTCTTTCCCTTCTCTTTTCCATGCTAACACCAGCCAGTGTTATTCACTCTCCCTCCCGACTTTTACAACTTTCTTTCCTCCCTGCATTCTTTCCCCTACATTCTCTGTATGGTCCCTCTTGGGGAAAATCCATATCACAGCCCTCGTGCAATTTGCTCTGTTTCAAGTTATAATCTCCTGCCAGATAAGTGAGAAGCACAGTAAATCTGCTGCTTTCAACACCTTCAATCCAGAGCACTTTTAGCCAGACCACGACTTAACTATATCAGCACTGCAGATTTTATCTTAATGTAAATATATCACTAGATCCCAACACTTCTGGTGCAGTAAAACCATATAAATGGCTTGATGATCTTTATAAACAAAATTTGTGTCACGCAGTAAAAGGGAGTGCTCCTTCCCAAAATAAAAGGAGAAAAACATAAATAAAGATTACAAAGATGAAGGTCCTAAATAGCTTTTTAAAAAGGCTGCATCCTAAAGATAAGACTTCTTGAATCATAAACTCATAAAACACTCCTCGTTTTCCATCTTACTTCTGGTCCTCCATCCAGGAAGATGAGTTTTCAGGGGAAAAAAAAAATAAGTCTCTTTCCCATTCTCTATGTTCTCTGTTATCTTACAGCACCTATCTCATCTCACCTTTTCCCCTGGTGCTCTCCCTCATTCCCCACCCCACATGACAAACTGGTGGAAGTTATCCCACAGGTGTTCTCCTGAAAATTCAGCCACTGCCTTCCCCAGAATTCCTCCTCCCTCCAGCTGCACAACCATTTAGTCTGGGCTGCTTTAGTACACAAGGGGCTGGAAAAGCACCAGTGGCTCCAGTGTCCAAAGGCTTTATCACTGGATTCCCAAAAATCAAAACAGAGAAGTGACAGGAGCGCAGTGATAAAGTCAACAAAACCATTGGAAACACTCAATGTTCTCAGCTAACCCAGACTGATGAAGCTTCACAACTTATTGCACAAAGCATCGAGCTTACAAGTTTGTCTGAAAAACAAATAAATTAAGAGCCGGTATTACAACTCAGTACAAATTTACTGCAGGTAAACCTTCAACTGACAAGCGAAAATTATTTCCAATATCCCTCTGATTTGTTTAGGTTTCCTCTGCTGAGATAAGATAAATAAATATCTTTGCTTACAAAATAATAAAGCAGAAGGAAATTGAGAAAAAATGCTAAGAATAAATAAGACCGACAAGATGAAAAATTGCGACAGAGAACTTCTTTAAAGAAACACCAAAATGTCTTCAAGTGATACACCAGATAAACCAGTTGTTCGAGAAAAGTTAAAAGAAATCCGTTTATTAACATAGCTAATATAATTTCCTCATTCCAGAAGCATTCCAAACCTTTATCTTAGCAACGGTACTGGATATGTTTTTCTGAAAAATCACAAATCAGCCTTTTCCTTTCCCCCTCCTCTGCCCCGTGGAGCACTGGGTGACACAGGATGGCCAGAGGTGAAGTTCAAAGCGACACTTTTCCCCTTTTTATCAAGACAGGCCAACCGCCCCATCTGTCACGCTTTGCTGTCCTGCTGAACACGGATATATTCCTGTTGGGCTGCATCTCCCTTGTTTAAACCCACGATTTTTCAGTAATGACCATTTCCCAAATGGTTTAAGCCATGTCAGAAGCATTTGGGGAAATGATGACTAAAAGCCGCTGCCTGACGACATCGCCGTCCTCGCAGGGCTGTGATGTGGTTATCACTGCTCACGGCCATGTGTTCAGCATTACAGACTCTAAACAGGTGCAGGAATGCTTTATGAACAAAGGTCTAAAGGTTAAAAGCAAAAAACCCACAGTTATCCTATTTTATGTTCTCCCGTTGTACTACAAAGAGGTTGAAAACAGTTAAAGCTTCCCCCGAACCCTTTTGTACGGCACCGTTTCTCTGTTAATACATTCACATTCTATAAATGAAAAGGGCTTTATTCCTAATTGAGCTTCACAAACAAAATAAGATGAAAACACATTTAAGTTTTCTCGTTAATAGCACACACATGGTGATTGTGAAACACTGTCTGTAACCTTTCCAGTTCAAACCAGCCCACAGTCGAGCACCATTAGCAAAAAGTCCTGGATTTTTACTGTGTGGTTTAGAGGATTTTTCCACTGAACTAGCAAAGTATTAACTGGGTATTTTATGTAGCTCCTTGGCATGCATTCCTGTTTATTTAATTTGAAAATATTGTTTAAATGACAACATTGTGCTTTCAATTTATTTATTTCTTGGGCTATTTTCACATCTTATGAAACCTTGCCTCATCCTGAGGCACTGGTGGTTTGGATGTTGTCAATACAAAAGAACAGTCAAGAGCAGAGCAGGGAAAGTGAAAGGCACACGGGTTGTGCAACTGCTTGTTTGAGCATCAAGTGAGACAGCCAGGTAGCAACAGAAAAGATTTCATGCACATTATTTTATTAACAATTGAAGGATCTGCCAACCAATTTTACCCTCTTCTGTATCACTGCTAAAGATGTGCTCTGAATTGTCTTGGAAGTAACTTTAGGACAGTTCCAATCCATGTGTCCTTACAAGATACCAAGGAAAAGGAGGAATATTTCCCTGCTTTGCTGATGATGCCCTCTCCTCCCCAACTCAGGCATATTTGGGGTCCTTTGTGGGTTCAGGTTTTTCTGGATAGTAGGGAACTAGGTACTTATGTCTCAATTTTCCAAGAGCATATGGCTGAAATAAGAAATTTGAAAGGCAAACAGAGTAGAGAGATGGATTTGGGGTTTTATTGGGGTTTTTTTAATGATTGGTTGGTTGATTTGGGGGTTCTATTAATTGTTTTCCTAATGCACCTAGAGTTTCCTTTTCTGACCATTAATTCACCGTCTTTCAAAAACAGAAACGTGTTAAATAAAATGAGCAGCTTGTGACAAAATATCTCAGGCAGTCGACTTCCTTAAACCATGAAAAAGGTGAAAATGACCACAAAATTTTACTTTTACACATATTCAAAGCAAAATGACACGGTGTGAGAGAATGAGACAGCCAAGCTTGCAATCCCAGGAATTCACAATGCTCCGAAGAAGTAAAATAAAACCCCGTACGACCAAAAGAGGACTGGAGCTCAACGAGGCAAACAAAGAAATAATGTAGATCCTAGCAGAAATAAGGTCAAAATCTTGCTAATTTAAAAAGGTATATAGAAAGTAAACAGAAGTCCTCACTAAATCAAAGATTTCACTGCGTCTGTTAAAAGGTAATGTGGAAAATTCCTAGAATTCAAACTTCTCTCCACTAAAAAATTCTTTCAAAGGACTGGTAAACGTGTTCAGAAAATCTTTTTTGCCCCCTAAATAATTGCGAAATACATAAAGTATTTAATGACAAGCCCAGTCACTTCAGCAAATTTCTCTTCCCTGAGATTTTCTGCTACAGTAACTTCCCTGTTAATGCCCGATTTCCAAGGAAAACGCCCTGAAGACTCCAAAGAATCCCACCTCTTTCTCCTGCGTTCGAAACGGCGCCTGGCTGTGCCGAGTGGGGCTGCTCTTTCCTAGCCCAATTTTAGGTGTCATCTATTGAACAAAAAAAAGTTCAAAACAAGCAATGAAGTTAAAACCAGTAAATCCGAGTACGGTCAATCCCGACCCGAAATTAAAAATAGGGACAATGTTTGTTTGCCCTTCTGAAATACCAAGGGAATAGAAATACCTACCACAGTCATTGGCACCCGTTTTTCTCGCAGGTATCTGGGGTTTTCTAACTGAAAAACAAAAATGAGCAGGTCAACAATGTCCCATTTAGTCTAAGGCATCATAACCAAAGTGTACTTAGCACTGCAACTGCATCGCTCACAAGAACCACAGATGAGATTTCAACATGCCTTAAATGTTATAGAAATAGAAAACCTTCCTAAGAGAACATTTGCTTGGAAATGATCTACTCAGCAAGTCTGATAATGTAAATGGACCAAAAATTGCACTTTTTTTCCCTCCCAACTCTTGTGGTTGTAAAAAATTCCATCAATGCATATTATAAAAATATTTGGCAGCTATATACATAGGCTTATGCAAAAGATTTCCACGTTTATTGGCTAAATTTTCATTGAAATCAGTATAAAGCTACAATAAATTCACAGATTATACTGATTAAAATCTAGTGCTTTTGAAAAATTACAGTTGGGTGCATTGAAACTACAGCCACACGTGTAAGTTATAGAGACAAAACATAAGGAAACAATTCATTAACACGACTGTATAATTAAAACAGCTCTCTTAATCACTATTTTTAAGAACTGGATACAAAACATTGTTCCCAACCCACTTCCTCTATCAGACAGCTTTATCTTTCTCATTTTCTCAGACGATGAGGCTCAAACATCACATCACAGAGATGCCCAAAAAAAGCTTTCAAGGGTATAATCTTGTAAAATGTGGCAGTGAGATTTGGAATATGAATGAGATTGCAATACACATTAAAAAAAAAAAAAAGTTGTAAGATTAGGTTGATCTACGAGGCATGGCAAATATATCAAATGCTTGCACTTTCTGCAGTAGTATGAAATAAATTTGTGCGTTGAATTTATCAGTGGAAAAGAGGCTTAATCCCTCTGAAATTTCAATTTGATGCAGTGTTATTCATTTCCTGTCCCAAAAGGTGATGTAGGATTTCTGTGTGCTGTTGAGGAGTTGTCATATTTCACCCAGAAGTCGTTGCAGATACTCACATTTAACACGTACATTCAATTTCAATGAACAATATTACCCAATATTTTAATACATTAGCTGAAAGCATCAAGAAACCAATAATTTAACAATAACCTATTTATCTTTATTGTCAGGGAGTTTACTAAAACAGTTACATTAAACTTCCTTGCACACAAAGTATCCTGTGTTGGCAACTAAAATCCATGGGCAGACACCAGTGAATGAAGGAATCCTGGATGCTCCCACCGCCACAAAAAATGAGTAATTTTGGACACAGAAGACATTGTGAGGAGAGGAATCCAGGAGTGGGATCATCCTGGAGCATTAACCACAGGAGATACAGTGGAGGGGAAGAAAAAGCAAATCAAGAGAGAGGGAAATAAAAGGTACAGAAATTCCGAAAAATTTGGGAGGAGTTTCTTTGTCCTACACATTTGTACCTGCAATAGGATTTTCTGTCTACATTTTACTGGTGTTATACTCCTCCTCCCACCTCGATCTGGCCACTTCCCCATCCAGCCAGTGGAATCCTTCACCAGTACCTGGTGGAATCTGCAGAAGGCTGCAGAGCCACATTTCAAAGGCTTAATTGTTTCCCAAGAGCCCTGTCTCTCATGCAAAATGAATACTACCATGCTTTACTTTGGCTTTTTTCAAAGCTAAAAATCACTGTAAATATTTGCAATTAATTCCAATCCTTTATCTGACCACGACATTCAGCTGTTTGCAGCCTTCACTTCAAAACCAAGCTGAAAAGCGAAGGTGCATCCTACTTGTTTATGAGAGAGAAGGAAAATGTGTCTCTAATACTTTGTAGGGCCCAAGTCTTGCATTTTTTGATTTTGTAACAGCAGCCATATGTGCTTTGAAGTTAAATGTTCCCACTTTGTTACTTGTTGTGGATTATATCCACTTAAACTGATCTGTAAACATTTAATGCCTCAACATTCATTCTTTTCATGCTGGTCTTCTGCAAAACTTCTTGTTCTCAAAATTAGACCACATTAAAGAGGGAATATCACAATAAAGAATGCCCCAAAAAAGAAAAAAAAAAGGCTGTATTTATGAGAAACATGCAAATTTAAAAATAATAAGCAAAAGGTCAAAGACAAGCCAAAATACATATGTATGAAACTGAAGGGCTGCCATGAGAAGAGCAGTAAATCACATGCTTTTTTAAGAGTATGAACCAAATAAATGTCATCATGAAAGACATCTTTATTTGAACTAGAACTGAACTCTAATTTGTAAATACCACTTCTTAACAGAAATGGTATTTTGAATTTCTTTGTAGAAAAGATTTTGGATTCTCCTGTTCTATTAGGCAGCCTGACAAGAAACCACGTTTCAGTTTGTGAGGACTGCAATGGTCACCTTCTAGTCCTCCTAAACCAGAGCTGTGAAGGTGTTGGGTGATCAGATCCCCATGAAAAAATCCCCCACCACTTAACAGAGATAAATATACATATTTTCTTAAGTTGAAAAAAAGGTACTGCAGAAATGTACATAAAAAATAAAATTCCAAAACAGCATTTCGGGCAAATGAGCCATAATTTGTGACCTTAGGTTTCAATTTCTATTCATTTTAACAACATCTAAAGTGGTCAAAACTGAATATTTATGAGTTACACAATTTTAAAGCTACCCATGCAAGCAGTGAGTGAAGCACTGACAAAAGTTGAAGCGGTTTCTCCCAAAAGCAAGGTCAGTGCAGGAAAAGCACAATTTTGAGCTCTAAGTACTCCCACAAGTCTCATCCTCATCAATTATATTCCATCCCTGAGACTGAAAATATTGTCCAGGCTTTCTATCTGTGCACTGTAGCCCAGTACAGAAACTCACAGCAAAGTTTTGCTCTTTTGCTCAGTAAATACCACAACAATGACAGCAGTGATGTCATGGTTCCAAACTACCCCCCCAAAGTCACGTTTCACTCTGTGGAAGATGTTTATCCGGGGATGGTTATCTCAATAATGCCCAGCTGTAGCCCGTGTCAGTCCCCTCACAGAAGGCACACTGGAAATATTAAGATTCAGGGAACAAAACCCCCACACTTGCATCTGCAGGCTTGTTGCACGTTCCCCCCCTAAGCTTCTTCAAAGACAAAATGGGATTGTTTTCAAAACAAGGATGGCAAAAACACACATGAAAGAGTTAAGAACACTTAAGACTTTGAAATGGTAAACAACTAAACTGAACCTTGCCCTAAATTCTTACTTTAATCTAGCAAACCCAGCCAGCCAGCATGTTCCCTACAGAAATAACTGCTGAGTAGCTTCAGGAAATTTGAGTAAGGACATTCTTATCTAACATCATAATTTGTAGGGAAGTTCACTTTAATGCTGCTTCTGCAGTCTTAGTGGAAGGACATTAAAGCACATGAAGATTGTTTGTCAGCATGGAAGTCGAATTTATTTTTTGAAGTCGCAACACCACTTGGAGTTCACTGTGGGAAAGTTTTTCCAGTGCTGCTGCCCTCCAAGGCCACAACATATACAGTAGGTATGTTTATAGTAAGCAGACAGACTGAGAAACCAAACAAAAGATAATCAAATGGCTTGTGCAGAAATGGTTGAGCTTAACTGGACTGGAAAGACACAGGCAGATGTGAGCCAAGCACACAGAGTAGGCACAGCATCCAGGGCTGCTGCAGCCTCCCAAGAATTCCCAACGCTCCCATCCATTTAACCCTGTGTTAGAAAGCTTTTCTCCAAGGAAGGAGAACGGAACACGAGCCACCAACCACGGAATTTCTTTGGTCTAAGTCTTCTCGAACCTTTATTAGGCAATAACATTTCCCAGGACAAATTCTGGGCAAGACTGAGCGTCCAGGTTCTCGGCACTGAAGACCCCACATCATTTCTGGTAAAAGCTAAAGAGTTAATTCTTGTTCTGGCTGAATTCCAGCGATGAAAAATTGTGTTCTCCCTGATTAAAAACCCCTTTGCTGTTTCCCCAGGGTACAATCTTTTTGTGTGCTTTCTGCCTAATATGATGTGCTGAATTTCCTGGGATGTTTGAAAGAGATGCTTTGTCACACCCGAAATTGGCTACAATTCGGTGACAAATGAAACTGCATCAGAGGTGTCATGAGACAGTGAGAGACAAACAGGCAGGTGAGGTAAGAATTTGCAGGGGTTTAATTCATTGTTGTTCCTTTATGTAACTTGAGTTTTTTATCCAAAAATTACGTTTGCCTACAATCTAAAAAGCTCAGCTACAAGAGGAAAAAAGAAAAGGGAAAAAATTAAAGCAGTTTAATGCCATTATTCAACAAGGTTCTTTTCCTGACACTATACATATTTCACAATATTTAATTATTTTTGAGACATAAACAGGAGATGGTCACCTTCCCCTCAGTTATGAAGTGCACTAGAGATGCAACAACATGCAGAAGTTTATTGACAGCTGCTCATGAAATAAGATCACAGAATCACAGAAAAGTTTGGGCTGGAAGGGACCTTAAAGTTCCTCTCATTCCCCTAGCCCAGGTTACTTTTATTATATTCTAAGATGGCTAGAGAATGACAAAGGAAGTTCAAAGTAATGACACGACCAAAGATCACTGGCATTTATTTGTCTCAGCTCCTGGCTCTGAACCTTCTCCCTTCAAACAGCCACACAAAAGGATTTCTGCTTTTCTACATTGCAAATGCAGCTCCAAGGCATGAACACCTGATAAAGGACAGTCCCCCTATCAGTTTAGATAAGAGTCAATACAGGCTAAGGAAAACACATTTTATAATGTATGTAAAATGAGTGTAAATTAGTATGTCATGTATGAAAGGCAAATATAACACAATCAAAACTCAACTTTTTTTTCAAACATTTACTCATGCCTGACTAGAATCTAAAGAACTCGAACAATAAAATGTTTGATAGGGATAATCAGGAATGCTGCAAGGCAAAGGGAAAAATTCCTTTATTACTCGGAAGAAGTAACAATATCAGCAAAGTCATGCAACAGACTTACTTCTCCTGTAGAAAAGGTTATTACTAAGAACAAATATCTGAAGCCTCCAGACTAGACTGATAAGCTTTGACCTCTCTGCTTAGTAGAGAAATCATAAAAGCATTTCCCAAAACTTTTCACAGTATTTTAAATAATAATATTAAAAAACCCTCAATCACTGATGTAGGTATATCATAAAAACTGAAAACACATCCACTATGTGACCTTAAAAACACAAGAGCTTTGAAGAAGAGGAAATTTAGAATATATTAAAGAAGTAGGAGGCTGAAAGATAACAGCAAAAATAAATTAACAGTTTATAACTGGTCATTTCAATCCAGACAAGCCCGAGCTGGAACAGTGAAGGCTCAGCAGCACCTCACAGCTGGAAGACACCAGGCTTGTCTCACCATTTTGAGTACCTAGCAAGGTATTTGCAGATTCCTGGATAAAAGCATGATCTCCATATATACCTGCCTGAAATGATCACAGCTTCCTGAAATTACACAGATTCTTACTGAGAAAAATCCTTGTATAACCAAAAAAACCCAAGGAAAGTTTGGAAAGCTTTTCAAGACAACTGTTCTTCACCCCAGGCAAAGTGAAAGCCATTCTGTATCTCCTTTCCTATCTTCCCCCACTACTGAAGTATTCTTTTGGGTCAAGGGTCTTCTCTGTAACTGAGGTGGGATCACTTGTAAATTAAGTTTCCCAAACAGTTTGCAGCTGGGAGTAGCAATTAAAGGACAGCAAGATGCTCCCATGGCAATTTAAATGCTTGCAAATAACAGCGGCCACATCTGACACTCAAATCTTACAGACTCCAAGGTGCTGCAATCATTGAGTGGGTTTTTTTTTTATTTTTAGTAATGACATATTCTTTACGCGTGACACTCCACTTAAAACTTCCTGACCCTTTGAGAACCCACTGGAGGCCGTGATCCACAGCAGGGAAACGCTGTTCAGCAGCAACCCCTCACAGACCTCTCTTTTACAACCTCAAATCCTCTTTGTCAGGTAACTCCCAACAAGTCTTATCAGGCAATCAAAGTCTCTCATGAGCGACTTATTTAATTACCATCCCTGGAGAGGAGACTTGAAAAACTGATTTATGTGCCACGGTAGCCAATTTGTTATCCAAGGGAGCTCCCGTATCAGCAGAGGATCATCACAGTTTAATAACCAGCCATTATCAACACAACACGATTGCAAACTGGAATTTCAATTAGAAAAAGAAATAAAACACAAATAAAATGACAGAGATAAGAGATAAGCAGGCAGGCAGATCGACACTGATATAAAAACGCTGGGTATAAAGAGATTCTTTGTCAGCATCCGTTGGAATAATTTGGGAAATGGCCACGAGCAAGTTTTCCTCCTTAAAGCAGCTTTAAAAGCTCAAGGTATTACAGCTTTCTGCTCATATAATCCCACGTCTAAATACAGCCCAAATATCCAAAATCTGCAAGTGACTGCTTGCACCTTTGTTTCAGACACCTGTACAGTGCTGACATTTTCACCCACCTCCACCTTCAGCTGGGAAAAAGCAAGAGAAACACCAAGAAGGACACAAACCCATTAATATTCTTTGTTATCATTTCTGATTGTACTGGAGAGAACTTGGCCAATCATGAAAAACCTGGAGTGTAACAGGCAAGATTTTTAAATGCTGTCATGTCCCTCTGGACTGACAATAGTGTAGGAAGAATAAGGATCATTTGGCAGCTGATTAAAATGACAACATGAAAATACGTGATTATTTTTCAAAAAACAAGGCTGAACTATTTCATTAAACTCGCTCTCATCGCTCCTAACTTTGGCTGCAACTCTGTGAGCATTCAACCTGTGAGAATAAGCACAAAATGTGAAAGAAAAGAAAGAAGAAACCTCCCTGTTAAAATCAAAGTGATCTTAATAAAACGAAATTGCTATGAGGATATTAATCCCAATGAAATAAAGATTTGGTGGTACAAGTGAAAGGGTTACAAAAAAGACAAAACAACACGAGAAAAAATACATTAAAATACAGCTACAGAGAAGAGGTCACTTCATTGTGACCTTAGAACTATCGTGGACTAACACCACAGAAAACACAACCAAGGGAATGAAGTCCTGTAAGAGTGACAAATTTGAATGATTAAAAGGGAAAGAAAGAGGTGAACACACAGAAAAGCCTCCAGAACACTTTCAAAAGGAGGCACACTGACCAAAAAAAGTTGAGTTGTACAAATAGCTTGCAAATTCTGTATTGGTTAAAAAAAATAAACACAGAAAGCCAAACTCTTCTTTCCTTTATACAAGTATAAATAAAAATAATGTTACAGAGTCATCAAGAAATAACCTGAATTTCTGCTAGAGTAAGACACTTGGTTTTGACCAGCAGCCATTATTTTTTGCCTGATTTATCAGTAACCATATTAAATATGTAAAGATTATTATTACTTAAAATTTTGATGTTTTCTTCTCATGCATTCATAAAGAACCTTTCCAAGCTTTACCAATTCATTTCTAAAAGACTGATTCCCACATGAAGTTTTGTTGGCTGAGCTCAGACTGCATTACTGAGGAGTTCCCATTGCAAGTCAATAAATAAGTAAAGTACTCAGTTCATTTTACCCCAAGATTCCAACTATTGAGTCGTGCTTCGAGGTCATCATCATCCAATGAAAAGTTTCTTTTGTGATGATCATCCTGGAACACAAGGAAAGTCAAAGAAAATACCAGAATTGCTGGCAGACACATAATTTAAAATTAAACTTCTCATTGGCTTGGCCATACCTACACTGCACTTCCTAATACTGTCACAATACCTCTGACAGCCTTCACCTAAACAGCTCAGTTTCCAGAAGGACACTGTGCTGAGAAAGGAGTTCAGAGGATAAATTAGCCTGGCTCTCCACTCTAGTGTTCTTCTTTACTCATTTCCAAAGCAATGGTCCCCTTTACAGAGGGTGAATTTACTGAACAAAAGTCCAGATAGTCCATTTTCAGGTAACATACTTATTCTAGAAACAATTCATCTCCACAGTACCCTTTGTGGGGCTAATCCAGAATTCAGAGATCACCTGATCAGCCTCCAAATAAAAAAATAGATTTAAAAGTTAAAGGAAAGCACAGCAAGGCAGTGATGGTTACCAAAGCAGAGGACAGAGCAGCTGCTGCCCAGCTCAAGGGCCTTCCCTGATTTCCAGCACCCGGCCAGGGCTGTGGTTATTGCTGCTCAAGGAAGTAACAAGGAATTACCCTTCAGAAGAAAAGTTTTTCCTGTGGGATAACAGTAACTACCAACTGCATTTAATGTATCTAATGAGAAAGCTGGTACAGAACATTTTCCTGAGCTGAGGTATTTAGAAAAACAACACTGAAGCCTGAATTCCTTTGTCTCATTAAGTGAGGTTTGTGTATGGGCCTGCCAGCACCTCTTCTTTAAATCTCATTTGTCACAAGCATCCAGTGGCTGGAGCTCGGGCTGCAGTTCATCAACACTTGGTTGAGGCAGCTCTTAACGTTTTTTAAAAGTCTCCCTGCTCCTCTACCTGGGCCTGAATTATGCCAGAACATCTGTGCATCACTGACAATGGAACAAGGTATTGTTTGTTCCAGCCAGCCAAACGTTATCAAACTGTCTGGCAAAGCGAGAGAGGAGTATTTCACTTAAAGGCCCTTTTAAAGCTGTAACCACAGGACAATCCAGTATATGGAGCTGAAGAACAACCAAGTGCAGTGATTTATCTAAAACTGCCCTGGAAGCTGTGGCAGAGCCAGCAACGACAACAACAAAAATTAAAAATAAACAAACCAAAGCAGCAAAACTCCCCTACAAAACTTGAAAGCCCCAAATCCAGGTTTCAACTGAAGAAAATAATTTTTTTTACAATAACTCTTCCATAAGGAATATTTCCTGAAGTAAAATAAACAGGAAACCAATAAGGAGAAATTTAGTAAATCCAGCATGTGGTTCTATTTTTAATTATGGCATTTCTGTATTTAAATTCCATTTGTTTACATACAATCAACACACACATAAATACATTCACAGCAATCAGAGCCTAGAGCACAGACACTGATTTTTGCCCACCGAGCACCTGTAACCTGCCCTGATAAACCATCCCCTTGCTAATCCTCTATTCCAGATGCACAGCACAACACAAATTTCCTCAGAAAAGAGCTTCCAGTTTATCCTATTTGCACTTCATGTCCTCCTAAATTCTCAACTGTGCCCAGCTGCAATCTTTCTAAACTATTCCTCTGATAGAATCAAAAAAAGAAGCGTGGGCAGAGCTAGAGGAACAAACAGGAAATTCAGTGTTCCTGGAGGGGTGAGGGTTGCTCTAGGTGTGGTGAAGGACACTGCAAGGCCACAGAGCACACTCTGGAAGGTAAACAGCACATTTCTTGGTATCACACATTTGTCAGGAGTAATTGTCAGTGCAAAAGCTTGCAATTATATAAACAACATCATTGAAAATTTTGGACTGAAAGGGTTTTAGACAAAGCGCGTTCAATGCCCTTTCATCAGTCATAATGCTCAGTGTGGAAAGTCTGATGAAACAAACTGTCCAAAATTCACTCTTTCAGAGGTCAACCATCACTGAACAGAGCCAGAGGCATCTATGCAGCTTTCTTTAATCTGTTATTGCAAAACCCAAGATGATGTCAACGCAGGCACGCTGCCAAGCCCAGGGAAAACAATGCAGCAGACACTGAACACACAACACTAAACAGAGGTCAAGCATTAGGATGAACTGAGAGCATCCGACAAGAAATTCCTTTCCCCTGCACTGCAGAGGACAGATTTTGATGAGCTTTACTCCTCCCTACCACTCCCTCCCAAAAGCCTGCACCTTTACACAGGGATCATGACCCACACAACTGGAAATGACAGCTTTACAGGCATGTATAAAACCAACTCAGGGGAAGTAGAGCTTTAGGACAAAAAAGGAGAAGCATCTTACAGACAGTGACGTGCCTAGGTCATCTTCATCTGTCCGGTGAGGAGAACTCAGACAACGGGATATTACTGATGGCTTCTCATTGAGTCTTTCCCTGTTGTTAATGACAAGAGGAAGCAGAAAGAGAGGAATTCATTTTCAGCAACTTGCGGCACACAAAGGGTGTTAATCACAGAATAGAATCGTCTAAAATACACACAAGAAAATAACTGTCAAGATGGAAAGATCAAAAAAAATAAAAAAGAGAAAAAAGAGAAAAATTTCTTTTAAAGGCAAACAAAAGCCTTAAATGTTCCATTAAAAAAACACCACCAGAAAACCCCACACCAAAAAACCCACTAGAAATATCATATACATGACAGTACATTAAAAAGTGTTCTTTGCTTTTCTTTTACTACATCACCCAACATCTCCCAAAGGACTTTAGGATAAATCCAAGCTAAGGAGAGGGCTGACCTAGGAGAATGTTTTTGACACAAAATTGCTAAGCATATGAAACAACATAGGATGGAGTCCGGTGACTCAGAGAAGAAAGAGGAATTAAGGTGATGGTTGGTTGCACCATAGGGGAGACTTTTAAGACCAAAAATATAGGTTAGAACAAGGTAAATGATCCTATAACATACAAAGACAAGGGCAAGAACTACACACACAGCTCAGTACAAAGGCAGTGGCTTGAAAGGCCAAGGTGGAGAGGAACGTGTCAAAGGAACAAGTCACAAAGATTGTCTAAGTTTCACTTCATTTCTGTTTTAGGGACTAAAGTGGAATTTAAAGGGGATGGTAAAGAAAAGCCCACAAGACAGAGTGCACAGCATGACCAAGTGCTCTGTCCAGCAGAGCTGGACAGGGATTTTCTGGAAAAGCTTTTGTTGTAAATAAAACACTTGAACAAAGGGAAATGAAGATCAGCAGATAGGTGAAGAGAACTGTCACTGATGCACCTGGTCACAGACACTTCTCAGCCGCAGAACAGGGAAAAAAAACCAAAATAAAATAAAAATTATAAGCCTTTATTAGATGGGTTGATACAGCAAAAGATCCAAAACAGTAGTGAAACACCCTTCAGCACATACTCCACTATCAAATCCACAGGTATTAAGGTAATTAAAAACTTCTGTTAGTCCCTTCACCTTCCTATGACTGGCTATATTATATTAAAGTCAAATCAGACCATTAAAATACCTCCCTTCCTTTCCATCTGGCAGCAAACGAGATGGTTGCTATGCCAAAAAGACACGGAGATGAATGAAGTGTTTATGAACAGAACAACAACTGTTGGATGTACAATATAAACCAGTCACTTCTAGGAAGACAAACACAAAGTTTTCTCGGAGCACAGGGCCCCAGCTTTCATCAGAACAGCAGGGAACAGAGAAATGCAACAACTGGGAGCCTACCTTCCCTTCCAGCACCAATAAATCCCACATAAACAACGTGTATGGATGCACAATAACAATTACAAAGCAGTAAATAGTTTAGATAAGCAAAGTCTTAGAGGTAAAAAAGATCAAAAGGAATATAATAACACAATGACTGCCTCTTGCAGTTCTTACCAGGATTTCATTTGACACAAAATTACCTTTAATTAAAGGGAGATAAATCTTTGCCTGTGAGTAAATCTGCCCTTTTATCAGATTTCCTTTCTGAACAATACTCAGGTTACCTAACAATGCAATAAAGTTCCAATTGTTAAAAACGAGAGAAAACAGAATTCACGCCCTCATCATTCAGAGATTCAGGAATACCAACAAATACACGACTCAACCCAAGCTGCCTGTAATATTTTCAAATTGACCAAAGGGAGGACAAAAGTCTAGATGTATTCTTAGTTCTGTATTTGCTGTTTTGAAGAGGAACTGAAAAGGAAGCTGCTTTACTCGATTCTACAAACAGAATTTGAAAAGATTGTTAGGGATGGACCACAATTTTGCTCATATCGAGTATGTACCACCTTTTCCAGCCTCCTGCTAACACGAGTCGGGCTCCAAAAAGCACAGGATTAATTCTATTTCCTCCCACTGCAGGTGAGTGAAGGATGATCAGAGTTTTGACATCAGCCCCGTGACCTCCTGCTTCAGCCCAAGCAGGGAGCTGGCATGGGAGGAGGAAGCAATTTGCTGTTACTAAAGGAGATCAGTAAATATTCCTTCCAGGAACAAAGTAAGGGAAACTCACTGATTCCTCCTGCTACGCACCAACCTTTAACAATGTTTTCACACACACTCTATAAACATGAAGTAGAATTTTCCTAAGGGGTCAGAAAGCCCAGGTTTCTGTTCAAACCAATCTAAACATTTCTCAAACCAACCCTCTCACGTTTCAAAATAAAGCTGCACCTTTCCAGCCCCAGCTAGTCGGATTTCTTCATCCACACGCCAGTTTGCCTCCCTACTTTTTATTTAGGAAGAAAAACAACTTCATACAAAAAAGCCAAAATTGTCCAACACAGAATTATCTGTACTGCAAGATAAAAATCACTACAAAAAGAACTTCTCTGTTTGTTTGGGTCTTTGAAAGGAGAGAATCTTGAGATAAAGAACATCAAGTAGTTACTCAAACATGTCTCACTGACATTATCTATTTTGCCCTGAGAAAATGTTGTAAGAACTGAGTCATGGCTGGAATGCAAAATTTTCATCCAACTACACACATTCCATGCCCATGGATTCCGTTCTCCCAAGGCACAATCAGAGGAGAGAGACAAATACAGTGGAACTCGGTCACCATCTGCTGGCTCTCCCTACAAACTGCACACCCAGAAATATTTAATATATTACATTTTTACCTGCACTGATAGTTCATCCAAAACTGTAAATACAAAGAAAAACAGGATCTGTATGTTGGATATAGGCAATATCTTAACATGGTCACATTTAAATAAGTATTGAGTATGTAAATATTTTGTATTTCTACAAAACACGACAGCTGAAATATTTACCTTTGATATTTTTCTGCGAAACTTGCAGGAAAATTAAGTTTCTTATTGCTGTGAAGATTACATTATGTAATCTATAGAACTATCAAAACTTTCCAACACAAATTCAGATTTCCTTAGACACAGCCCCACTCCTGATCTGAGCAGAGCTGTGCCTGTACAGCGGAGTTTCATTCCCAGAGTCCTTTAAACCAGTCACATTATTCAATTACATCTATTTGCTTCTCCCAGCATGGAATAATTTGCAATCCAGGTCTCCAGAGAACTCACCAGAGCCTTGGGAACCACATTGATCACCAATGTAGGTATTGCTTCCTTCCCACAGGATAAAAAGGAAAAAGTGAAATAAAGCTTCGCTACACCAAAAATGACTGTGGGAACTTTGCCAGGCCAAGCTGAATCTTAGGTTCAGGTACTGAGTGGGAAAAGCCATCAGATTCCCAATATTCCACTATAAACCAGGCAGCAAAAGAGAAAAAATATGGCAAAGAAGGAAGGGAATAGGTGGAACTGTACCTCAGCTCTCCTCAAGTGGGGACCAGCCCCAGTCAGATGAAAAGGGAGGAATATGCAAATCTGACCCCAGCTGACACTACAAGTCAGGAATCTGGAGTAATTAGGTGTACTTTTTTACCACAAATAGGGCCATAGCAATGTGCTAAACAGGGCCTAATGGGGGAGAGCTGTGCTGATACTGTTTTATTGCTTCTAACACCCAGAGTGATACTTTAACTTGATGATGCTGCTCCCAGGCACTGACACAACCTGGTCAGATCCAGGCCAGGTATCCTGAGACAGCACAACAATAACAAAAATTTATCCAAGGTCTCAAAAAACATTTCTTAAAGCATGATGCATTCCTTGCTCTCATAAGGTCAAATCTATTTTTTTTTTTTTAAATTAAGGGTATCTGGGTAGCTCCTCCCAACAATTCTCTGCTTCACCAAGCCCAAAGCAGTAATCTCATAACTCAGCTGGCAATTCTCCATTCCCTGCCTCTGGTTCTTAAACCACAAGCCAAAACCACAGGTTCTTATCAGAGCATGAGTGCAAGCAACCAGAAGAGCCCCTAATCCTCAAAAAAGGAGGTACAGAGACCTAAGAGCAACTTTCAAAATGATTGTTAGAATTACATACAGTTAATGGATACAGAAGAGGAAAAGTTTCATGAGACTCAGTATCGATGTGATTTAACTTGCAAGTGTCTGTCACTTACCCAAATCACTGCTGAAAAACTAAAAACACGATTGAAAAATTATAAGAAACAGCAGAAACATCAGTGTGCATCCAAGAGCACAGCTAACGATGGCCCCTTATGAAAAATGTAAGCGAAGACATTAAAGGAGCGTTGGACTTCTGAAACAAAACTTGCAAATGTATTTCTAAAGCCATGAAAGGAAACCAGAAGCAGAGCAAACACTCACTTCCTCTTGTACAGCACCTACTGAGCTTTGAATAATATTCACTCTATGTCTGAGAGTGCTTCCTTCACCAAAGATTTCAGAGAGGTTAAACATTAACTAGACTTTAAAATGAGCAAACAAAAGGAAATTCCATCCATGACTGAAATGCAGCTACATAAAGAAAAAAAAGGAACTCAGGTCTTGATAATCAGCACAAAGTTGCACTATGTAAGAAAATCCAAAATACTTCAGAACAGTAGATTAAAGCAGAATTTACCTAAGATTGCCACATATTAGGACAGAATAGAGCTGAAGATTTCCAACAGTGTCCAAATGACCAGCTTGTCACTCCTTCAATACTGCAGGGACATCTTTCTAAGCCGACAGGAAAACAAGCCTTAATAACATGACACATTCCACCCCTTTTTCCCTGCTGTAAACAGCTCTGTTCTCATCTGACTGGAACGAAGGATGCAGCTTAAGCTCACTGGCTACTGCAAACCAAACACCTACACCTTGCTCAGCAAAACCTGCTAATCTGCTGGGAGCCACTATTCTGTTTCCTCTAAAAAAACTGTGAGCAACAATCATAGAACAACCTCTAAGTCCACCATCTGTATGCTTGTTTATATTTCTAATCTACAGGAAAAAAAGCCTTTCAGATCTATTTGATAAAACAGCTGCTTTCAGCATCATGGCCTTAGACTACAAATGCAGACCTTGGTTTTCCACGTTAAGTGTCTGTAAATGACAGGAGGAGAACAAGAGGAAGGGAAAGAGGACAGAGGGATGGAACATGGAAGAAGATGCACAGGAGCCAGAGAAGGAGACCTAATGGGGAAAAGTAAGGACAGAGGAGTCTAGAAGTTCTCATTACATTGAAGCTGTTTCCAGAGTTTCTGTATATAAAGCACAAACACTGATGGCGAGTCCATGAAGGAGTGCAATAAACTCATAGAAACTGAGACATCCAGAGCTTATCACATCACACATCTATCAAACACAAATCAAACACTGACTAAAGCAAGGACAGAGACCTTACCCATGTGCAGGAGGTGTTGCTGAGGATGATTCCTCCACAGAAGATGCATTACTTTCATGGTTTCCCAGCTCTCCCACCACCCACTCAGGTAAGCGGTCAGGGCTACTGTTCCGAACTCTTGGTGAACTTGGTTCATCAAAATAAACTGACTGTCATGAGAACAAATGGAAGATCAACACGAGAATATATTTATACAGACACATTCTTTACACTCTTACTGTCATTTCTTGCAGGAGCATCTGCAGTGCAAACATTCCTTTTCCAGGGAAGTCAGCGAGGTGTGCAAATGCCACCTTCCCAACCCACGGGAATTCGTGGCAACAGTGTAAATATTTTCCAATACTTTACTTCTTACAGCATGGGTAATTTCAGCAAAAAATTGGCACTGTTATCTCACTGAAGCTTATGCCAAGGGTTGACACAGCATATTCAGTTCTCCAGAAAACAAACTGCAACTTTAACAATGTCTGTGTGAATTCTACAGTCATCTCAGGCTACTAAAGCCACCACCTGTAAGTACATTTTTCCTTCCACAAGAACTAGCTACTGATTAGGACAAAAGAAAGCCTCAAGGGCCTTTTATTACACTTTTCCAAAGAACTAGAAAAATATTACCTTCCTGTTCCTCCAAAACACCTATTTTTATAAGCCTTCTAACCAGAATTTTGAAGATACAGGTCTCAGAAAGTTTTGCCCATTGGAAGGTTCTCCCAACATCAAATACAAGAAATGCCTTTATTTATCACAAGCAGTTCCACTCGACCCATCCAGAATTGTTTTTCACATTCGTGCCAAATCAAGGACGGAAAAGCAATTTCAGGATGCATTTCAGCAAGTTTGTCTTATAAAGAAATGACACCCACCATGTAGGCAGGCAAAGTTTTCAGCATTCCTTCCTCTGGTTTTTGGGTGAAGGGGCCGTCCAGAACTCCTCTCTGCAGCATGTGGAGCAGCAGTTTTGCATACAAGTTTCGATTCTCCCTTCCCACTATTCCTATGCCTGCTCCTGAAGGTCTGCAGAGTTTTTTAATCCACAGCGAGCATCTTTTTCTTTCTGAAAATATAGAAATACATGGTCACAATACATTTTCAGAGCAAACAAACACATTCAGAAAACAGAAGCCATCACTGGTCACCAATTTTGTAGGTTTCTCCCTCCTAGCCTAAATTTTAAAGCAAGACAAACAAAAAAAACCCGAATCACTGAACCAAGTAAAAGAAATGGTTAAATACCTATGATGCTTTAAGTGGCCACCTAAACCACAGAGACTAGACAAGAATAAGAGAATAAAAGGAGGATTTATTTGAAGGGCCTTCAAAGGCACACCCTGGGCAGTCCAGAGGCTCCACCCCAGATGGACCCTGGCTCACGGGTTCTTCCCACTTTGATAAGTTTGGTTCATTTGCACATCAGGGTTCATTCTCCAATGATCACCTCAGTTCATGATGGAATTACCCCAAGTTTGCCCCCCTTGAGAGGCTTTGAGTTGACACATTTTGGGCCTGGTGTCCTTGGAGTGGGAACCTGCAGAGGTTTGTTGTGTGTGAGCAGCAGGAGAGAACAGCAGCTCCCAGGGCACAAGGAACTGCAGAGTCACACACCAGGCAGGGCAGGGTTTGAAAGATATAAAAGTTAAAACCTAAGTCATCACCTAGATTAAAAATAAGTCTTTAACAATAGTTCGAGTTTACATATTCCAGAAACATTTCCTATAAATTCATGTTTACCAGATGTTTACATCACTTTTAGAGGCAGCAGTTTGGGAATCAATCCCTAATAAGGACAGAACATGTAAAACACCAGGAATTCTGCACTCACTGCAAGAGCTGCCCTTAACTACAACTTACAGTTTGCATGAGCATTAATACTTTAAATACAAAATAAGTGCTCATTCATTTAAAAAAATAAATCTCTATTTAAACAAGCTTTGCTATCAGATGATGAAACCATTCATTTGGTTAAATGCTTACACATAAAGCTCTTAATTTGTAGGGTTTGTGCCTTTAATAACCAGCTTACTGTAAAAATTAGATTTCTACAACATCATTTATTAATTGATGTTCCTATTATTACACACTCCTGATCAAATGTTAACAACCTTATAACTAAAAAATATCTGCAATTTTGTAAGGGCTATCTCAAAAACAATGCCCTTGAGAAGTTTTCAGTTGCTACTGAAGTAGGTTTTTAAAGATAGATGTTAATGTATTTATACAAAAGCACATTCACATCATGAAAACAAGACAGATAAGGTCAAACAACTGCAGTAGGTACCTAAAACATCCAACTTCAGAAGTTGTGCAAACCCCCCATCAAAACTGTACCTTGTAATGTCAGAGATTGAGTGCTTGGTTAAATTAAGTGATTCAATTACACGTAATTATCAGTCACCTAGGACTTTGTTATTAGTGTTTAAATGCACGTTTTACCATATCTACCTGAACTGTGCTGCAGGTTTAGGACATAGGGCTTCATAGCCACAACACAGCGATCTAATTCTGCATCCAGTTTTTCCTTTATTTCCTCTTCGCTGTTCATTTTGAAAGAACATGAAGTAACCTGCAAAATTAATTATTGACATCGATGTAGAAAAGGTCAAATACTGTTTTACATCAGTCTCTGTTCATCTCAGGCCACGCAAAGACGTGCTTGGAACAATACAGGAAGTGAAACTAGATGTGTTGTTATGTTCAAATAAACACAAAACTAAGAGATTCTTTGTAAATAACAGGTACTCGGTGTAATCTACAAGAATGTGCTTGTTTCGATTTGAAACTGAATAGCCAACCACACAATAAGTGTATTCATTACACCCAATTTGTATAAAGCACCTCAAGGCGTTTGTGTGATACCGCATTCCTAACTTGGTATTCTTTAGAATCAGAGGGGTGTTTTTAAAGAAGAGGAGGGGGAAAGGGTGGGAAAACAGCAAGCAGAGCTGTAGTTAAAACTAACAGAACCAAAAATGCTGTCAGGACTGTTTTTAAGGAAGCAGCACCGCAAAGAGCAGCGCTCTCCGCTCCTCTGCCGTTCATTTCCCAGCTGAGTGGGGACCTTTCTTTGCACATTTCAGCAATGACCACGTTTCTCTGCCGGCGGAGCCGCACACCCCGGGCCCGCCCCAGGGCCCTTCCCTGCGGTCAGCCCCGGCCCCCGGCCGTGCCCCCGGCCGTGTCCCCGGCCCGGGGCGCACACGAGTGTCCCCTGCACCCCTCCCTGCCTCGG
>VZTA01016376.1:6710-38137 GCA_013398855.1 Mohoua ochrocephala | reverse complement strand
GCTACCGTCTTGGAAATACTTTGCAAAGCTGTTCCCCTCTCCCCCCTACCAAGAATTCAAAAGTTCTGACCATTCTAAGCCATTATAATGGCAGGCATTTTTAAGTATACTTCTGCCATAGAAAAATAACTGATTAAAAAAAAAATAATGCTTCTCTATGCATTTGCATAGAGAAGAGACACACTGGGCTTAAAATGAGCAAGAATCACACATTTTCCTACTTTTTATGCTAAATCTGGCAGTTCAGGTCGGGAAGTGTTTTAGGAGGGTTTCCTGGTGAGGTTTGATATGTAATTACCCATACCTTTAAGTTGGGGGGCAAAACAGTTCCTTTCTTGAGGTTTCTTCCAGCTGCTTTTTTTTTTCTAAGAATGTTTTATTATTTAGTATCTATTTACTGACCCTGTGCTAAAAGGAATAACAGAAATGGAATAGATTTTTGAGTGCTTCATATCAGCAGAGCATTTATTGGAGTATCTGATCTGAGGAAAAAGATACAGTTAATATTTCATATTGTAAATCTCAGGAGGATGATTGTGTTGTCATAGGGCAATGTTAGTTATTATCTGCAGTATACAGAAAAATAATATCCTTGAGAAATTGGTGGAAGGTGGATAGATCGCAACTTTCCGGTTTTATTCCTACTTCACTCAAGGCCTCTTCAACTCTCTTAGCATTCCAACCTTTTAATTGTCCTTTCAATAGTAGGCTACACATCTTCTTGAAGAAGATTTTGAAGCGTTGTCACAGGAATGTTTGGTATATGATTTTGCTGCTGAGTTGGTTTTTTTTAAAATGTAGAGCTGTGTGTTCTTGGGAATATGAACCATTTAGCTTTGACTGGAGGGCAGCAACATTGTGAGCTCAGCTAGAAACCCAGATGAATCAGATGGAAGTTCTCTCAACCTGTCTTAGCTAGTTTAGATGCACTGGATTCTTTTGCAGTTTATTTTAAGAATTGTTGGAGAAGGCTTTCAATGAAAACTCTTATCAGTGTTTTTGTGTGCTTTGTAAGGCTAAGCTACTTCAGTGTGTATTTTCCAAAGTCTCCCCTCTTACATTTGTGTATTTGTCCTCTTTTCTGGACTAATTGTCAACTGAGCACTTCAGTATCTTTGTATATTTAAAACGTAAAAAGTCTTTCAGTCATAGAGCTTTAAAAGGATGCTTTAGTGTACCCATTGAAAAAAAATAATACATTAGGATCCAGCTACTTCATTGGGGTACATCAGCCTATCTTTTGAGTGTGGAAAGCTGCCAGAAGGGCATTGCACTAGTACGCTGTAATGTTAATGAAGTGTGCCCTCCATTTTATTTCAATTTGAGGTAAGAACATGTGGCTCACTAACCGAAGCATCATTTTCAGCAGCCTACCAAAAATCTTTAGAGGATAAGCAACATTTAAATTGTTTGTGGTGAAAATGAGAAGTCCAATGCCAGAATGCTGATGTTATTAAAGCAAAACCCCCTATAGTAGTTGTAATCATAAGCACTTTTCTAATTGAACTAGCGTTCTTAACACTGAGCATATAGGTATAGAACAGATGATGAAGTAGAGGATTTTGAATGCATTTGTGAGATATTTAATTTCAGACTTTAGTTCACTTAAAAATCTGTTTCTGAATGCATGTGACTTTCTCGTTGCCAAGTTCTCTGTGGGTCCACCTGCTTTTGTCATGCTCCACTTATGCTCTTTTATTTGAAAGGAATTTGGCATGCATCATTCATGAAGAATAATTGAACTACCTCAGTTTGAAAAGATGAATAATTGTTTAAACTGCCCCAAAAAACTTGTCTATATTCCTTTCACAAGATCATAAATTACAGAGGACCTATAAATATCAAATATGCAGCATATATGAAATCAGTAAGGTGACTTCTGGTTTACGAAAGTAAAATGGCTTTCTTCAGAAGCCGGTGTACAGGATATATGGAACTTTCAAAGGACAACTGAGGATCTTATTAACACAGCCTAATTAACCTCCCTCCTGTACAAGGTGAAGCGTTAGACGCTCCAAATGAATGATGAAAAGTGCCAGGGAAATACAGAATTGGATCGATTTTCTTTTAATAATAAATAATCCTTCTAATTTATTTGGATGAAAGTAAATGTGCCTGCTACGGTTTTGCTTTTGCCATGTGCCAGGATTCAGCTCAGAGTGAATTCTTAGCAGAGGTCTAAGGCTTTGAAAATTGCTTTCTAATGGAAATGGTGACAGATCATTAACTACAGTAGTATAAATGCATTGATTTAACATATATAGTCATCCTAAGTTGCAAAATGCATGACATGGTCTGTGCTGAGCATGTAGGGAGCATCTTTAGTTTTAACTAATTAATGACATGATTCATACTGTGTTAATCTTTCTCAAACATATGGCCCCTGACAATGTTGGACAGGTATCATTCAGAGGCTGAGATGCATTTGTATTGTAGTGACACTGTGATCCCGCTGTAATTGCTGTGCTGGAAGGGGACTGAGGAGCATTTAACATGCTGCATTTAATCACCAGTGCAATTACAGTGACACTGAAGTAGATGCGTTTTCCTGCTACCAAGTCATAGCAACTCCTGAATTGTAACAAACCATTACTAGATATGCTGGAAGGCTTTGTTTCCGATAAAAATGCAGAACCTGGGATTCTGTAGTCATACTTAATTAGCATCTGTGGCTTTAATATCTTTAAAATTAAATGTCTAATGCACATATGCTACATGAAAGCATTTTTTCTCCAAAATGCTTATTCTTCCATCATCTAAAGACAGATGAACAAAAATTAGTTTAAAGAATTAGGATTACTCTAGTGTTGTTTTTCAAGAATTGAAAATACATGCTTGTAGTACAATCTTTACTTATTTTTACACTGATGCAGCTGCACAGTTCTTGTCATTGAATTCTTGTCATGTAATAAAAGTCTAGGTGGCATGCTAGTACAGGTGAAACTGAGCATTTTGTATTGCCCTTTTGCTCTCGTGTAGAGTAAAGCTGGTATTAGTTTTTAGTGTTTCTAGTCTCCTTTTGTTTTTTCATCTTAAAGATGGGATGGGGGCACTATGAAGCACCTGACCAGCTGCTGGAAAATGGAGGATTTTGTTACAAAACCTTCATTATTTATTAGGTGTGCCTATCTAAGTTTCTTGGCAGAAGGTTGTTTTTGGAGACTGGAGTATCTTGAGATCAGTCAAATTTTGGTATGCTTCTTTTTAACTCTCTTAGACTGCACAAAATTTCCACATGTAACTTGTTCTTGAATCTTCAGATTGAGATTGTCTTTTGATTCTGTTTATTCTGATCAGCTGCTGTGCATCTAACAGTTGTGTCTTTGAGATTTAGGGCTAGAATTCAATTGCATTCTCTGAATGTGGTTTTGTATTGACAGTCATTTACTGGGAGAGGGGGAAGGAAAACCAAGCTCCCAGTGAAGACAGAGTAGAATGTGCATTGATTTGGCTGGTACCTTGCAATGGATATCCTGTAATATGGCAGGGAGTAAAAGGAATAATTGATAGTATAGAGCATAAAGTTAAGTTTATAAGATCAAGTGCTCTTTGTGGAGCAGATAAGGCCACTTCACACCTTCATAAGAATGTACTGGAATTACCATATGAAAATGGAATCAGGGAAGCAATCTCTCCAGTTTTCTTAATTAGTTACATATCATTGGTGGTACATGATATGAGCACATAGAGGATTTGAAGTACATGATTTTTGCTATTCAGTGCCCCTTGCTGGCTCTGAGTTTGCGTTATGCACCTTTAACCTGAGGTGAAGATGTGCATCTCGCTGAGGTTGGGACCTTGTGGTGGTCTGTGTGCACGTCTGTCTGAAGGCTCAAATAGTTCCCTTTGCTGCGGCGAGTTGTAGGTACAACAGCACAAGTACGGGATGATGGTTTGGAGAGCCTCAAATGTGCATTTTATTTTTACCCTTGCATGCAATTTATTTCCTGCTTAAAGTATAAATATGTTGGAACGTCCAGGATTTCCCATTTCTGTAAATGTCTTCCTCTTTCAAAGTCCCTATGTCATTGCTACTGCTTTCGTGGCCATATTGTTAAGGGAGTGGGTTTTTTTCTTTGGCAGTGGAGGCAATTTTAATACCTACACTTTTTTTCAGACCAAACCCTGCAGAACTGTTGCATGCAATCATTCTGTAGCCTCTGGGGTGTTCCATCTGGCTTGAAGTATCCTCTGCTTTTAACTTAGTCTGCCACTTGACCTTCTGAGCTTGCTTCACCTTGTGGTTTCCAATCTACATAATAATTTTGTGTCACACTTTAGTTAAATGGTTTCTTTTTGACAGATGGAAGTGTACCTTCAAAGAGGGTTTAACTTTATATTCTGCCTCAGCGATAATGCCATTCTGTTTGACTTGATTTATCTATAAATATGAATGTCTTTCTGAATACCAGCTTAAATTATGTACAAGTGGAGATTATAAATTATCAGTATAAAAATGACTTTCTAGGGATATTGTACATATAAAATGTATACTGTGAGTAATTCTGGATTAGGTGCTGTTCAGCATGAAGCTGACTTTTATGAGGGAAATCTAGGAATTACTGCAATGCTTCCAGTTAAAAACCATGGTGATTTGATGTCTGATTCAGAAGCATATCCCAAACCAGCCGTGTCAGAAGGGTGTAGAAGTGTTGGACGTCAGCCTGAAGGCTTGCAGTCTAAAACACACAATTCTCATTGCCAGGACTAACTTTGAATTCTAGCTTTGCTGTGCCTTATTCACCATTGCAGTCATGATTTTGCTATGTGTTCCTAGAAACAGGAATTGTATTGCCTTCTCTAAAAGTCATCCATGACCATCTTTTTCCTATGAGGTGGAAACAGAGGGCTGTGTCGTGATCAGGACTGTTTGATATTTCAGAACTTTGAGTGTTTCAAATAAAATTATCTCTAGAAATAACAGATATTGCAGATGTATGATATATTTGAGAAGGTTATCAGGAACAAAGAAATTTTACATGTTCCTCGCTGGCAGTATGAGCTTCTGGTGAATTCTCGAGTCACTGAGAAATAATTAATGTAAACCAGTGATGTGGTTAACAAGATGTGCTTCGCCAGAGAACAGCAATATGCAGGTTTGCTCAATTTTAAGTCTGGTGAGTGAACCCTTGCCTGCTGAAAAGAGGAGACGCTAGCAGTGAGAGGAGGGAGTTGCAGTGTAGCAAAAAGCTGTCAAACATTTTACTTGACAGACAGTGACATGACTCTTGGATAATACCTAGTAAATTTGATGTAAATAAACTGCATAATGCATTTTCTTTATAAAACTTTCGTTCTAATTAAATACTGCATTTTCACAAAGAAGCTGATTGTTGATCAGTGCTGTTATTCTGTCTTTGCTGTTTTCTTGGTTCTGGTGTGATGTTGACTGATCTGCACTCACATGAGTGACTGTGTAAAAGAAACCCAGAAAAAAAACTATCAAGGTTCCGGGTTCTCATCATATGTAGCAGCTTCAGGCTGACTCGGATGCCTTGAAAAGTCCTATACAAGGATCAAAGAGAAAGTGATCCTTGAAACTGTAACAATGTTACTTGGCTTACAAGGTCAATTGTCCAATAGTGCTGTCCTTTCAGAAAATTTGAGGTGGTTTTGTGTGTTAGAAATACATGGCAGCCTTTTTTTCCTCTTTTTCACAGAGCTCTATGTTGTATTTGCGTCTGTGTTTTCCATTGTTGGTGTGCTGATAAGTAAATATTATATGAGGCTTTGGATTGATATTTAACAGCTGAGATGGTTGATTATACCAGTGAAAACATTTGTCATTGCCCATTCCAATGTCATCAATATGAACCAGCTGAACTCTGCCTTTCTTTTTCCTTGCTGCCCCTGGGGTTTAATGGCTTTGCAGAGAAGGTCCTGCCTGGCATATTGAGCTGCTCCAGAAGGTCTAACCCATAAGCAGTGAGTACTGAACTGCAGCACACTGATGCTGTGGGTGTTGACTCACCGTGCTGTTTTTAATTGCAGTTCTCTTGAAGGTAGATAATCTGTGCAGCCCGTCAACATAGATAGTGAATCTTTGGGTACTTCCCAATCTGATGATGTATTTGTATGGCTACAAATGCTGTTCTGCTTTTCTCTTTCTGGGAATTAACTTTTCTCCTGTGCACATACTGTTTGCATTTAAAACTAGCTTTCATGTGTCTGTGGCTCTTGCTATAGCTGGCAAATGCTTATGTCTCAAATCTGCAGTGATATGTGTTCTTATAGAATTTTTGAGCCTGATGTAAACCAGCTTTCAGATGTGCATGAATTGAAAAGCATCTGTAATGTTTTGATGTGACCGATACTAAGATATGATTGACCAAGTCTGGATTTACTTCGTTACTGGAAAGTCATTCAAAATAACCATCTGCAAACTTGGGGAGGAGGGTGGGGGGAATCTATAATTCTGATATGTGTTTATTTGTGATACAGTTGCTTTGAAAAAATTGTCAAATTTTTTTATCTCAAGACAACAAGGATTTTTTTATAATTTATGTGTTGTTAGACAGATCTCCTCTCAAAATTCCATTCCTGTTTGGCTGGAGATTAGAAAACAACTGTTTTGGTAGTCTCAGTTGTTTCTGTGTATGCATATTTCTAAAGAGAAAGGTGCAACTAATTTGGCTAAATGATATGTTCCAGCTGGAGGCTGCCCTGAGGAGGCAGAAAGGTCTTTTGGGCACGGACAGTTTTGGTACGACCTTTCCTGTTAATAGGTACTTTCAGACCTGCTCAGGATGGCGTTAATGCTGTAAATAATGGCAGAGCTGACTCAGGAATGCTGAACAAATCAAATATTGGGCAGGGTGCACAGAAACCAGTTTGTTCTTACTTAAAGGTATTCCAACACATAGAGAACTTTTGAGAATATTCTCCAGGTCACTTTGTAAAGGAGATGTGATGTTAGAAGAGAACTTTTTGTAAACTGGGGGAAACATAATATATTGCTTTGGGTATTTTTATGGGAGCCCTAAAGAGGTCTTAGAACCTTATTATTTTTTCTTTTTTCTGGTTTTTTCTGGTTTTGTTTTTGTTTTCTTTTTGGTGAGGCTACTGACTTTCTGAGATTTGAACACTTGTGGCATAATTGCATAAGCACTTTGTAGGCATCTGGGAGGCTTAAGATATTGCTGCTGTTCACCTGCTGTTTTTCTCTCTGAAGGTTGCTGCCCTCAAAGCTGAGCCACCCTTGTGGATCATATGAACTATCCTAGTCCATGTCAGTGCAAAGTCAGCCAGGTTATTTTAAATTACTGCTGGATGCAGCTGAGGGTAGTAATGAACAGCTTGAGGTAATAACTACTTAAGCCATTCCAGCTAGACTTCCAAGAGCACATCTGTCTGTGTCCTTATAAGTACAGTACTTTAATCTCTCCATTGCTGCATTGTATTCAGGATTTGTCAGGACTGCAGAGCTGTTGCCAAGGCGAGTCTAATATCCAAGTGGAATGTATTGGTGCTTCCTGTCTATCATTATTATCACACTGCAATAGAAAGATTTGAATGATGAATGTGTAACATATACATTGAATGGTAAATAAGTTTATTTTCATATATCAAGTAAATGTGTGGAAGTCACGTTTTGGAAACTCTTGGAAAGAGATTACCGTGCAAAGTCTCTTCCCAGACTCTGTTTCTAGTTCAGCCACTTCTAGCCACTTACCTTTGATTCCTAGCCATTTAAGTTCTTACCTTCTCTGTACCCTTGCTTCATTCCCCCCAAAACTTCCCTGTATTGATCAGAAATATAATGAATTTTTTAGCTCTATTTTTTTTTTTATTTTTTGCCCCAGGTCCAGCAAGACTATGAATCTCTGTTCCAAATGCTTTGCTGGTAAGTGCAGTCAAAGGTTTTGTGTTTCCGTTAGATTATCGAAACCACGTTGTTGGCATCTCCCTTAGGATTTGTGCATGGGTTTCTTTTCCTTCAGTGTGTATATGTAATCAGATTTTCCTCACTTTGGTGCTTCATTTATTTGCTAATCAAGAACCTCTTGTGTAAATGTACCCATCAAACCTTGTTCTTGAAGTTTAGGGAGTTTAGGTACATCCTTGAACTACAGAGCTCCCTTGCCAGCACAGCTCCTGTGCGGATGATGTGGTTTCCACAACGCATAAGCCTGAATTGTAATTTGGAATTTTGTACGATTTATTTTGTAATAACTTCTGATATATAGAATGGATAAAAACATTAAAAGGAAAAGTTGGTATAGAACACCTCATTCCATTTCCTTGCAGCCCTCGAACATTACATCATCAGTAACTCATTGGTAGGTTGTTCTAATTACTTCGTATTATTTTCTTTTTATAAAGTCATTGCTGTAGTGTAAAATCTTGGGAATTGTTATTGACCTTTTCCTGTTAGCAGCTTCTAGCTTTGCCTTTCTGAATTATTTTTTTTGTATTATTTAGTATTGTAAACTTACTTTTAATTGCAGTTAAGGTCCTGTCGTAGCTCATGATTTTTAATTGCCTTGGGGCAACAGATAAAATTTTAAAAGGTTCAGCATTTTTTTTAAACTTAAAAGCTTTTTCAGCATTTTTTAAACAAAAAAAGAATTTTGACTTTTAGATTTCAGATCTTGGGTTTAGCATCACTTCATTAAACAAACACACGTGAAATAAAGATTGTCAAAAGGTTGTTCAGCGAAATGTATTTCTCTGGCTGTTTTCCAAAGCCATGGGTTGCTGGAAAGGGTATATTGAAGACTTGTAATAATACTTGCAATGACACTTGTAAGTCATTTCTTGTGCTCTTTCCCTACTGACCACAGTCACGAACAAGTCTTTGATTGGACTCAGTAGTACTGTTAAGTTCATATTAGCACTGTAAATAACTTGTGTTTCTGTGCTCAGCAGTGCAGGTGTTCTGATTCTGGGACATCAGAACAGCCCATCCCTCATTTGCTGAGTTTAGCAGAGTAGCCAGCACTTCACAGCCAGCAGGCCAGGCATTAGGCAGAGGATCTTTTATTTTGGTTTTTACTGGTTTGGATTTTTTTTGGTTGGTTGTTTGTAATTTTGTTTCTTTTTAACAAGAAGAAAAGTTTGTGGCTTCTATTCTGCAATTCTTCTGAAGTGCCATTACCTCAGCTAAAGTTAATTTTTCTCTGTTGAAGAATTGTAAGAGGAGACCTTGTGTGATTGGCGGGACAGGGGTGGGAGAGCTTATGTTTCTAAATTTTTAAGAAGTTCCTTAGAGCCTGTTTATTTTAATGACATAAGTCTTTGGAAGAGTTTTAGTAACTTAAAAAGCTACTAGTGGTTGGAGTAAAACAAGGTACTGTAGAAAAAGACAATTTTACTTTATCTTATTTAGATCTTAACTGTGGTTCCTTCACCAGGTAGTATTGAAATAACCAGTTCTGTTGGAGTCACAACTCAAAACCTCTCAGTGTCATCATTCCAACATAAAAGTGTTTTTCTGTTTTTTCCTTTTTTTTCCCCGATGTTACTGAAATATTTTTAGCATATTTTTATAGTGGGTTTCTAGCTACATACAGAAAGATGTATACTCCTGTTTCTGTAAATTTAACCACCACAGGTAGCAAGATTTTAGGCAAGTAAGGAGTTGAAAGGTGTTTTTCACTGTTTCAGGCCCTCCAGAGAAAGGATGTGAAAAATAGTTCCTTTTTTTTCTCTTTTAATATGGCAGGTTATTTATTCAAATGTATTGGAGCAGAGGGAAAATTTCAAAATGTTGAAATGATTTCAAAATATTGAAATATTTCAAAATATGACCATCATTTCCTTTTTCTTTTATTTCAGAAAAAAGAAATCCACACAACGAAAAAGGTTAGTAGTTCTTTAAATTACTTTTTTTGTGAGTTTTGTTTCCAGAAGGAAGAATCCAGTCTTCCTTTTTAAAAAAAAATAAAAAATTTGAGACACACACAGCAGGAAAGACCCTTACATTTTTGTAAGCATTCCTTTTTTATATATATCAAGGGAAAAGGGCAACAAGTCTGCAAGGGATGAAACATTGTTGTGTTTACAGTGCAGTATGATTTTCTTGTGGAACCTTCCTGTCTTAGCAGGCTTTTCAGACTTTCTGAACTATCTACAAGTTTGTAAATACCTGGTTATGAAGTCTTCTTTGCTTCTGCATTTCTTGGCTTCCCCATTGTTCTGGTTCTGCTAGGACAAGGTTAATTTCTGCAGTAGCCAGGAGGGGGCTTGGCTAGGACAGGAAGTTATTTTGTACCACCTCACCTCATTGCGGGGGGGTGGAGGAAGGGGACTCTCTTCAAGGGAGCAGGGGTTGCCTTCCGGTCAAGAAAGCCTGGCAGAGGGAGTGGTCAGGTAACGCCAGTTCTGAGCATTTTACATGGGAACCACTCACCTCGCTCTTGTACATTTTTGTTATTAATGTTGTCGCTGTTAATGTTTGTTTTCTTATCTCATTGCTGTTTCCAGTAAATTGTTGTTATCTCAGCCCACGATCTTTCCCTTTTGTGCTTCCACTTCTCCTCTCCAGCCCGCCACAAGGGGAGGGGGAAGTGAGGGAGCGGCTTGTGGTTTGGAGTTTCAGTGGGACACTAAATTCGGGAATACTATTCCTAAACCATGACACCCATCCCTTGGGGAAAAAGTTGTCATAGTCTGACATGCATCATATTAATTAGCACAGAATTGGAGCCAAGGGTGGTGTCAGTTTGCTTTATGGTTTGACCAAATGCTTCTGATTTCTAAATTTATTATCAAAATAAATTCACTGAATTTTCACTCACATTTGTCCAAAGATGAGACAAACAGCAAAAGCAACCAGATTATATAGCAGGGAGACTGGCATTCCTTGTTTTGGCTCGCTTTTGTGCTTTTTCTTACATTAAACGTGGCAATACTACTCACAAGTGATTACAGAGGTTAACTTTTCTATGGCAAGAATGAGCTGCATTCTGCACAGATACATGCAGCCTCTTTGCCTGTAAGTGGCCCGGTGTTTTGACCTAGATCCAAAGAGTTCATTGAGCTCTTCTGTACAACCACAAAATTGCTGTTCATTTGCCACAGACTAGTTCTTAGCTTGCACATAAAGGTTGATAAATACTGTAGAAGAGTTTGAAGTTAGCTACCCTCTTCAGCTGTCTTTGCCTCCTCTTCACACCATCTGCCTATTCCAAGAAGGAATACCTGACTTTTTTTACTTAAACCCTGTAGAAGCAGCAGACTCTGAAATGTTCAAGAGCTTCTCTGAAATAATTTCGAGTTAATTGTACTTCTGCAAAGTACTTCACAACATTGTGTCTCCAATTCAGTGCTAAACATGTGTTATCAATGCCTTAGAGTCTCCAGATAGAGAACAAGTGCAACCCTACATATTGAAGTGCTTCAAATAAATGCACTCTTTAGATGGTGAAGACATTGTTGCTTCAGACTTCGCATGCACCTAGAATACAAATGCAGTAAAGTGCTGTGGGTTTCAGAGGTTTTTTTGGTGGGGTTTTTTGGTCAGAATATAGGCTGGTAAGTAAAAAAATGCAAATTACTGCCAGAGTATCTCCCTTGGTGACGCCACATCTTTCAAGAATGCTGCAGCCTTTCTTCTTTCAGTATGGTAAACTGCAAATACGGAATGATTAAATACAGGATAATGATGAGTTAAATTTTTCAAAAGTATTCTTTATTAACCTATCTTTGCTCCCATTAGGTTTGTGGTAATTTTAGTATCAACTTCAGGTAGGGACATTGTTTGAGTACTTTTTGAAATGCCACTTTATAAAGTAGGATCTTCCAGGCAGGAATTCTGCATTCATGGAAACAACACCTGGTACCTCAAGAATGCAATTTTAATTGGAACCTCTGGGAACAGTCACAGAACAAACTATTACAGAGTAAGAACAAAAGTTTAAATAGAGAAAACGATAAAACTACACTTTCTACTAACATCACCCCCAAAAATGCCGTCTGTCTTTTAATCCATCTGATTGTGAGCATAGAAGGCTTAATTTGTGTTATGTTCCTATCAGCAATGGAAAGAGAGGTACAGGAGGTGGATTTCAGCTTGTTCAGTAGTGTGCGAAGCTGAAGGTAAGTGCAGCACCGGATGGTTTGGTGGAGAGATGCAGTTGGAAAACTGGAAGAAGATAAAATCTGATTAAAGTATTCATGATTTGTGAATCAAAATCATAGGCATTCTGTCTGAAAGTATAGTTGAAACTTCTAGAGGTGGGTGTCCATCTCTTAATCCAGCTGTGCAAGATTTAGATTCACGTGCGAAGTACAGCAGAAGATCAGCGTCACTGAAATTGGGAAGATAACCATTTAACCCAAGAATTGTCTGAGTTTTAGGAGCTTCAACTCGTAGTTCAGTCTTTCTTTTAGATTGAAATAAAACACATTTTTTTACATACTGGATTCTTGATGACTAAAAAATGATAGATTTTTAATCTTCATTATACTAGCAGAAAGTCAGTATTGCTAGAACCACATATGTATTTTTAATACATATGCTTAACTCTATGCTAGGTTATTATGAAATTTTGAAACTTTGATGGTATTTTTTATGTTCCTGAATTGAAAAGATCTAATAAGGAGTGAAAAAGAAAAATAGACATTAATGTGTACTATATATTGTCTGAGTCTAGAAGTGTCACATTATTCACCTATTGCCTGAACTCAGATGTCTGACTATAGAGTTACTTCATATTTTTGCATATCTTAACCTTCCTGCTTTGTTGAGCAGACCTTTATTTTGTCATGCTTAAATCACACGCAGTTTTTGGAGCTTACAAAATTGGGAGTTTTTTGTATCTCAGACTTACTGAATAGTACAGTTTCCTTTTCTCTCAGTTTTTGTAAATCTTGGGAGCTCTTTGGAACTTGTCTGTTATTGCTGCCACGTCTGGCAGTAATAACTCCTATTGTAAGCGTGAGCTGGCAAAAATCAGCTTTCCTGCCTGAATAGATTTTGCTGTTAATTAACTGCCGATTTGATCCTTAGTCAAGCTTTCAGTTTGCTTACTGGAAACCTTTTCAGCAGGTGCATCTTGCATGTTGCTAGTTCAAATTATGCTTTCTTTGCTGTACCCTATTGTATGGTAATTGCTAAATTATGCTTCATTCAGCCCTTGTGTTCATAAAGTTTTCAGTTCTAAAGGAATTATTAAAAATCTGTTATGTTTGTATTTTTCATACGCTTGTAATTTCTGATGTGAATCCACAAGTTTTAGTACTTTGTTGGAAAAGCAGCAAGAAGCATTTCCAGAAGTTTGAAAACATCAGTAAGAACTAGTTTTCTTTACCACTACACAAGACATTTCTTTTTTCAGGATGGGATTCTCTTTGTTGGCTCCTAATAGAAGCCGGTGCCTCAATATGTTCCTTCATTGGGTTAGAATTTGCTGCTGTATTCACGTCTGTCTTTGTATTTTGAAGTACAGGGACTGCTTGCTACAAAAAATGGCCCTCACTGGCTAGAGCCTGAAAGTAGTCAAGCTTCATCTTTAACTTCTATTACACAGTCAAGGTTGCAGCTAAGTATTTCTTTGGAAAATTGTGTAGCTGTTACAGTGGCAACAAAAATGCTTCTAATTTCTAGAGCACCTGCTAGTAGAGAATTATAACATTTCAGGTATAACCATAGATATTGTTTGGCATACATTCAATTTCTTTTACTCTATACCCAAAGAATTTCCAAATGGGTAAGCCTGGTAGGAAAAAGATGTCTTAGTATAATTAGTAAACTTGAAACATGAGATGTATGCTAAGCTTGAAAAAGAGACTCACCATGAAATGGAATTAAGAAAAAAATTGGATAAACTGCTTCAGTTATTTATACGGTCGATTTGCACTGCTGGTCCCAGTCATTCCTTTTACTCTGTTAGTATGCATTATTCCTTGGCTTTAAAAAAATTCAAAAATCGGAGTAGTAGCTCTGTTTGGATTATTAGAACAGGGCAATATTTTGTGGAAAGGTTGAGAAGAGATTTATAGGTTTTTAGTTGACTCCTTTAACCCTAACCTGTCTTAAAGGTTTGGAGGGGAAATACAAATTAAGATAAAATTAATTTATTCAAATACAGTTGTATGACCTCAGTTTAGGACTAATCATTTTACTTTTGTCAAAAGTAAACATCAACCAAATCATCCAGCATATTTATACTGCACCTTCCTAAGTCTCAGTATGCACAAGAGAATTGGAAATTTGAGAGAGAGGGATGCCTGAAGCTTTCTAGCCTTGCTGGAGTTAAAGACAGATCACATGTTAAGTGAAGTTAGTAAAACATTACTTGATGGGTCCATGTCTACACTGTCATGGCATGGAAGCTGCAGAGTACAGTGCTCCTGTGTTGCTTTGTGTCAGCCCTGATAGGATTTGGCTGTGCATCGTATCAAAGGTGTGACAGACGCTGTCTGGAAGACACAGCCCTCACCTTGCCGGGACCTGGCTGTGTGAAGGCACCGTGTGCACAGCAGTGCCAGTGGCCAATGGCTCAGCTGCTGGTTTGGTGTACTCAATTATTTTGTCCTTTTTCATCCTCCTTTATCTTCCCCTGTATGAAATAGTGGGAAGGGGCAAGCACTGATGGAGGACAGACCCATGAAGTTTCTGTGCAATTGTTAGTGGACTTTCTTTCACAGCTGTCACTCAAATGTTGTGTATTGAGGTAGGACAGGTTTTTCTTTTTTCTCTTTTCTTCTTTCTGGCCACTTTAAGTTAGTGGGGCATTATCCTGTCACATAAGTGTCTTTTCACCCAACACAGTGTAGTAAAATTGAATGCCTTTTAATTAATAACTATTATCATTTTACAGTCAATCAACCCTATCAGCAAACTACCCTAAGACATTAGTGGCTGTTGCATTGTGTCTGGCAAAATTCCGTCTAATAGACAGGTGCTCATTTCTTAAAAATATAAATTACATTCAAGCAAAAATATGACCTTTTCTCAGTACTGGCTACCCAAAAAGACTACCAAATAGTTTTTAATTTAATTTTTTCCTCTCTCTTGGCAAGACATCGCTGATATTTTCCGTGTGTTTTCTTTTTCTTATCTCAGGGGAATGCCAGTCCCATTGTATAGATTGATCTACAAACAAAGAAGAGAGCTCAAGCCCTTTTTTTTCTCAGACTTGCATTATTTTTAGTTTTTCATAGCTCTGTTTTCTAGTGGTTTTTTTTCTTTATGGTAAAGCTAGTTTCTTTCTCTTTTCTTAATATCTTGTTCCCCTTGTAACTTGTAACCTTTCCAAATGACTCGTTGAAGCACCAGCTGTAATTTAGTCTCTTGTGTATAGGTTTTCTGTTGATGTAAAAAAAATGTTTGGAAATATGACTTAATTGCCATGATGTTTGCACTTTGCCAGCATGAAAGTGGAGTTACCTATTGAGGATGTGCAACCCACGGGTTTAATTTATTTAACTTTTTTATGACTCCATTCTCTTATAAATGTGAGCATAAGATAGAAGAAGGAATTTTTTCTTTTTTTTTCCTAATTTAGCAATTTGCTTGATTTATGGAAAAGTCTGTGCTCTGTTTTGTGTATTTGCTCGTTTGGAACCCTTCTATAGTTCATAGAGACACTAGTGATTTGTTCCTTAACCTCCCTGTGGAGTTTGTTCCATATTACAATCTAATTCCATGTCCGTGTCGTGCACTCCTGAGCTGTTAATTTGTACATTTCGATGCAGTTTGTTTCATCGTGTTTTTGTAATCCAAACTGAATCTAACGAGCTATGTGCTTTGGGGACCCAGCCTTGCCTTGCCAATTAGAACAAGTGGTTACTGAGAGAGAGCATGTTTTAAATAAAACATGGCACCTCTGCGTGGGACCAGCAGCCTTCGGGGAGTAAAAAGAGGATATTTAACTCTTTCTGCCTGAGAAGAGAGGGCAATATTGGTGAGCACATTTTACAAACATCCAACTCGTTCCTTTGAAAAATATTATGCAGCTTCATGGTGTGTCTTTTAAATAAAATGTAGTTTGCCGTTGGAGATATGTCAGGCACTACTGCCTGTGGAATATTTAGGAATTCACAGGGATATCTGTCGAGCTGCCTGCGTGTTTTCTAGGATTCTGATTGCTAATGCCACATCAAAATTATACAGGACTAGCAGCTACATTTTTCTTTCCCCTTGTACTGCTACACAAGAGGCTGAGAGAGAACAGGAGGAGTGCCAGATGGTAAAAGAGCTGATGTCAGAAGGTATTTTACAGGGGAAGGAATCTAGAAACAGCATTTATTTAATTAGAGCGCTAAGGTTATGTGCTAGATGACCAAGAGGAAGATATAATTTTGAGGTAACTGAGAAGATGTGTGTTTGTTATCAATATTTGTGATCATTGAAGAAACTATCTAGCATTCTACTGGTCTTCAGACTAACTAAACTTCCTGGTGAATTCGAGCAAGACACAACAATGATTTAGGAAGTTAACTCTACTTTGCAATTCTTTCTTGCATTCCACCCCCAGCATTTCCTTCCGTCTGTCCTTACTATTGACTTGTACATCTACATGCTTGAGCATCTCCAGACAGAAGTAGTTACTGTCCAACAGCAAGTCTCAGCTGAGGACAGTGAGAAAGCATTTGGGTGAACAGTCATGGCAATTAACTCAGACAACATTTCAACAGTCCTTGCATACACAAGCAAGGCAAGACCAAGAAAGACCTCCGATGTGAAAACTTTTTTGTTGAGCAGCTACCTGTAAGGGAAGCACAACCATTTGCTAAGGTGATTTAAGCTGTTGGGGAAGCAGGTGTACAGGACAAATGTGATCTGGAGAATAGAACCAAATGTAACTGATGACTTTTCAGTTGTTTAGCCATTTCATATGAAAGAAATGTGATCTAGCAGCTAGACAGCTAGCTAGGGTCCTGACTTGATTTCCTTTTCACAGTCAATGAAGATTTCTTTATCAGACAAGCTGGGATTTTTTGTCTTGCACTTCTGTTCCTCATCCGTTGCTGAGAGATGATAGTATTTCCCTGCTGATTTTGGACAACCTGATTTTGGACTTGCCTTTCATACCCTTAAGGAGTGTATGTGGTTAGGGACCTTTTGTTCCTTTATTTTGTCTTAGCCTTCAGAAGTCAAAATGTTGGAGTTTAAGTTCTTTTCTGTATGTGTCTTTTCTGCAGTTGAATTTCTGTTCTTTATCTTCTTGACACTTTATCTTCAGTCCAGTTTGTTTCTCCTCTTAATTTAAAGGGAATCATACTGCACTGCTACAATTAACACATACCATTTCTTTTAAAACTTTTTGTTATGGAGCTTGCAAACATGCCAGTCATTGTTTGTTCATACCAGTCTTCTTATATGTATTGCAAAACTTGTATGTTCTCACAAAGTTAGTCACCAGAGGGCAAACTGCTCATGCAGATTTAGTCAATACAACTATAACTTTCTGCTTTTTAAAAAAAAAACCCCAATGGTCTATGAGTGAGTTTCCATGTAGTATTAATTAAATGGAAAGTATAATGACTGTTGTCTTCAGAGATAAAGAAGTTAGAATGTTACATTGAATGAGATGGAATTTTTAAAAGGTAAAATTTAAACTAATTTGCAAGCATTGGGGGAAAAAATACCCCTTTAGATAATCTTCTTCCTTGTTGTCACATTAAATATCCCTTACTAAATAAGTGATTAAATATCACTTAACGATTAGTCAGGGAGAAAATAGTAGCTTAAACCAGTTTTCAACAGGCATGTCTTTATCCTTATTTTTAAGTAGATGACTCTCCATTATGGGGGCAGGTGTGTGTGTGTAATCCTAAGATGGAGATACAGATAAGGCCTTTCTTGAAAAGTTACCTGAAATAATTGCACCTCCAGTAACTGAACCTGTAAGATTTTGTTCCATTCCTTTGCAGAAAGCGTAGGCAGTTGACTGAATCTGGCACTGAGCATTTAGGAAATGACAAGACAGGTTATGGTGCTGTAATAATTAATCCAATCTGTGTGTATGCATTGTAACTGCCTTTTAATTATGATAAAAGGATCAGAGTGCAGGAAAGCACAAGATTACTGGCCTAATCTGGTTTAAATCACAAGTCATTAAATATCATCTAGGTAAGCTCTGTTTGCTGAAAATGTCTCCTTTAAAGGCTACTCTGTCTTGATGTGGGGATGCTGGGGGTTCTGAATGCACCGTGGTTGCTAGTATTTCTAATGAATAGTCCCCCTCACTATTAAGTAATACTAAGGTATGCCTGCTTAATTGCAACATTATAGGGATGACATTTGCACGTTGAGCTGAATGGAAATAATTATTTTCTTTAGAAAATTTCTTTAAAGAACTCATTAGCTCCCTAGTGCTTCAAGAAAACAAGCAATTTACCATCTTGACATTTGTGCGAGTCTGAGGTGGTGATATTCTTGTTCACTATACATAGATAAGAATCTAAAGCACAAATGTCAAACATCCACAGATATTGGATATCAACTCTGAGAAGCCTTGGAACTGCAGTCCTTTCTTAATCTCCCTCCCACAAGACCTAAAATATTTTGATGCTTTAAGCATTAAAAGTACACTTCTCCCTGCCTCTGTGGAACTGCAGGGGTATTTAGTGCGTCTCCTGGTGAACCTAAGAATAACTTTGAACATTCTGAAAATAAATATGAGGAGGAACTTAAAAAAGTCATGTCAAAATTCTGTAGCAGAGAAAGTAGGCAGAATTTAGTTCTCTTTGTTTTTTCTTTGGAGTCTTCCTTGGGGTTAAAACAAAGTCAAGACCAGAAAGGAGCTTTGCTTTCTGTAAAATTCCAGTTGCACATTTTGAATGTCTCTCATTCTATCCAGTAAGGAAGTTAAGGGTCCTCTAAAAGAGAAATTCTGTGCCTGCATGCATTATGAAAATAATTTAAAATTAAATAAAGAGGTCAGATCACAAGTGTAAAAAATTGATTAGATCAGACACTTCTTCATTTCAGACTGCTTGACTTTTCAAGCTTAGTGTAGGATTCTGCCATTCTGTAATGCCACTCCCAATCTTCTAGTATAAATAAATGCAGTTATGTGGAGCTGTTGACTGTTACTGGGCCAAAGCATTTGGAAACCATGAATCAGGAGTGTTGATTCTGGGCTGTTGGGCTGCAGTCAGGCTGGACCCAAACACTCAGTCTCAGTTGATCAGAAGTGCTGAAGCTGAACGAGCAATCTGAGTGTGATCTTCTATAGAGTCTGTCTTCTGAGATCGCTCTTTTCTTGCTGCAACAAAAGCAGCTCTAGTAATAGTCTTTGGAACATAAAGCAAGGTTTTTCTCTTTCTCCTATGCATTAAGGCTTCTCATCAGACGAATGTGGAGGGAGGCTCTGGTTTGTATGTTTTTAATTACTACTGTTACCCCCACCATAGCTGTTTATTACTTGAATAAGTGAACACATGATTTTCATGATGTGCAAGGTTAATGATCCAACGTATAAGGAGGAACCTTGGAGCTTTCTAAACTTCTGTTTTGTATTTGTGTACATTTATCTACATTAATAGTTTAGCAACATTGCTAGCATTTTAATTAGGTTTCAGCTCCTAAATACCTGGAGCTTTTATATTTTGGGATTGGGGCATTTCTGCCCAGCTCTGTGGAAAAGGTCCCATATAAGAGGAGAGCAAATTAGGAGCAGAAAATAGATGTCTTGGGGAGTTGGTAAGCGTTAGAAATGACCAAAAGTAAACTTGTACATCTCAAATGCTTGAGGATTGCTTGAAGTGGACATGGTATTCACTGGAAGTTGTTTGCTGTGAGCTCAATCAGCAATAAAAGACTCATTTCTTTTTTGGTAATTCTATAGGCTTTGCTCTTTTAACAAAAGACGGTGGAGTTTTGCCTTCTGTTTTGTGTTTTGCTTCAGAATAGGAAAAAAAAAACCTTTCAACACTTTAGAGGGTGTCTGTGGAGGTAAATACCAGTCTGGCTCATTTCCAGGCTGAGAAGGAAATATACTGTGCTATTTACCATTGTGTTCTAGCAATGTTTAGTATAGCATTACTGCTCTTCATAGACAAGCTTATGTTCTCTTCTGTTGACATGTCCTGCCCTGCAATATGTGGAGAAATAGAAAGTTGATCCCAGTGTAGGTGAATGCAGTCTTTTACCATGACATTTTCTGTGCCTCAGCAAAGTCTGTGCTTAGCCTCAAGTCCTCAGCAGAACTGCCGTCTGCTCAAACACTTTTAGCAGCACTTTGAAAACTAGATTTTGACAGTGCTGGCTCCTTTTTTTTTCCCCCTTGAGACTCACTAATATCTAGAGAAAATTGTGATAGGTGTAAATAATCCCAAAAATGCAGAAGCATATGATGAGTGTTGACATCTACTCAAATTGACAAAGTTAAGTTAGTGTTTAGAAATAGCTCAAATATTACTTTTCATTCTGCATTGCTTCTGTTAGTGTCCATAATTATTATTTTTAAAGTGTTAAAATTATTGTATAACTGGAAACATTTGACTGTAAAGGTTTAATTTAAGATAGGCATAGCAGTCACTTGTTTTGATAATCGGCACATGAAAATCATAGCTGATATGTGACTGCACCTAGTTGGTGGTAACTGGATGTGTTCCAGTATGAATATTTTCTTTTTTTTTTTTTCCTAAATGAGCTCTCGAATCTGTGCACAACTGAACTGTAAAAAAGAATATCTCTGAATCTAAAATCAGGATAGCTGGCAATATTCTCCAAATCAATGTATCTGGTAGCTGTGAATAGCAGTAGGTCTCTAGTGCATTTCAGTCCTTCCCCCCCCCATGCCCCTCTTTTTTTGTTTTTTTTTTTATTTCTTTGAAAGGGTCCTAGTATGCTTTAGTTGAGGAGAAATATATAGGAATATTCATTTAGTAGATTTAGAAATGCAGAGTGCTGAAAGCTTTTGTAACAGAACCAGTTTTTCTTGGTAGTAACTAAACAAGCTTTTCTTCATGTAAAGGTCAGATTTCGTGTATTTGTTCACACTCGAACTCTTTTTTGACAGAATGAAAGCTATTTTGAAAGCTATTTTGCTCTTGATTTATAAGATACTTACTATGAGTTAGTACTGCATAAATATCTGACATTGCGAGCAGGACTGTGTACTGCTGACCATGCCGTGGTGAAAGGAATTTTAAGATATTTATTGTGGCCTTTTCTGCAGGTACTGTAACAGAGTGGAGAATCTCCCTTTCTAGGAGAGCAGGAGTAATTATTTTAACTTGAAACTGTTTTCTCTTTCATACAGCAAGCTGCAGTAACTCCCTGCAGTGGAATGGTCACTTGTGACTCCATCCACACATCTGGGCCTGAGAAATCAATTGTGCCTTAACTTGCAAGGAAGGGAAACTTATGGCTCATTCACTTAAGACTTCCAAAGATGATGATGTCAGTAGGACTTGAGAGTGTGTCTTCGTTTAGGAGACTTCAGAAAATAATTGAAGTACTAAATCTTGTATGCTATTATGGCAGCTTGTTCTTTAGTTAGACTTAGCAAGGTATTCAAATAAGAGTCTAGCTACTTTATATTAAAAAAAAGCTAAGTAGATAATTGTATCGATGTGATGACACATAATTTATAAAAATACAAGTTGATTTCTGTGAAATTTTTACTAACATTTTATTATCATAAAAGCAGTCATTTTTACTAACAGTAGTAGTGCCTCTAAATAAATACAAAGCATTTGAGATAACTTTTTATTCAACTAAGTAATCAATTTTAAGTTCCTGTATTTGTGAACCTTCTGTGAAATTCCAGTTTGCTGTATTCCTAAACTATGAATAGACAAATGAACTAGAAAACAATAAGTGTCCAACAAACAGGAAAAATACTAAGCTTAATTATTTTATAAATGCGTGTAGATAGCCCTTAGGTTTTTTTAGTTAACAAAAAGAAGTTCTAAATTTCATTATTAAATATGAACAGTGACTAAGAATCAGTCTTTAAACTTGTTCACCAAATAATAAATAATAATAAATAATTTTGGTTAAAATCAGTCCCTTGTGAACTAGGATTAGAATAACATTTTCTAAGTTTAAAATCTGACAACTCTTTCTAGAGCTGCCAGGTTAGAACCTATTTCTTCCATTTCTCCTTTCTTAGTGAAACTCAAAGGAATTCAGGCCCTGAAAATTGAAGAAAATAATAAGTTACTCAGTCTCATAAGTGAGATTATATTCTTGAGCAGGTGAAGAAATCCCGTGTTCTGTTTTGTGTGCTCCATCAGGTTTGAGGCTGAGTAGCTGTAGAACCTGTCTAAGCAACTAAACTGCGAGGGTTGAGATGTTTGCTGGTTTCTACCCAGCCTTCCTTTTTGCTTAGCCAAACGGAACCTTTGGTTTCTAGACTCTCAGTGGAAGCCCCTTAGCTTCCCTATGTCTGGGCCACCTTCTTCCCTCTCTGGTTCCCCATTCTCTGAAAGACTTGGGGTTGGGTGGGTAGAGAAGTTAAAGTGTCACGGCATTTACTGTGTCCAAACAGACATTTTTTCTCCCCTCCCTTGTGTTAGAAAACTCTTCTTTCCTTTTATATTCAGCAAGGTGCTATATTCTAGTAAGGACACGAGCACCTTTACAAAACACTTACCTCGTGCATAACTGGGTTATTGAAGAGAAAGTTTCCTGAGTTTTGAGTGTACTTGCTGGTTCCAGTTGGTTGGGTGAAACTGGTAGTAAATTACTATTCTCGCTTTTTTGTGCTGTTCTGGGCTGTTCTGCACAACTTTCTTCACTAAAACATTTCTATAGTGGTATTTAGTATCACTTATTAAATAGAGGCTTAATATGGAGTTGCATTTCATGGTTAACTGCAACTCATTTTCTGCCCTTTGCTCAAGGGAAAGCAAGTAGGAGGCTTCCTGCCTCTTTCCCCAGTTTTACTGCTGATCAGGGAAACAGAGACTATAAAAGTTATCTTCTTTTTCCACTATATAAGTTTGTGCAGCAAAGTATTAGCCATTTTTCAGTTGTGCCCTGGCCTATTAGCAGGAATATGCAGTGGTACAAGAATGAATTTGTTGAAAATTTTATGCCTCCATGACCTATTGTAGAATGGTATCCTTCTGCAGTGTTATTACGAAATTTTTCTTCTCCTCTTAAATTAATGTTAACGTTCTATTACTGGATTTGTTCTTGTCTTCAGATTGGAACATAACGGAAAAAAATCTTATTGCTGGTACATTAAAATTAATTGTTTAAGTACTTCCCTTGGAGTAGAATTCAACTAGAAAGATTATAATGTAAAATCACTGTATGATTTAGTTTTGCTTTCATGTATGAAAAAGTGATTTTGGAGCATTCAGGGCATCAGGAGAATGCAGAAGATAAGGATGAGTGGAAATCACAGTGAGAAAAGGGCAAACTCCTGAGGAAGAGGAGAGACTCTTGTCCCTCTGTGTCAGTGCTACAAGGGGTGACAACTCTTCGGAGTTCTGCCTTTAGGGAGCATTGTAACGCCTTTTCAATAACTGCCTTGGGACACCGTTCGGCGACACGAATTTCGTGCAACGTATGGAGAGGTGGGAAAGCTGTTTGATATTAAATGTCAATCCTGGTGGTTAGGTTTGGTTTTGTTTGCTTGGAACAGAGCCTTTTTGCAAAACTTAGTGCAGGTTTGGAGCTGGCATTTTGCAAATGTCTTTGCTATAGATTTTTGCTCTGATTCAGCTCAGGTCAGCCTTAACTAGGAGTTATCGATAAGGAATTTCTGTTTGCCTATGGAAGATAAACAGGCTTTATAATCCTGTTTCTATTGAATACTTTGTAAAAATTTCAGAGTTCTCCAGATGAAGCATTTATTTTTAACTTCAGCAGAGAGATGGATCTGTATAGATAGAGCTGGAGTGCTCAGCATAAGCAGTAAAGGGTTGGTGATGTGGAAAGAAATTCTTTGTTTTGCTTATAAGATAATTTAACCATCCTGCTTGAAGGCTTACAGTCCTCAGACAAAGCCTAGGTATAAATGGAGGTGAGCTGGTATTTGACAAGGAGTGGAGCACAGATTTCTGCCGAGGAGGATGTTGTGTACAAGAAAACAACTCAACAGTTTTACAGCAACAAAAAAGGTGAATGGAAAATAATTCATCAGTTAACAGCCCTAGACAGAGGCACTCCGTTTTTTGATAGTTTTTAAGTTGGGCATTTTGGAATGTGCTGCATTCCTTAGACAAGTGGGGATTTACTCTTACTGTTTTGTATTTGCTTTGTCCTAGTGGGATGGCCAGCACATGGCAGCTGAGGAAAAAGAAAATAATCTTCAGCTTGTTCTTTGGGACAATTGTGGTTTTCCAGGAGTTTTTCTAGTGTCCTGTCATCTGCTTGCTCTCTTGTAGAGTGACAGCAGAGTCATATAAGGTGTGTTCTTTTAATGCATTTGGTTGAAGTTGATGTCTTCAAATGATATTCAACTGGCTGAGTTATAAAATGAAATTTGCTTTACATTGGTTTTAATAGTGTTGTGCCTAAGACTTTTACAACTGGTGCAAACTGCTGGTTTTTAACCAGGAGTTAGAAGTGGAGTCATGCACTGGATGCAATGATAGGCTGAGATGAGAAAGTTAAGATTAGAGTTAATTTCTTCTTCTGGCCGATACTACCCAAATTTAGATCACAAAAGCAGTAGTTGGAAACTTCTCCACCGAAAGTCCAAGTTGTGTGCTCATCTGGTGGGACTGACTCTTGCTGTAATGACATTTATGAAGAAAGCTTGTGTCTACAGAAGCCATAACCTAGTGAAGTAAAACCAGTTTGATCCCCTAGTCCATCTGCAGACAATATGGGATTTCACATTTTTTGGCATGTGGTGAGGGCTACAGAAATTGTTTTGAGGATTAAAGGCAAATAAGTTCAAGGAATTGCTTCATCTTTTCAAAGAACAAAGGGAAAACTCATTTCACTGATGTCTACCAAATGAGATATCAAAAGGAGTTGAAATACAAATACTTAAAACCTGACAATTTTTCTGCAAATACAAAAAAAAAAAATGGTGTCAAACACTATGGTTTTGCTCTTGAACTAGATTTGCTCTAGAGCATTTTATAGAGGTTTTAGAATAAAAACATAAGGCTTGTCAATATGTTTACCAAAACAAGCAAAAAGCATAAGTGTGAGTTTTCTAGGGGTAAAATAAGTTATAGGTAACACTGATTTTTATTTTTTGTATTTTTCCTTTTAATCATTCTCCTTCCTTCTGAGAAGTGGGACCTTCACAGAATGTTAGGTGTAGCTTGGCACCCAATAGACATGAGTAATCTGAGGCGTGTACCTTACTTTGGACTTGTCAACTTCCAAGAGTTCTTACAATGCTGTCAGTCTAATTTAGCTTTCTCTAACTCGGCCTCATAGGCTATGGCTCCTGCCTTAGAAGGTACTCATGATTGATCCCAACTTAGAAAGATTAAGTACCTTCCGTTTTTTTTTAAAGGTTTGTATGAAAGTTCATATTATTCAACTTGATCTACAGAAATGCGCAAAAGAAAATGGGGAATCTGTTTGAACAGACAAACCTTCATCTAATGAGGGACTGAGCTTGGGATCTCTGTGTTCCAGATGGCATAGTTTGTGCTGCCATGTCTGCAGGTGTCTGCTGGGAACAGTTCCCTTATACTAGACAGTTCTTTGTCATGTCCCTGTCCCTCCACCTTTTTTGTTTTCTGGTTTAATTCAGAAGATGACACATCTGTCAGTGTGGAAATACCTTACAGAATGCAGTACAAAGTGGTTAAAGGAAAGCATCTGTATCTCTGATACCTTTCTGAGAAGCCGTTTTAATCCCTAGGGTACGATACATTGCCTGTCTTGTATGATCAGTGGAAAGTGTTCCTTTCAAATCAGATGTTCTCTGGTAACCTTTTTAAATTCTTGAAATCGAACCCACGATGTTCAACAATTTAAAACCAATATTATGAAGGTTCTCTGAGAGGCAGATGTGCATTAACATGTTGAGCAGCATGCTCCTACTGTTTTTCACTGAGAGAAAGTAAGTGAAACCTTCACAATTTTTATACTTTGTTAATGCGGTCAGTCATTTCTAATAATGCTTCCTCCTGTCATCTTTTTCCATGTAGATATAAATGGTAAATGTGCACTGCATTTTTGAAGGGTTTTTCTGCATCTGTTCTGTCTGGTGTTTAAATTGATTGGGCCTTTTCTTTAACTCTTATAATGAGATTTCAAAACTGTTTTCATTTCTGACTGAAGTTTTCAGATATGTTCACGCTTGAAATGTACTGGGCTATGAGTAGAGTAAATATTTTTTTTCTATATGTATACTTGTTACTTTTCCAAAGAAACTGAAAAATTAATCTTAACTCTAACCTGGCAGTAGTGTATGTGTGTGATACGGGACTGCTCCATGATTAAAAATTTAGGGTAAGGTTAATTTACTGGGTGCCGACAAACTGTGAAAGGTGTAGGAGTTAACTGGAAGAGAATCTGTAGAGAAATTGGGCTCCCTTTTGAAAATCGTTAATATTTAATTTTAGTTTTAGTTCAGTAGCTTGTATCTGTCTCCCCTGGACATTCTGGGGCAGTTGCAGCTGTAGCTTGTCTTCTGCCAGTAGCCAGTGAAGTGAATATACAGAGCTCTATCCACAGGGCTAAAGAGATGAGAGAATTGTGAAAATGAAGATAAAAGTTTGAGAATTTATATTGAATCTTAGGATTCAATTTAAACATATTGACAAAAATTTGAGTTGCTGTTTATTCTCAACGGGCCAGTATTTCACACCATTCTTGTCACGTTTCTCGAAAGCATTCAACAATGGTGCTGTATTCGCTTACGTAGGATTGGCAGCCTGGGTGGAAAATCACACTACTCTCTTGGAGCACAGCAAAGCTAGTCAGTAATTAGTAAATTTAAAAACAATTGAGTCTGCACGAGTTGGTGGTACCATGTGATACCACTGGTGATGAAAAGTTATTGGGAAGCCTGAAAAAATTCTTTACTCCCTAGTGCTTTAGTCACAATAATAAGTCTTTTAGGTCATCTTCATTAAAAATGAAAAAAACTGGATGCTAATTTCAATTTTGTTTTACCATGGCAATAGTGTTTATGGCATTTCATTGTGTGGATTTTCTACTATTTAGGCAGTAGGCGTTGTAATTTCTGTGTGCTTCAGTCAGAGGCAGAGCTGTGTTCTGTATGAATAAAGGCGAGGCACAGGGTAGACTTCTTTAACATTGAAAAGGGGAGAGGGGACAGGTTCTTCATCCAGCTCAGTCTAAGGAGTCACCCTGCTTACAGACTGTTCTTTTATTGGCATAATTCAGTGGACATTGATCTTGTCTGAGATTGTGATCCTGAGCAGGTAGCATGGGAAAGGGACTTACATAGCTGAATAGACTGTATGGAAAAAGGAGAAGATTCCTTTTTGTAAGGATGAGTTCTGGTTTCTCTTCTCAATGTGGAGCTCATGTGGGCTTTTAAGGGGAGTTCCTTGCATGGGTTTTGATGACAAATGTATGTTCGGTTTGAAATACCACCTTACAAAGAATTGCCTCTTTATACCTAGATATGTAGAATTTTCTCTCTTCCTTTTTAACTTCTGGTGTCGTAGAGAGGAACAGTTTCTGAAAAAATGTAAGTGCAGGTTAAAGCAGGGCACAGAACTCATGGAAGTTTCTGTATAGATGCAGGCTTTTTACTCACGAGGTAAAACCTGGAATGTTGTGAGCAAAAGTGTTCAGCTGATGCTTCTGATGTATGTAAGCATGTACACATCAGGGTTTTTCTTTTTCTTGATCAGATGGCCCCATATGTAGCATATTTTCGATTTGTTGAGAGTAAGCTGCTTTGAAAAGAATTCTTCCTGTATTTTCTTTCTGAACAGAAGCTCCTCTAGTAAGTGTTCAGATTTTCTTGCATTCATCAAAGCAAGACAAGGAATTACCAGAGAGGTGGAAGTGCAGAATTCAGTCTACGTGGCAGTGGGGAAGGGTTTTCTGCCTGAGGCTGTAAAGGGCATGCTTGTCCTGTAAAACCGTGTAGGGAGTAATAGCTTCTGGAAATACTGACAGTGGCAAACCATTGAAACTGTTGCTTGGTTTTCTTTTTAGGGCAAAATATATTGTTTTTTAACTCTGATAGCAACTTCTTTCCAAAGACTTTTCATTTGTCATAATTTGATGGAATAGATTTTTTTTCTGGTTTCTAAATTGCATTATATGGTTGTGGCTGTCTTAGGAGAGAGAGGAAGACTGTGTGCATGTGTTCACAGCCATTTATTTATATTAGTTTCCCTTATAGTTATATAAGTTTCTGAGACACTGAGAGCCTCCTGTTTTGGCTGTTTCCATAGAAGTAAGTGGCTACTCTCCCAATCTCAGTAGAAAGAGGATGTGTTCCTCATTTCAAGTTTTATTCCTTGATTGAAGAAGATACACTCCTTTCTGGGAGTAACTACTGGAGGATTTTATTCGTGTTACCTGTCATTGTAGGTAGTGAGAATGTTTTATCAGTAAAATACATTTTCATCATACATTGACTTTCTAACTTATTTCTAACAACATATATGAAACACTCGACAGAATAACAAAATGTGTTCACCTCTTACTGGAGTTCTGGATGGACTTTTGCAAGAGGACATTCTCTACTTTATGCATATTCTGTGCATAATTTATTTTCTTTCCCTGGTAAAAGACTCATTAAGCATGTAAGGACAGCATGCATCTGTTTTAAAGGGGAGGGGAAACGTGTTCAGCATGGCCTGAAGTGTGCTCTCTACTACCTTAACAGTTCTAAATAGAAAATTTTTCCATTGCCGATAGTGAGATAAGAATTGATCAGCTGCGTTGTGTTTGACAGTGAATGAATGGGAGAGTGAGAGGTGAAAACAGAAGAGGGAAGGTGGCAGCACCATAATGCCAGGGACATTACTAAAATGATATTAGTTCTGTTGATGCACTGTCCTGTGTCAGGCCATAGTGGAAGCTATTGACTCTTGCAGAGATTCCATTAACCAGATTTTTCTCAATTTAGGAGGCTTATTAGTAGAAATTTAATTTGTTAACCTGACACAGACCTTTTCCTTTGCCTCTGTTGCATTGGTGTAGAAAAATTAATTTGTATCAGATGCTTTATTCCGAGTTTTAGTTCAAGTTCTTAGAAATAAATCTTTATTTCCATAGCTTTAGGCAAATCAAACTAGAAATTTCTTCAGCGAGTTCTGTTTGGTGCTGTCTTTAGCATGCGGTTGTTCTGCTGTGGGAGAATGTACATCTTAGCTGCCAACGGGTTTCCTCTTCTGGAAGGCGCAATTCAGATGTGTAATATGGAAAAGGTACATTACAAAAGTGTTTCGTTAAACAGTAAAGGGAAGAAAAAAACCAATGCCATTTGCATAAGAACATCAACATACAGTGTTAAGTTGGACTTCCATTCTCTCTGTGAAAATCTCCTATCTGAAGACATAAAAAGTTTAAGGCAGTTTTTCCATTTATAATGATAAGTAAAACTGCACATTTTACTTTTTGGTTTTGAGTAGCAGATTACAATACAACTTGCACTACTTTGATAGCTTTAAAATCCATTTCATAGTATTTAAATATTCTCATATAGGTAGTTTCCATTTGGTTTTTTGCATTCTCCTTTTACTCTGCTGTGAATTTCTCATTTAAATGATCCCTGATTTTTCTTCTTCATTTCATATAGGGTACTTGTCTTTGCTGTATTGATTGCACAATACAAAAATTTTAGCAGATAAGAATTGCTATAAGAAGTTAGGAATTACCAGAACTGTATGGTTATAAAATTCTGTTTCAAAAGTAAAATTTTCATTAGCTGAAATATGAGAATAGTGATGGAAAAGAGGGCATCAGTCCCTGTCGCCACAGATGCAATCAATCTCAAAGCAAGATGGTAGCTCTGAAGAATAATAATGGAGCTATGCCTTACATTTACTGAACTAAACAAAATTAATGCATGGTTATTTATATCTATGCAGTATTTTCTATGTGAGAAGAAAACAAATGTTATATAAATATACTTCCTTTAATTTATCAGTTGCCATACCCTAGTATTGAGTGTGGAATATGAGCTAGAATACATTTTGTCCCAAAGTGTAAACATGCACAAATATTTGCGTTGGAGAAAGGCTTCAATCTTACACTTACACTCCCTATACTTTTAGTGCTTGTCATTATTACAAAACAAAAACGAGTTAGTTTTCAGTGTAGGGGATGTGAAACAAAATTCCCTGTTAAACTAGTTTTAAAAGGAGAATGTTTGTAAACAAAAGGGTAACGTGTTAAAATTCATCAGAGAAATTAAATGATATTATGTGGTGTATTTAAGAAAAATCCAGAGATATTCTCTGTTAATACTAAAGTCATCTTTATTATGGAATGTTGTAGGGATTGCAAAAACCTATGCCCAGTGTGTTTAAAGTGTGTCTGTTTGTATTTAAATATCTACAGAATAATGCTTCCAAGCTGTTGGCAACCCTTCATGTTTTACTCAGCAAGAGCACGGGCATTCTCTTAATTCTCCATGTCATTGTATGATCTTCTAGTGGATATTGTGTTCTAGCCTAGCTACTCGTCTGCCCTAAATACAGTGTTTTCACAGTGTCCTTGAATGCTGATTGTATTGGCTTAATTGTGACATTTTCTAATGAATTTACCTTCTCAGTGTGGGTTATTGTTTCATAGATAGTTCTCCTTATTGTAATGCCTGAAATTAAGCGAGCAATCTGATTAGCATCTGCTATGGGTGGTTTGTTCCCTCTTTCCCCAAGGTAAGTCCTGTAGGGTTGTTACTAAATACATTCCTTTATTCTCTGCTCTGTATTTGTGTTAGGGAAAGCTACGTCACCAGAGTATACCTTGCCTTTAGAGAAGATACTGATAATATTTGCAGTGGGTTTAGTTTCTGTAGGAATCCATTACACAGACTTGAATTGACTGTGGGGAAATCTGTGCTGTGCAGGTGAGGTTCACCCTTGCTTTAGGCAGTTTGTGGTGTGTTCTGCATGGTTCTCTTCAGATGCCTTCTAGTACCATGTTGACAGATAACTCTTATCACAAAGATAAGATCTGACATCTCACCTGAAATTCCTCTCTGAGAAGCTAGGATAAAGGTTTGGACAGGTTCCATGTGCTACTGGCAGTATGATGATGACTGCTATATTCAGCACTAGTTGTAGTTCCCTGAGGGTTTGGACGACGATCAGCACTGCTGTAGAGCATCCCGGGAATGACGAAGCCGAATGTAGTTCAGGCCAGATCATCAGCATCAGCTGGGCTGCAGCTTCCCTTACAGCAGCCATTTCTTAGAGATCATATTTACCCATAGGTTGTGGGTATTTATAGGTTGTTGTCTCCTGTGATTTTCACATTGATTTGATGTTCCATGTGCTGTCCAAATCTTTTGTTTGTTTCTGTTCTCAAACAGTAGCAGCAGGAATAGTCTTAGTACTGGAGATAACTCTATCTGCAATTAATGAGAACTGCTTTATGTGGAGAGGGATTCTTGTCATTGGTCAGACTGCTACATATTTCACAGAATCACAGACTGGTT
>VZTA01016374.1:0-19234 GCA_013398855.1 Mohoua ochrocephala | reverse complement strand
TGAACTGACCACAACCCCCAGTCTGTGTCTCCCTGCACTGCTGGTGGGGAAGAGGTAGAGCCTGGGAAGGAGGGAGTGGTGGAGAAAGATTTGTTTTTCTTGTCATTATCCTGCTCTGAATTTCATTGGCAATGAATTCCATTAACTTCCTCAAGTCAAGTCTGTTTTGCCTATACAGTAATCTGAGATTTCTTCTAGTCCTTATCTCAACCCTTGAATGTTTTGTTATATTTTCTCTCCCCTGTCCACTTGCAGAGGGGAGATAGTGGCTCTGGCATTCAGTGGCTCTGGTGTCCAGCCAGGGTCAAACCATCACAGGTGATGAATACAGAAGGCTGTGTATACTTCATGAGAGGAAAATATATCTAACATGCTGAAGAGTTGCTTTTATGTTGATTGTAACAGTTAATATTAGGACTAGCCCTTATCACATGCTTTAGCCTCACTCCAGTAGTCAGTAGTTGTTCAGCTTGATTTATGCTAGTGCTATTAATCATCATTCACTACAGAAGCAGGGCTGGGCATTCTGCTTTACCTGATTTGTGGGGCTTTCAGCTCAGCCTTTCCTTTCTGATGGTGCAGGGACTTTTCCCTCGGCCAGAATAATGTACAAGCAATCATGTTGTAAGGATGCTTTTAATGGGGCAGAAATTACTTTTCAAGTTTGTCACTGTGGATTTAAGATCTTCACTGAAGTGGATGTGGTGCTGTAGCCTATGGACTTCCTTCCCTCAAATTCTCCAATAAAATTATACTTCCTGCCTGGGAAACATGGCAATTGGGTGTCAAGTCACTGCTGTATTGACTGGTTAAGGCAGAGAAAAAAAAAGACATTAGATTTAGTCCTGGATATTCCCATTCTGCCTCCTTTTGTGCTTTTAGATAGGTATTTGAAGTGGAATAGAATCTCCAGAAGACTTTTTATGGTTCTGTAAAGGCATAGGTCAGCATTATGAATTATAGAACTCTTACTGTCTCCCTTTGTCTTAGGTGCTCTTTGTCTTCCCTGCCATGTCTTCAACTTTATTTGAAAGTCAGTATGTACAAAGTTAATGTATGATTACTTACGGCAAAGAGACTTTCCACTATAGACCAGAAAGAAAATATTTATCAAAAGAAGTACGGGGATATTTTTTAATTGAAAACTCAAGTGGTTTGAATTCACAACTATTCATTTATTCCAATGTGTAGAAGTTTCACCATTTGTAGTTCGTTAAGGTTGGAAAAGACCTTTAAGGTCATCGAGTCCAAAATTAGACATAAAAACTACGCATTTAAGAAAATGTTCCTAAAAGTAAATTTATAATGGTGTCTTTGGAAACAGGTAAGAATTAAAAACTGCTAATTGAATTGAAAAGCAAAATATATAATGTCTTACATCCTATAGAAAGGCTCAGACTCAAGCTTGGATGAGTTGCAATGAAACATAAAAGTGTTGTGACTGAAATCTTAATACTTCAGAAATACTGGAAGTGCATGTCTTCCTTTAAGTGTTACTAGAGAATTCTGCTGTAGTCTTAGGAATGTAATTTTTAAAGAAATAGCAATATTTGATTTGAGATAATATCTAGAAAATTCTAAGTGTTCATGGGAGCATCTAGAGCATTACAAGTCTAACCAGGAGCTGACTTTTGAGAGCAGAGCACTCAATTTGCACAGAAATCCTAAATAACTCAGTAGACTTAATGGTCTGAATGAAGCTTTTCTTTCATGGCTCTGAGCTGCTGCTTTATTCTGGCAATGGTGACTTACCCGGAGACTTTCTCCTTGATGAATCTGTGTAACTGATCCTGTATCCCTGGAGAAAGCCCAAACGGTCTTCTGCAGCTATTTCAGTCCACTTCACAAGTGCAGAATGCTTCGTGATATTTAGAATTGTCACATTAGCGGGACCTGTCCTAGGAACTTAAAAAACCAGATATTTGAATTCTGCATCAATACCTGTGCAATAGACATACAAGCCTGAAACCTAGCTGCTTCCAAGAGAATTCCTTGTCAGATTCTAGAGCCCGTAAATACAATGTAAAGGGTGCAAGAGAAAGGCAAAATCCCATAGGGTAGAAACTGCTACCTTAAACAATACCAAAGTAGGTAGAAATTGTGACTGTCTCATTACGAATATTTTACTGCAATAGCGACAGCCATACTCATTTCAGCTTGCAATATAAGACACTATGAAATTGGGATTGGAAAATCTGATTTAATTTAAATTTGAGCCACAGGGGTCTGAGACCCTTTCTGTTATTTCTGGTAATGTCACATGTAATAAAAACACTTCTGTGGACTTGTCAGTAAGGAACAGCATTCAGGTCATTCACTGCCAGGACATAGCTGCTAAGACTAAAGGCAATGCTGACTTGAGAATGCTGTTCAGACACCCGGAAAAGAAATTTTGTGTAGCCTTCCTTAAATTGCTGCAGATAAGAAACAAGAAGGAATATAATGGGTGAGGTTATTCAAAGGGGAGGAATACCTCCTTCAACGGAGTAAAAATGGGTCACTCCAAAAGTCTTTTCATGTCTTATGAAACTTTCACACTGACACACATCAGATGCATGGAGCATTATTTTGTACAACTTATATGGCTGAAAATTCTCTGGAAAACAAATAAAGGTATGTCAGGGTTTACTGAAAAGTTATGAATTATAAAGACGGAGAGGAAAGACAACAGCTTCATAGTTTTTCTGTATAGTTCTTGCTTTCTGAGATTCAAAGCATAGTATAAGTGTAGAGTGCTTTACACTGAGTACAAAATATGCACATCCTTCTTCAGTGTCTCTAGATGTTTAATGCTAACTATTACAAAACCTGAACAGGACACAACACGGTTTTTCTTTTAAAAGATGGCAGATCTGTTTATAGTCTCCCTATGGGAGGCTTTAGCTGCTGAAGGAGAAATTGGGACCTAAAATGGCTATAGTTACCTTATTTCAGGGATAGGTATTTCCCACTCAGCTAGAATACACAAACCTAAGGAAAAAACTTAGATGTAATGTGGCACCGCAGGTGTTGCAGAACGACCAAGGTAAACAGTGATCTCTCTAGAAGACTCTGTAGAACTCTGAAGCTAAATGTTCTCTATTGTACATAAAAACCAGTCCTGAATGGCCTTCACAAGAGGCCACCTACACGACTTTAATCAAGAGTTTCAATGTCTGTTCCATAAAGAAATACCTGACTGAAGCCCATCATGCCTAGCTTGGTAAGAAGAATACTGGAGTCGAGAACTTAGGCTTTGACAAATATAGACATTGGGATAAAAATAGAAATTAATCTTAGGGAATCTGTTTAACAGAGCAGTTTGTATTGAAAGACGAGCTTACCTAGGTACGAGATGAAAGTTTTTTTAAAGCCAGTAAAGCCAGGTCTGCCTGGAATGTGGGCAAGGAGAGACATTGTACCAGCAGCTTAGCTGCATTTCTTGCCCAACCGTATCCAGAAGAACCCTAATGAAAAATCTGCTTTTTATCTGCCTTAATGTTACTAAGCATCAGATGATGACTCAGTACTGGACAAATATTAAGAGTTGCACTTATCTGAATGGATCTTCAGTTTGTCCTTAAAAACAGAATGAAAATCCTACTCTGCCCAACCAAAAATAACCAAGAGATAAAAGGGTGCCTCCATAGGAGGTTGCTGTTACCTAGTGTGAAATTTCCGGTAGCTGTAGTTACTATTTTCATGTGCATACCCTCTTTACCAGTGCCCCAGTCAACCACAAAACATTTTGGATTGTATTCTGGAGTCCACGTGACAACTGCATTGGTTCCCTGGCTTTTGACATGGATTTGACCAGGCAAGTCTGTGAACAAAGATACAATTAAAGGTCAATAAACAGGAAAGCAGTTTTCTCCCCTACTGTTCTTTCTTCATCCCTTTTGCTCTATTTTTGGAGACCATTCATTAAGTAGTTATCATTGGAAGTGACTCACTTATAGCAGTAAGGTTTACACTAGTATTTCAATAGAGGAAACTTAGCATTTACTACTTTGCAATGGTGTCTGGGGGCTACAGTGTTGATTGCTGTTCATGACTTTTCCTTGTTTCTGATTGTTGGAAATTAAATGGCTGTTCCAAGCCTCAGGAAGAAGAAGTCTGGTGTTGCTAAATGACTTCCCGTGAGCCACTAGTAACTGCTATACACAGAGCAACTGTGAGGTAGTGCTTGCCTGGGTAGGGGAGGAGGAGAAGGGACTAATAATGGTTCATAGCTAGATAATTTTATATTTAATATATTTTGCATTTTCTGAAAGGATCTTGAAGATTTTGACATTTTAAAAGACAGACTATCAAACTAGGAAAGACCTTCTGACTTACACTAAGGAGGGAGAAGAGCAACCTGCCATTTTGAGTCAAGGAGTGAACCTTGTGGCTGACATAAATGCTCTCCGTTTTATCTCCTGTCTGGAAACCAGTACAAGAAAGGCAAAGGAATTCTGAGGGAGCTGTGGTTGTCCAAGGCAGCTGGGGTTGTCTGAAAGGGCTGGGGTTATTTAGCCTGGAGGAGACTCAGGGGAGACTTTATCAGTCTCTGCAACTGCCTGAAAGGCGGCTATTGCCAGGTGGGGGTCAGCCTCTTCCCCCAAGCAATGAGCAATAGGACAAGAGACACAGTCTCAAGCTGTGCCAGGAGAGGTTTAGGCTCAACATTAGGAAGAATTTCTTCACAGCAAGAGTGACTGGGTATTGGAATGGGCTGCCCAGGGAGGTAGTGGAGTCACTATCCCTGGAGTCGTTTAAGAAAAGACTAAGATAACACTTTAGGCCACAGTTTTGTGGACAAGGTGGTGTTAGGTCATAGACTGGACTCAGTGATCTCAGAGGTCTTTTCCAAATTAGTTTATTCTGTGATTCTGTAAAGAAAACGGCCATACCAGCTGAGGAAAAGTTGTGTATGCTGAGAAGGAATTTATCTTGAGAATGCACTTAATGCAAGTATCTTCTCAGTAATTCATGACAGATACAGAGAAGCTGCACTGAAGTACAATCAAATGGAAAGAGAGCCATGAAATACAGGCTCAGAGGTTCAGTAGACAACTAATTGTCAGTCAAAAGATGGCTTGAAATGGTTGATGTATTTTATCAGAAGAGAGCTAGGGGACTGAAATGCAAGGGCAAAATCAAGTTGTTACCCCTTTGGAGGCCAAAGGAGAACAGAATGAGGGGAGTGTTAGAGAATTCTGGGTACAGTCATTTGCAGCTATCTGAAGCCCAACAGGGGTACTTGCACACTTCTTTGCTTGTGAATGCTACAGCTTCATAAAAAAAACCCCCTTACTTTGTAAGAGACGTTCTTCTTACATTGCAGTAAATGCACCTCAAGATTATAACACATGAAACTAGCTTATATTATAAGGAAAACATGGTCAGTTCTATTTTTTAAATGAAAAGACTGCCTATTTAGATATTACAAAAGCTTACATCTTCATTAGAAAGTGACATGTTCATCTATCTGTTCCTTCTCCTATGTGCCATTTAGAGTAATAATGAAATAAAGGACAGTAGCAGGTCTCTTAATAGTTATTTAGCTCAAAAAGTTAGACTTGCACATAGTTCTGTGAACTTTTTTTAAACCATGACATCTCCTTGATGTTGAGGACAGTCTATAAACCATTTTCTGAAGTAGATCCAGCACACGGCACATTCTCCAGCTTGAGGAAACAAGAAGTGTTAAACTGAATATGAAACTGCTAGTCTGTTCACTTCTACCAAGTATCTTCTTAAGGAACAATTCTGACTCCCAGTATATAAAATACCAGCCTAAAAAATATTGAAGAGAATGCTTTCACCTATCCCAAAGTCTGTCAAAAAGTAGCCTTAGAGATTGGTCATAAAACTTCCCCACCACTCTGGTGAATGGATGATAAGGTAAGTACCTGTTCCAGAGAGTTCTGGGACAATGTAAATGGCTCGTGGAGATTCTCCTGCTTCGTTATAGGCAGAAATATTAACTCTGTAGTAAGCCATGGAGAGATTTACAAGAATTTTTCTCTCCTTGAGAGAGATGCCATGTGGTGAGTGGCTGCAGCTGTTGGGTATTCTTTCCACATTAACAAAATATCCCAGGACTTCCTCGCTTTGTGCTACCTAACAAGAGGAAAAACATTATTATTCTATAAATGCTGTTATGTCCCATGCAGAAAATCAAGCAGAATTTAATTGTATAAACAAAATGGAGCCTCTAATGATGGGGATAAAATCCTACTGTTTTAATTAGGTCATTAGGAATCAATGAAGCAAAGCATTTCCTTAAAATTAAGAGCATGCTTAAATTGAGAGGATTTAAGTGCAGGATTAAGAATTTTCCTTAATTGAGATCATAGTTATGTGGATGCAATTAGTAATAACAGCAGTGAAGCAGCTGTAACGTTCTCTACATTTCACTGGAACATATCCCTCATTATTAGGAACTTGAAAGTTAATGAGAGGTGTTTAATTGAAATTTATGCCTCTGGGTATCCTCATCTGCTCGGGCTTGGTTAGGTATCTAGTCTCTTTAAAGAGAAGTGCTAGTAATTATGCTACAAATCTGGAACGTGTTAGATATCCATTGGTAGAAATTTCTGGTGGTGGCTCACTCATTATTTTACTGTACTAATCTTAATAAGAGATTGGAAAATGAGTGCACAGAAGTGGAAATTACTGCAATATAGGCAGAAACTTAATACATGAAGGCCTGTGAATTCTTCAGGGATTATTTCTGATATCAAGTTTGTCTGTTATTTCTGGCACAAAATTAATAGTGTGTAGATACCATGAAGCTGTGAGGCTGGGTTATCTTAATGAAATAATTGGATACTTTTGGAGTAACATAGACAGGAAGACATTTAGTAATTTAAAAGGCAGAGATACATGTCTTGTGAGGAATTTGAGATAAAGCTGGAAGCTCTTAAAATGAAAACAGGTTTTTTCCCTGGAAAAGCAGGGAAGTTTTAGTGATTTTTGAAGATTATAAATTGATGTAGATTTTCCTCGTTAGTTTCTGGCACCTAAATCATCAGCACATAGATGCAATGAATTCTGCAGCAAGTGTACAATGTCCAATGCCTTTCGCATGTCAAGTGTAGTCTCAATACAATGAGAAAGTCTGTTTTTCCCAGCAACGTACTAAATAAATAGCATACACATAACAGAAGGCACCCAGACTCGAAGTGAACCTTACCTCCCACTTCAGAAGAACACTTCTTCTTCCTGGAGAGACTTGTGTGGTTACATTATGTGATATTATTGGCTTGCTCACAAGTTCTGGTAAACACGGGAAAAGATGGAGACGTGCACTCAAATGAATCATTCTGATGTTCATATTTTCAACAGTATCTGAAAATGCTGTTCCATATGACACAAAAATTGGAAAAGCCTTTACATTCATACTTACTACCAGTAGGATGAAACTACATTTCACTTACTGTGAGGGACGAAAATGTCTTTGCTCCAAATGCAAACACAGTTGAGACCGTCCTTGGTTATACATCTGAGCTGAACAATGTATGAAGACATGGCATTTACATTTGAAATGGTGACATTGGCAACATTGCTTTCTACAGGCACCTGAAAAAAAAATTCATTTATGTAGCAGAAATAAAACATAATCTTATATTAATTTTTTTCTCAGCCTAAGACCGGTCTTCTGACTCAGTTGAAAGTAGAGGTTCCTGTCATCAAATAGGAATTACTGCACATTTTAGTCAAAGTATTTTCATTCTTTCAAAACAACACCCTCTTTTTCATGAACTTGGTCTGCTCACTCAGGACAATAAGTAACTTGGTCTAAACATTACTTTTAAAATCAATTAGACATTTCATATACTGAAAAATAAAAATTTACTTAACTCTGAGCCTTGTCGACATTCTCAAGAACAAGAACGCAAGGGAAAATTAAATATTAAAAAAAGTCCTTATTTTTAAAAGTATCATTATGTCTAAATAGATCCACACGACTGATGTCTTAGAGAGCATGACTGGATTGAAAGTGTGGCTGCCTATGCCTTGGCCCTGCAGAAGTGATGTGCATCTGCAGCCGATGACAGCACTGGAGTCCCAGTAACTGTACAGGGAATGGAGTTTTTCTTGAAACAAAGACATCACCCATGTCTGAGAAAAACCCTGAGCTGAAAAATACTGAGAAAATAAGAGAAAATACAAGAGAAAGCTGTTGTTATTGCTTAAACTTTTCCCTAAACCCCTTAAATAGTGGACGGCCCACAGCCTCTTGAGCTCTCCTGCACAGCAGTGGGCTATACAACAGTATTTCTTGAGCAGGAACACCTCTTAAGGTTACTCCTCAAGGTTGAGAGAATTTTCATCTCACCAGATACTTGATAAGTGACTTGGAAATTAGTACACTGAAAATTTTAAACCTCCTTTAAGTGATACAAAGGATTGATTGTGCACATATAATCCTTTAGACACGAACTGCTGACCAGGTCTGGGACTAAGTCTGGATCCAGAAGTAACCAGACTTGCAGAGGCTCTGAGAAGAATTTTAAAATGCAAGGGGATCCTTTCTAAGAACCATGACCCAATTTAAAGGTCTCCCTAACAGTTCTGTCTGACTCTGAAGTAATCAAGTGCTCCTTGCCATCTACTCTCGTTAAATGCCTGTCACATTTGCTATCAAACTTTGCTAGATTTCTGTTTTGTATCAATAAACATATTGCTACTTCTTTCTTGTGAGTGAAGGGTATTACTCTGTCTATGACAATTTCATATAATTTTGCTAATAGAAAATGCTTGGTGGCAAAAAATCCCACCACACACAATGCTACAGAAAGTCTCCAAATCTGTATAGAACAAGAGGGAAGTGGAATGGATTTAAAACCCAAATGTTAAATTACATTACAGGTACATTTATCCTACTCTTGATAAACGCTAGCTTTTATACATCCTCTGTCCATGTATGGCCATATTCACTCAGCTGCAAGTGTAGCCTATTCACATGATTAGGAAGAAATTACAGCCTAAATTTGTAGGATCAGCTGGGACCTGGGAAATAATGAATATTTATGACCTGTAGTCTTCAGTCATTCGTATCACCCAGTGTGGCTGTCTCTACTAGTCCTTCACAGTAATCATGTGAATCTTCCATCTCCCCTGTCTCCAATACTTGTAGGGCATGCATTTGTATTGCTCTTTACCCTCTGTTCTTCCACATGCCACGTGCCAGGCAGTCTGCACATGGTTGTCTATCTATTGCACTACTGGGTGGGCTATGCTTGGGTAACTGGCTGCCCTAGGATGGTCTAGGTCTTGTATGCAAGTGAACAAGGGGGTCCTTCCAAGACCTGCACGTTCTTTGTACTGAGGTGAAACCTTTCTTACATGGGCCTCTCTGAGAGGGTACCTCTTCTGAAGTGGCTAAACAAACTGGCAGTCAGCTATGAGAGAATAGGAACAGTCTTCTGAGATAAAAGGCCAAATGAGAGATTTGTGTAGTAAAAAGGAAGAAAAGAGGCTTCTAGATGAGCAGAGTTTCCCAAGAAGTGGAAACTATTGCTATTTATACAATTTTCTTCTTGGGGTTTTGTTCTACTTGATGAACACGTATTTAAAACTTGATTAACACATATGAAAATAACAGAGCTTGAAAACAAGACAGTTTCAGGGACATGGTGATACAAATCATGCGTATTTGCCTGCCTGCTGGAGAAGCCTTTGCTTGATATGCTGGATAGGAAGGGGCAGGATAAGCAGTCATTGCTGCCACATGCAGACATTATTGAAATTATGACTCATTTTCCATCTCTTAATTATTCCCTCTAGTTTTGTACTGCCCTGTTGCTGTGGCATATTGCATGTCCTGAAATGCATCTGGAACTGATCTTGTATCCCTCAACAGCCTTCTCTCCAAATTGGACAGTGATGGATTTGATGGATAAACTGTTGCATGAATCAGAAAGTGGTTGGATGGTCGCATCCAGAGGGTAGTGGTCATTGGCTCAGAATCCCAGTGGACATCGGTGGCAAGTGGTGTCCATCAGGGGTCTGTAGTGGGTGTGACCAGTGTTATTTAATATCTTCATTAATGACATAGAAGGGCCAAGTGCACCCTCTGCAAATTTGCAGATGGCCCCAAGCTGAGTGGTGCTGTTGGCACTCCTGAAGGGCAGGATGCCATCCATAGGGACCCGGACAGGCTCCAGAGATGGACCATGGGAACCTCATGAGGTTTAACAAGACCAAATGCTGGTGCTGCACCTGGGTCAGTGCCACCCTGGTATCAACACAGGCTGGGGGGATGGACAGATGAGAGCAGCCCTGCCCAGAAGGACTTGGGGGTGCTGGTGGGTGAGAGGCTGGACATGACCCAGCCGTGGGCACTCACAGCCCAGAGAGCCAAACGTGTCCTGGGCTGCATCCAAAGCAGCGCGGCCAGCAGGGCCTGGGAGGGGATTCTGCCCCTCTGCTCTGCTCTGCTCTGGTGAGACCCCGCCTGCAGTGCTGCATTTGGCTCTGGAGTTGATACTGAACAGTCCTGTAAGAAGACGTCTATGCAGCAGCGGAAGAAGATGCTGGAAAATTCTTTTAACTTTAGCACAATAGAGTATGACCCCTATATTTGTTGTTAGTGCTTAATTTTGTACATACAGCGCTTAGCACAAATACCAGAGATTAATGTGGCCTTGTGTTAACTCCCTACATCTGTGACTAATAAACTTGTTCCAGCTAATGCTTTCTTGTTTACTTCTATCAGTGATTAATATGTACTGACTAGTATCTCAGTTTTGAGAACAAGGGTTGTGTGTCAGAGCAAAGAATGATAAAAGAAGTACATTGTGACCTGATGGCATATTTGAGATACTCCCAAGGAGAAAAGATTCGTCAGAAGATCTGGAACCATATCCAAACAATTGGAAATAATTAGCCTATATGCATGTAATCAGGAAATGTGGTGAAAATACAATAGTTTCAGGAATATAACCTGGTCTCTTAGGTTACTGGGCATGCATGCTTTGAAGAGAATTACCCATGCATTCAACACTGCTAATGAAGTAATGTTGGCTTTCTAACCTAACAAATTTGATGGAGAGTTTATTTCCTGGTTTTTAGGGACAGGGTCCCCAGCACAGGCAGGACACGGACCTGTTGGAATGAATCCAAAGGAGGGCCACCAAATTGATCAGTGGGATGGAATACCTCTCCTGTGAGGAAAGGCTGAGAGAATTTGGATTGTTCAGTCTGGAAAAGAAAAGGTTTTGGGGAGACCTAATTTTTGCCTTCCAGTACCTGAAGACAACTTACAGGAAAGATGGGGCAAGACTATTCACAAGGGCATGTAGTGACAAGACAAGGGGCAATGGCTGTAACCTGAAAGACAGTAGGTTTAGATTAGGTTTTAGGAAAAAATTCTTTACTGCGAGGGTGGTGAGGCACTGGAACAGGTTGCCCAGGGAAGTTGTGGACGCTCCACTCCCGGAAATGTTCAAGGCCAGTTTGGATGTGGCAACCTGGTCTAGTAGAGAGTGGCCCTGCATATGGCAGTGATGGTTGGAACTAGATGATCTTCAAGGTCCCTTCCAACTCCAACAATTCTATGATTCTATGACCGTATTACAGAGAAATTATTTCTCTTCTTTTCAAAGACGAAAATCTGGAATACTGACACAACTCAAAAATGGGTAAGGTATGAATTATTACCTTAAAAAACAAAGCAACCTGATCTCTAATCTGTTTGAAAATGCCATGTTACCAGCTAAAAGAGTAATACTGTAAATCACTGAAAGTATAATTTGGATCTGAGTTTGCATGGCATTTCTGATATTCAGCTTTTGCGTCACTGGTAGTTGTAGCGTCTCACTGGTATGTTAATGAACCAGATGACATGTTGTTCTAGTTTACTCTGTTTAAAACTAATATTCCTTCTTTCCCAAACATCTCACGATTTGTTGCAACCAGACTAAGGTGCCTTAGTGGGATCTGCCACCAAGTGACTCCTTGCTGCGCCACCTTGCAACCCTTGTGCTGCATGTAACATGTGACGATATCGGGGAACCTTATATTCTCATGTGATTGTCATCTGGAAGTACTTACCAGCGTCCACGGAGCGCCTTCTGTGAGTGCCTCTCTGTATCTCAGCTGATATGATGTATGAGCTCTGGGCAGGTCCCACTTTATTATCAATTGGTTTGTGATCTGATACGCATATATGTTAGATGGTGACAAGCACTTTCCTAAAATGGGAGATATAAGCTGTTAAAAATGTAAGAGAAGCAGGAGAGCTTTGGTAATTATATCTGTCTAGTGTGGTCTGTAAAAATTAAAAGACTTGGCACAGAATACCGAACACTGTAAGACTTCAAAAAACCCTGGAAATGAATAATTACTGAATCTTTATGGTATCAGCAAAATACAGTTGTTCCTCTTGCCTTTCTTTTGTGAATGCTTCTACTGATTTCAGAAACACTCTTTTTCTAAGCAGTCATTATTCTGAGGCTGAAAGGCAAAATCAGAATGTCAAGAGTACCTGTAATCATGAATTACATTAAAAATATCCAGAATATCTTTAAATTTCAGTAAGTGCAAATGTATTTTCATTTTTCTCTCCAATAAACATGAGGTGGCCAAAAGCCTCCAGTAAAAGTCATAGTGATAATTTGGATTGTACTGGTAGTAACACCCAGCAGTGAGAAGCATTGGTTTTTCTTGGACCATAATTAGCCTGAGAAGGTGAAGTTTTGGGAAGCTCTTAACGTTATTTCAGTGACCAGATAGGTAAGGAATCTTTAAACAAACATCTAAAGGGCATAGTAAATAGGGCTACTTTTTTCATCTCTTCCTTGTAGCACTGTGTGACGGGTAAAGGACCTTAGATAAGAGTTGAATTTTGAAAAGGTTTCTCAAAATTCTAATGCCCTGTATCATGGGTTCCTTAGGTGCATTCCTTAGTGCTGAGTCAATCTGCTCTTTGTAAACCAACATAAAGAAATTCAGAAAACCATCAAAGAGAGCACATAAAGCTGGTTAAGTACACAAATATAACCATGTATTTTTCTGGATATGAATATTAAATATTCCAGCAAAATATTTAAAGTAAAACCCTCCTCCTGTAAAAGATGATAAACTTCTGTTATTAATTTCATTTAAGGAAGTCAAACTGCATTTTATGTCTCTGAATCAGTAAAAATAACAAGAGTACTTTGTGAGCTGAAATTCTGGAAATAATCTTTCAAGACTAGAGCTTTTGCTGAGCACTGCAGTTACACAACTTGTGAAGATGCTGTACCTGCTTTGCTTGGTAAAACTGAAATGTTCTTTCCTTTTGCACAGGTGTCATGGGCATAATTCACCGCTACCCAAATAGATGCAAATCTCTCAATGTAGAGATTCTTTCGTTCTATTGTGATGGAAGGCAACGATGTGTTTCGTCGAAAAAGTTTTCGTATCTTGTTCCTTCAGAAAACAGGAAGCAGAATGAAAAACATTTTATTGGATCATAGTTATTCTTTTCTCCCCTGCCCAAGAAAGCAACAGTATAGCAATTGATAGCTTTCTAGATACTTCTACATCTGGAAATCTTGAAGGTTCACCTTGAGCAGCTTGAAACAGCAGGATTAATTCCAGCACCCCAGTAACTCTAGCAAATTTAAACAAGCAAATCCTTGCGTTGTGTGGGGGAGAACTGTTGAATTCCTTAAACTTGTAAGGCATAGCACCATGCAACAAGATCCGTTTTGTACTTACAGTGGGATATATGGAGCATTTTGAAGGTATAAAATTAGGTTAGAAATTGCTTCATAAAGCCTTGCCACCTATCTCAGGGCCACCCAAATTCCTTTTGAACAGCAAAATTTCCCAGTTAAGTGTCTAAATTACCATGAAGTTATAAAAAACTTCTTATGAGTTATATGGCCATCTGCTGACTTCTGTTCCTGCAAAGCATCAGAGTTTGACAGAGATATTTAAATGTCACCTGAGTCCTCAGCCCTGTAGATTTCTCCTGGTATACCTAATGCACGCAGCATAGGAAGTCCAAGAGTTTTAATGCCTTACATATAACTTTGCTGTCTATTTTTTTTTTTTTTTTGTGTCTCTCTCATTTAGTCTCTGCCACACACAGAACAGATTTTTCCAAGGTTAAAATTGTGCAAGTTCAATGTTCTTAAAGAGATGAGCTAGCATACTAATTGCCTAGATATGCATTTCAAGTATTAAATTACACACATCATTATTCAATATTTAATAGTTGAAAAAAACGACTTGAAGGTTTTCCTGTCTTCTGCTTCAGACTAGTTGTGAATCAGCAATTAAAATTTCAAAGCATGATTTTGAAATCTTGGTTGGAACTTTTCTGTGGGAGTGTTTATCTTTAATCTTTTCCTTCCTGACAACTAAATCATGAGGAGCAAGGACAAGGAACAATTACAACGTCAAACTGATGTTACATGCAGGAAGGGGTGATGCCCTCTTCTAGGCAAGCTAAAAGCCCTTTCATGCGTGGGTTTTTTTCCTTTTAACCCAATAGAGGAGGAGATAGGAAGTTTGTCTTCAAGAACACTGGGTGGAAGCCTAGGAGACTGAGGTCTGACTCTGACTTGGAAACATCAACATCTCTGCCAGGGAATTGTCTCGCTCTTCCCCCACCGACCTCCCCTTTCATTCTTTTTTCTGCCTTGTCTGTTCATGACATCAACCCTGCAGCCTGAGAACAGCACAGTCTGGTTTTGCTTCAGGACTTTAAGAGCAACTAGCTTACATATATTTCAGCTGATAACATCTGTACAGAAACAGAGCTGTTTCACAGATGTTTCTGCCCTTCCAAAAAACTGGGACTCTTTAAAGTCCCAAGAGGCAAAGCAGCAAATGCAGTGGGATTTGGTGCGTCTTGCAAGTTGGTGCCTGCTGCTACCTCCAGTGAGATAATACTAAAGGTGATGGGGGGAGTCACCTCAGCCTTTACGTGGTTGCTTTGCTCCTCTGCAATGCGAAGATGATCACCATGGGGAATTTCCCAGTGTAGTGACATTTTCTTAGCTTTAGGAGATGCTTCTAACCACAGCTCATTTGTAATGACAAGGGGTGGTTATGCGGCAAAGTAATCAGCAATGAATATCAGAATTTACCAACAGCATACAGTTTTGTACCCTATGTACCCCATGATATTGTCTCATGGCAAAGATCATGTCTTCTGATCTCACATCTCTATTTCTGAATACGCCTCTAATCTCATGGGAGAGTCCAAATATCTAGATATAAAATGAGGAAATTGAATTTTGTAATGCAGCTGCAACCGAAGATATTCTATTTGCGGTAGTCAGTTCAAGATTAACCCTACAAATTCATTCCGTCTGTTAAACCACTACTTGATAATTCAGAATTACCAGAAGGTATGCCACATCTGACATCTCCTTGGGTACATGCTATAGCAAAATACAAAATACATAAAACAAAAGCTTAGAAGTGTCTATGTTTATGTGTTTCGTTTTATTTTTTTTTTTTTACTTTGAGTGCATCTGTGTTGAATAGACAATGAAAGTCAATAGTTGCAAATAAAGGTAATTGATTAAGCTGATCTTTGGCAATAATGTTTTAAACAGTGTGTTGGAGGCACGTTAAGATGTAGAATAACTTTGTACTGGGTTTGTGGCAACTTTTTGGGAGCAGGGGAGCAGGTTGCTGTAGAGGGGGCTTCCGTGAGAAGCTGCAATAAGCTTTCACCGTGTCCAACAAAGCCAGTTCTAGCTGGCTCCAGGACAGACCCGCTGCTGGCCAAGGCCGAGCCCATCAGTCATGGTGGTAGTGCCTCTGGGATAAAGTATTCAAAAGAGGGAGAAACTGCTGCACAACAGCAGCTGGCAGAGAGGAATGAGAATATGTGAGAGCAGCAGAGAGGAGCCCACGCTGGAGCAGGTTTGCTGGCAGGGCTTGTGACCCCATGATGGACCTGCTTTGGAGCAGGCTGATCTTGAAGGGCCAGCAGCCCCATGGAAGGGATCTACAGTGGAGCAGTTCATGAAGAACTGTAGCCCAGTGGGAAGAATTCATGTTGGAGAAGTTCACGATGGATTGTCTCCTGCAGGAGGATCCCTATGCTGGACCAGCAGAGCAGAAGAGAAAGAAGTCACAACATATGATTGACTGACCACAACTCCATTTCCCATCCCAACACAATGCTGGGGTGGAGGAGGTAGAGAATTCAGGAGAAAAGTTAAGCCCAGTAAGAAGGAAAGCATGAGGAGGGGCAGGGAGGGAGAAGATGTTTCAAGTTTTAGCTGTATTTCTCATAACTCTACTCTGATTTGAATGTTAGTAAATTAAATTCATTTTCCCAAGTCAGGTCTGTTTTGCCCATGACAGTAATTGCTGAGTGATCTATTCCTGTCCTTATCTCAACCCATGAGCCTTTGTCATATTTTCTCTGCCCTTTTGGGCTGAGGAGGGGAGGGATAGAACAGCTTTTGTGATGTCTAGCCAAGATCAACCTACCACTCTCTTACCAAGCTCTCACAAATCAATAGGTATTGATGAGAAATGATGAAAGATATTGACCAGCATTGTGTAACAACTTATAATGTGATGAAATACACTGGAGCAAAACTCTGGCAGACGGGAATCACATCTAACAGCAATAAGAGCTTTTTGTTTTCTGAGATTACTTTTCAGACTCACCATTTTAAGTATACGGTATAATTAACTGTATTTGGAGCACTAGGCACGGGCAGCCAGGTACAGGTTAGATCCTCACTTAATTCTTTGTAGCACACCAGTTCGTTGTCCCAATCTGGAAGATGAAAACATAGGCACTGGAAAAGACCTATCACAGGCAACCATTAACTGACTCAAAGGGACTATGAGTAATGAAACCAAATACAAACCAGGCTAGAACTGATCGACCAGACCCCAGAATTGCTTCAAAACCATCAGCCATCTCTATCTGAAGTTCAGAACAACGCACTATTGCTGGATAAAAACAATATTGCTTTTATTTAGAAAGTGTGTGAGTGTGTGTGTGTGTGTGTATATATATATATATATATATAAATATGCCAGCTTTATAAAGACTGCATTATAAAACAGGAGGAGCATAAGTTTATGTAAAAAATTACTTGTTATTAATTTTTTGCAGAGAAGTATGGGGCTTTTTTGCAACTGAACATATCCTTTTTTCAGCTGACATGAAATTAAATACTGATGACATTATTAAAGGAACTTGGTTTTTGTCTTTAGCGGTTAAGCTTATTTCAGTATTTCAAAAATCTCTTATCAGAAATAGTAATGATAAAATATGACTGTTCTTCTTTTGCTTTGTGTCATTTGCGTCTGAGCTACCAGTTCAGAAGAATCAGTCACGGTGTCTCAAAGTACCACCAAAAGGACTTTTGAAAAGGATTCATATTTTTCTTGTTGTTGTTGTTAAGAAAAGTAGACAAGGATCTCAACAGGCATGGGATGCTTAAGAGCATCCCATGATGCTCTTGCTGATGAGTAGAGTCACACGTCCTTCATACCTGCTAGGTTTAACAAGTTGCCAATAGGCCTATCAATCTTGGATAAGAAATGTTTTGCTATGCGATAAGTAAATATGCATATGTCTAGAGTTAGTGTTGGTTATGGTTATCTCATAACCTAGGTTATGAGATAAAAGATCAGTTCTCTTTTCCTCATTTCTTCCTATAACCTGCGTTACAAAGTCTTCCTCAGCAGTCTTTCCATCACTGAGATGACAGATGCATATTTAAGTTAAAAGATCTTTTGGAAAAAAAATTATGTCAAATGAGTATAGCACTGACTTTAATACCCTCACCTTATGACACTTCTTTTCTCATACTAAATGAATAATACTTTTCTAATAAAGTTATTCTGCATCAGTTCAGGTATGTACAGGTTCCTCTCAGGAAGGTGGAGATCATGTCTTCCTTGTTTCCATAGCAATGTGAAAAATTACAGAATTCTTTGCTTTTCTAGTCTGGCCACCAAACCACATCTTGGCCTCCTCACCCATGATCATGGTGTCTATCAACAGCAGGGAAAATAGCAACAGCTCTCACATTCTTCTCCTTTTTACTCTGAATTAAACCTGTTTGTTTATTGCTGTTTGGAAGAAACAGCTGAAAATAAAACCTTTTTGGAACTGCTGTAATACTTCATGTCAATACATTGGTAGTATATTGCTCCTGAAACTATTTGAAACAACAGTTCTATTAACTCAGATCCATGGGGTGTCTACAATGTTGCAGACCTGTCTTTGCTTACAGAGGAACAGAGGTTGTATTGTTCCTCAGGTTTTAAGTTTTACAAACCGTCCCTGCCTTTCTCGATGAGATGATGGTATTAGAGCAGACAATGAAAAAATAGTAGATTTCATGTGTGGAAAAATAGTAGATTTCATGTGTATTAGCTCAAGTAACATCCCAATGCCTCGCCCCACTCCCAAGATTCTGAAAATCTACATTACTTTCTCCAGATAAGTATAATGAATCTTACACACTTTTATTTTCACTTGTCCTCTTTGTGGATATTAGTGTCCCCATGCACATTCATTTTTATTCTAGTGCTTTCTTTGTTTCACTGTACTGCTCCACCCTAACATTCTTCCCAGACCTAGCATGGTACTAGTGCAGTATCATGACTGTGCTCCAAGGGCTATGCAAAGAAAGAAAAAAATTTCTTTGTTCTAAAGAAAGCACAGTTCAGTTTCTCCACTAAAAAAAAACCCCAAACCAACAAACCAAACCCCCAAAGCCCCACCTTTAATTTTTTTCACTCTAGAACTTTCTGTTTTTCCTCTTGTGCATCTGGTGTTCTCACTAATGATTTAGTGGAGCATAGTCTGGCAGGTTAATTGCGAGGACTAGAAAATTATCCATGGCTAATTTCAGAAAAACATGGTCCTCCTGCAGATGTCTTGGCCAGTGTCACCGTGTACTCGAGAACCTGTCATCTCTGCTGTGTTTGTTAGCAAGCAGGATGTTTCTGCCTACAATAAATCCAGCACAAAGTACATCAGATGACCACCCACTGCTTCGCAACACTCGCTGTTAAAACGTGTTGCACTGTTCCTTCTGGCCAGCATCAGTAATTTTTCAGTTGAATGGCAAGCAGATAGCCGCCACACGTAAACATTGCAGGTGCCGTGGTCTTTGTAAACGGCGGCTATTTGCGACGCGCTGGGTGGGCTTTTACTCGGGGCGGGCGGGTTAGCCCGGGCGCCCTGCCATCACGCAGACACACCTGCCCGTGCTACTCTGGCCGGATTTTCCCTCTGGGAAAGGCGGGCGTTTCCTTAGAGGCGATGCCTCCG
>VZTA01016365.1:319390-370186 GCA_013398855.1 Mohoua ochrocephala | reverse complement strand
GGGGGGAAAAAAACCACTCTGGAAAAGTTGCAGGCCTTGCAAGTATTTAAAGGGCCATCTGCAACTCCTCCAAAACTGTACAGACAAACGAGAGCAGCAGTAGCACATATTTATTCAGCAGACATCATGGCAATGTTCCCGCTCCTGTCTCAGCCATGAACTAGCACTAAAAATGTAAGGCTTGCGGTTCCTCAAGCCCTCCTTTCCGTTGGGAATGCAACGGAGATATTGGCAGGACTCAGCCTGGGGAAGGAGTCACCTGGAGTTTTGGGTGCAATGCCAGCTCTGCCCCTTAGAGCTGCTGCACATCTTTTCCTAGCAGGTTTTCCGACAATATTATGGGCTGGCTGGCCATTGGAAAGATGCTTGACTCAAGCAAACAAACAGTAACCTCAGGTGGGCAGGGATGCAAACACAAACCCAGATTTCCCACTGGCCCATGTACACAAATTCCCTCTGGGCATCTCTCATCAGAATTTAGATACCGCCCCCACTTCACATCTGGACACAAATATTTGTTAGGCATGATAAGGAAAGACTGAAATCCACTTTAACATGTGTACCAAGACAAGCTGCTTAAGAACAATAACAAAAATTTTATTAATAATTCATCTGTTTCAAGCAAACATCTCCAGGCAGGCATTCCTGTCTATTGTCTCTCTGATATTAAGAAGAGCTACTGAGGCCTGGCCCTGATTTTTTGGTTGGATACCAGCCAGCAAAGCTTCCAGGTGGATGATGCTGATTTACGGCCCATATCTGTTTGCTGCTCTATTTACACTGCTTTGTTTAGGGGGTTTTGTGTGAATTACCTTCCAGGGCAGTCATTGCTTTTGAAATATGGGAAGGAAACAGCAGCAATTGGAGGAAACCTAAAGTGAAATTCAGTCACAAATCTTGTCTATTAATTCCTGTTCCATTCTTTTCCTTCCCCAGCACTTGCCTTGGGAAGTCATGCCTATCCCCGGCATGCTTTCCGCCAATGATATTATACCACTATAAATGTCAGACATTTGAAGAACAATCCTATATATTAGCATGTAAAAGAGTATTATTGTCTGCAAGTTATTAGGTTCAAAGGCATCTTTGCGCTTGGCAAATTGCTGTCTGCAGCTCCAGATCCCAGTACCAGCTACGGGAGCACTCTGGAGAGACCAGGGTTCTCATCTAGCCCAAAACACAGTGCTCAACAAAAGGAGAAAATTAGCCAGGAAAATGGTACAAATGTCTTCAATACACTTTTAGTACTCTTTTATGATGCTACTAACTTGCTCTTAGAAAGTTACCTCAACTTCTAGAAGTTTCCATCTACTTCTAGACTAAAGTGATACTAAAACGAGAGACCCAGATGTGCACCAGCTGACAGGTGGAAGAGCCCTTCCAGCTGCTTCTCCAGCAGTAAATTGCAGCTGGCTTCCCTCCCCAGCCTTTAGAGCAGCTCAAGGTGGCATAACTCAGAGCTGGGTTGTCACTGATGTGCCCCAGGGTGTGTTGAACTTGGGTTGAAATGGCATGTTAACACACCCTGAAGTGTTAACACGTACAAATAGTGCTCAACTCCTGTGGCCCGGCTGCCACCCAGTGAGGTCAAAGCACTTCTTGGGGAAGTGTGACTCATGCTGTGTCTGGCAGAGAGGAGACTCCAGTTCCCTGGCCCAGTAACTCCACAAGGTGTCAGCTCCACTGGCATCTCTTCTCCTCACCTGACTGTTCCTGTCCCGTCCTGCAGCCCCGTTCCTCCCCACCTCCTATCTGCTTCTTCTCACTCAGCTCACTCAGCAGAGGGAGGGGTATATCTGTGGGTGTTGTGCCCACGCTTTACATTTGAAATTTGACTGTAAGATGCATGAATTGAAGGTAAAATCCTTGCTGTGCAAGGAGTGCTGGAAAGCATCCCTCATCTAGTGTTGGCACTTGGATGTCTCAGGTGGGAGCGGATGGCCCAGGAGAAATCACAGAATCGCAGACTGATTTTGTTTGGGAGGGACCTTAAAGATCATCTCATTCCACCTCATGCCATGGGCAGGGACACCTTCCACTATCCCGGGTTGCTCCAAGCCCCGTCCAGCCTGGCCTTGGACACTTCCAGGGATGGGGCAGCCACAGCTTCTCTGGGCAACCTGTGCCAGGGCCTCCCCACCCTCACAGGGAAGAGGCTCTTCCTAATATCTCATGTAAACCTACTCTCTTTCAGTTTGAAGTCCTTCCACCTTGTCCTGTCCCTCCATGCCCTCTCTCCATCTTTCTTGTAGGCTCTCCTCAGATCCTGGAAGGCCACAATAAGGTGAGTCTCAATCCTTCCCTTTACCAGGCTGAACAAACCCAATTCTCTCAGCCTTCCCTCACAGTAGAGGTGCTCTATCCCTGTAACACTGTTGGTGGCTGTCAACTCTGGCCATGCTCCTGATGGAAACAAATAATTGTGGGGAAGGATACGAGGCTGGGTGTATAGATATATATGCAATGCCTTAATGTAGTGATTTACAAAAAAGATCATGTCGGCACAGACGCCCTCACAGCAAAACACACGGATTTGCGCAGAGCTCGGTTTCAACGTGGGTGGCAGAGCTTGTGCCCGTGAGCATCTGAAGCAGAAAAGAGCAATAGCCCCAGCACCTCCCCAGCAATGGGCTCTGATTTGGAGAGGGGTAGGACTTAGGGGAAGCCAACCCAGAGCAGGTGGTTCGAAACTGTGTTAACAACCCCGTTAACAAGCACTGCAGATTAGACCAAACAACAGCGCATCAGCATTCAGCCCAAAGGCCACGGGCTGCACGGGGAGTGAATAGAGGAACAACGGGAAGGAGGGGAGATGAAAAGAAAGCAGAGATGGGAAGTGGTTTTAATAATATTGTTTCCTAATTACATCGTGGCACAGAGAGCAGATGCCATCTGCTTTGACGTTTACAGCTCAGCAAAGGATGTGCCAAAAGCACAGTGAGGGAACTGCTCACACAGGGACACAGTGGCAGCACCTGTGGCAGCAGCAGTGGTGCAGCGTGGGGGGACTGAGTGTCCCAGCATCTGCCCTGGGGCTCCTGTCACCCTGGTGAGCTATTGCTGCTGCCCAGCACCCTGCTGGTTTCTTTGAGGCTACAAAATGCAGTTTAAGGACCTCTCCCGACCCTGGTCAGAGGAGCACCAGTTTGCAGGGAAAGGGTGGCATCATCCTCAAAGTAACTGAAATATAGGGTGGGGGACAGCACCTGCATCACCTGGCGTGGAGAGACACATTTCTGCAGCTCCATGCACTGGGAATGGGAATACGCCTTCAGCCACTGTAGATCCATCCTCCCAGCACAGTGTGAACCTGTTGCTTTTCTTGTTCCATCCTGAAACATTTATGATGCAGGTTCAGTATCATTACCCCGCTATGAGAAACCAAAATTAATTACTGCACAGCCCAGCTGGGACTGTGGGGCAGATCCTTGAGCCTGCCCCTGGCGCTCACCGCTGCTTCATAGCAAACTGGGCAAGGATGGGCACATGTGGGGCCAGTATGGACCTTCCCCCGCATGCCAGGATGCCCTGGGCCTGTTTCTCTGAACAGTGTGTGTATGGGAAGAAGATTTTTAACTCCTGAAACACTTCCCTCCAGCCTGGCCTGGCGTCTGCAAGCCCCCCACGCCTGTCAGAGCCGCACACAGAAGTGCACAGGATGAAGCACACTAATGCATGTTTTGGTCCCAGGCCAAAATAAACGCCGACTATAATAACCCTCCCAGGAAAGCCAAACAGAGGACCCCTTTGTTAGGGACAACTCGGCACGTTACGCTTCATTTGGGCCAACAGCACTTCCAGCACGAGGCTCGGGGCACCATCTGCTTGATGTGGGCAAGGTGGGCTGAGGCCAGAAACCAGGGAAAAAGGGGAATCTCGGGACAAGGAAATTTGGATGATGCATCTTGAGTCAGCCTGGCTCATAAAGACTCAAAAAATCTGGCAACAAAAAATCTGGGAAGAAGAAATCTGGCAGGTATGTTGGGCCCATTGTAGTCTCTGCTGGAGGTAATGGTTTGTAATCGGGCAAGGAACAGCAGTGTCTTCTGTCCTGCTCACCTTTTGAGCAGGTGTTATGAAAAGATCCAGCTTCAGGATCCACTGTCTCTGGCTAATTCCTGTTTAGTTTCCTTCAAAAATAGAGACAGAGGAACAACAGCATTGGATGAAACCCTATGGCTCTCTGCTAAGCCCAGCACAAGCTTTGGTCATTTGTGGAAACTTCTTTATTGATGTGTAAACATGATGAAATGACTCAGGGGGAGGTCTGTCCTGACCTGAAGGGGACAGGACAAACTGGATCCCCTGGTGGCCACATCCCTGTACAGACTGGGATCTTCCCAGTGTGAAGTGGCAGCTGTAGCCCAAAGCACCTGAGGGCAACAAGGAGTATGCTGATGTTCAGGTTAGTGTGAGGTATTCCTGCAAGGAGGAGGGAGTTGGACTGGATGATTCTGTGGATCCCTTCCAACTGGAGATCGCACATGATTCTGTGATTCTGTGATGACCTGCAAGCTCCTGCAACAGCTGCAGCAAATCAGTGGGTGCCAGGTGGTAGCAGAGCCCTGAGCCCGTGTCCTGCCCGGGCACAGTTGCTGATGGTCAAGGCCAGCCCCAGCGGACATCATCTGCTGATGGGAAGGGGGTGGGAGCCGTTTCAAGAGGCAGGGAGATATCTCTGCTGCAGGAAGGGTTACTCTCCTCTCTGAGGTGTGTGTGATGGGTGCAGGATGTCCTCGCTGTCCCAGGTAAGGCTGTGCAGTTGGGGTGAAATATGCTCTGTGTGTTGCAGGGAATGGTTGTGGTTTTGGGGTGCAGGGGGCTGTTGGGGTGAGAAAGCCTGCTCTCCCCAGCCTCGGGGACAGATAACACATCTCCTCTGGTGATACCACTAAGTGTGGGATGCTTAGGAGGTGACCACCAGCAGGTAACAACAGGCTGGTCCAGAGGGATTTATCCCAGCAGCAGGTGGGCTGAGGCAGAGATAGCCTTAAGTGCCTCAGGTTCCTGCCTGGGTTAGCTGTACTTTGCTGCCTTAAAGCCAAAAGAGTGCCTGGGTGGTTTAATCTCTGTGAAAAGCCAGAAACAGCCTTTCTGGATCAGGTTCCCAACAGCTGCAGCTTATGGACTTCTGCGGAGTGATCTCTGAGTTTTGCCCATCCAAAGTGTGCTGAAGAAGGGGAGCTGGTCCTGGGGCCAGCACAGATCCATGTGGACATCCCATGTAACTGTCTGTGTGGTGCATGTTGGACTCAGATTTACTGGGATAGCCTTATTGGCTTCTAAATAAATACAAGGAAGGGGCACAGAGGGATTGAGGGTGATGGACCTGCAGCTCTAGCGCCTGCAAAGTTAATATTGTTTCTCCCTGTATGGGTGAGGTTTCTGGTGTTATCAAAGTGGAAACGCAGGTATGTTTCAGTTCTGTGGGGAAAAGCAGTGAGCAGTTCATTTTTCCTTTGACAGATCTCTTATGATCTACAGCCATCTGGCAAAGCATTTCTTAACTTTTTTCCTCTTATTTATGGGGGCCAAGGGAGTGAGAGTTATTTGCAGCTGGGATGCCAATTGCTGCTGGCAACTGCTGCTGATTTGAGGTCCTGCTTCTCCCCTCTGCAGCCCTGGGAGGGAAAACAAGCTTCTGCAGCAGGCAGGGGGTTCTTATGTGCTTCTCAATGGTGTTTAGACCCCTAAATCACGGTGTTCAACACCAGAGTTGTGGCTCAAAAAGAATGTAGTGCTTATGTTGGGTTAGAGGGGAAAGAAAAAGGAGGGGGGAATGGGGTTACTGCTGTTCTCTAGCGGATATGGCTGCACATGGCTCTATTGGATGGAAGTGGTGCATAACGGGCACAGAGGAAAATAGTCTGTAGCTCAAGGATATGAATGGTGCACATGAGGATGGGGTTCATGCCCCAAAACTGCAGTGTCTCAGCAGCTGATGTGAGCAGCAGAGCAGCTTTTGCCATCCCTGAGCGTGTTGGGCTTCCCGCCGGCTCTGGGGAATGACAAGTTTTGGTTCTTTTATGCTTGTAAAATGCTCTGCTACCCTGGAAAGGAAGCATTAGGGGTGTGCAAATAATTAATTACTAATTAGCTGGTAGATTGTTCACAGGATACAGCCAGGGACTGAGCAGTTCCAGCACAGACTGCGAGTGTGCTGTAATCTGTGCGGGTCTGAGGGGTGGATGCTGTTAAAGTGCTGTGCCTGAAGGAGTAGGAGGTGCAGCAATGGGAAATACCTGGGAGACAAAAAGAACCATTTCGGGAATGTGAAGGGAGAACAGACGGTGCTTCGGGGAATGACAGCAAGGTGCCCTTCAGGAGAACGCCAGCAGTCAGAAATGGGATCAAAGCTTCTGTCAGGGGCATTCTGAATCCCCTAGGGAAGGTCAGGGAACATTAATCAGAGACTGCCGGCTGCGGGGGGCTCCTCAGGGAGGAGCAGAGTCTGTGTGGTGATTAGAGGTGAATTGCCCCCAGCTGAGCTAAGGTGAGGTGGCGTTTTGGGTTTTACCAGGTGTTTTGAGTGCTCACAGTGAGCTGTGTCCCTGGTAAGGGGGGGCTCCCCTGGGAGCCCCATTCCAGCTGTTGCCCCGAGTGGGATTTCCTGGGGTGAGTGTGAGGGTGGTTTTGCTGTGGAAACTGGTGTGGAAACTGGTGTGACATCATGCACTGGTGCCAGTGTGTTCCCTCATCCAAAAGGAGGGGGTAAATGAAGGGCTCAGGCTAACAGGCCCCTGGTGGGGAGAGGGGCAGAGGTGTAGGCCGGTGGATCGAGCACTCTCCTGCCCAGATGAGGGATTTGTGGGGCGTTTGTTTACCCTGTGGGAATGTCCATCCCTGTTTCACACCTCTGAGCCTGTGTCAGTGGTTTCTGGTGCTACCGAGGGTGGCTATGGCTTCTCTGTCACCTTCACTGCTCTGTACCTGTGGCTCTGCTCTCATTGACATGCAAAGCTTCCCTAGTTTGCTTTACTGATAAAAATCCTTGCTGCTGAAAGAGCTGTCAGGTGTTAAGTTGAATCATCACTAAATTGGTGGTGAAAATGTAAACTTTAGGCATTCCCAAACTTCTTTCTCCCCTTGGCTGTGCTGGCACTGATGGCTGGGGGTGCTGTCCGGTGAGGGGGTTGAGCAAGGCTTTACCAACAGTTATTTTGAACTCCCTGGCACCTGGCCTGGTTGTTGGTGAGGGAGGATGAATTGTCCCAGCAGCTGGCATGGCTCCTGTTTGACAGAAATCACCTTTCAGGTAGGATTTTGGCTCTGGTTAAACTATGTCAGTCCTGAAAATATGTACAAGTGAAACATGCCCAGCTCCTGCTTTAAGTGGTTTGGCTGCCCTCTGAGGGCAGCAGTTGCTTGGCTCCCAAGGGATGTCCTCGGGGATTGAAACAGCAATAAAAGGTGCTGCAGTGATGCAGAAAGAGTTAATGCCTCCGGGTCCGGGCTCACCTCGACCTGAGCCAGCAGACTCTCCAGTTGGGAGCAGAGTGATGCAGCTTCTTTAGTGTCAACGTGGGAAAGCGATAAGGGGCGGCCTCTTCCCGTCCAGCTAATGATCTGCAGTAATGAGAACTTGGCCACCATCTGCTCCCCGGACAGGCATTAAAGCGGCCAGGCTGGGCAGCTCCTGTGGCTGGGTGGTCCTGCCCCAGCAGGGAGTGTGTGCCAGAGGCACTGAGCGTCCTCCTGGCTTCATGTGAACGTGGGGGGCGGGGGGAGGGAGTGGGGGTTTGGGAATGCTATAGAGGGTCCCCATGGGTGAGCTGAGGCCTCTGGATGGAGGGTGGCACGTGGGGGGAGCTGGTGGTCATACACAGCTTGTGAGTAGCTCATGCCACCCCTCCTGGGGCTGGCAGGGCCCCAACAGCCATACCTGCTTCCTGGGCCTGTTTGGTTTGTGTTCCTTTGAGGAATTTTTTTTTTTTTTCTGTTTTTCCAGCATGACTCTGAATCTGTAGTGGGTGCAAATCTAGGGAAGGTTCCTGCAGACCTGGGAGCCAGGAGAAATATGTCCCTTCAGCAACTGCCTTCCTGTGGTGCAACATCAACCCAGCCTGGTGGTGGTGGTGGTGGCACCCAAAAGCAGCCAGATCCCTGGCAGGGGATGCAATGAACCAATTAGTGTTGTTTGGTTGTTTTACTTGTTCCCAGTTCTGGCTGACAGCTCAGTGCCAGGGTGTAAAGAGTCCTGCCCACTGTCTCCTGCTCGGGTGAAAGAGCACCACGCCTGAGTAGTGCCTAGGGGGCACTGGAGCCCCCTTAATGAGCTCAGTGAGGTTTGGAGAGCAAAGCTCCAGCTTAAACGTGCGTGATTGATGGTGGTGTTTGGGTGATCCATGGGTGAAGCTCACAAAAGAATCACTTGTGTCCTGGTGGGATCTCAGTGCTGTGTGGGTGGATCTCTGTATCTCAGTTTGTTATGGCCTGTCGCAAGCATCTCTTCTGGCCTCTCTCACTTCTCTTCCTGCATGATCAGAGGGGACAGGGCTCAAATCTGGGAAGCGGGAAATGTCTCAAGGGGATCAGACCAAAGTCCCCAGCTGTAGCAGAAGGAGATGCTGTTTAGGGAGGTCATTTTAAGGAAATCTCATGTGAACTGACCTTCTCCCCTAGCAAACTGCCAGTGGGTTTCTCTAACTTGCAAAATGTGTGTAGCATCCGCCAGAGGGTGAGGCACAGGCAGGTTTTCTCTCTGCACTGGAGATGGCAGCAGAGCACTCCTGGTGGCTCCTGTGCATCTCAGCGTTTAAATCTGCTTTTTCTCCCTTTGTGCCTTAGACTGTTTGGAAGTTGGAGTATTAATGGCTTTTTTAAGTGCTTGGTGTGCTTGTGATGGGCTGGTCAAAATATGATTTGGCTCTTATGTCTTAACCATTCAGCAAATTGCTTTTCCATTGATTTTCCTGGGATTGTTGTTTTTCTGAAATTCAAAGTCTAAGAGCAGATCTTGAAAGAGCTATTAAGTCGTTTGGCCTTGCCTGCACAGGACGTGCAGCTCCATCCTCTGGGCTCTGTCCTGAGCTGAAGTTCAATTAAAACAGATTGCCTGGAGGCTGTGTTGTTTTGGGGAATGGTGAGTGCCCTTGTAGGGTTTGCTCGTCCAAGTGTCTTACGCTAAACTGTGACTTTGTCTTACACTAAACTGTAAATCATAGAGCCCTAGAGTGGTTTGAGTTGGAAGGGACCTTAAAGGTCCCTTAAAGGTCTTGTTACAATCCCCTTCCACTAGACCAGGTTCTTCAGGGTCTTATGCCACCCAGCTGGGAACACCTCCAGGGATGGATTCAAGTGAAACGTGTGACGTCTTTTGGTTTTAATCCAGTGTTTCTCGGTTGGGTTGGTTGACACTCACAGCACATGCTTGAGTGAAAAATCTTGTGGATCCCAGTGGCACCAATGAAGGGCATGAAGAAAAGGGTCAGGTGTGGGAGGTGCAGGACCTTTCTGAAGGTTGTCCAGCAATACCAACTACGTCCTTGTGTCATTGGGGCACGAGAGTGATTGTAGGTTTCTGGAGAGAGTTGGAGGTGAGGCTTAGTTCAGGAGGCCCAACACTCCAAGGTCCCAGTGTCTAAGATCCTCTGTAGAGATGTATTTAACTCATTTCAGGCAGTGCTGTGAATTAAACTACCTTCCTAAATGACAGGGGGAGTCTAACAGCCGCCAGTGTTATTAATCTCCCACCCTGGTACACTTTCACCCCTGAGTGAAGAGAACAATATTTCTATTTAAAAACAAATTTTAATTTAAACCACGAGCTAGTTCAATAGAAGATGAAGTGTCTTTGTAATGGAAATGATAGAAGTGAAAACAAGTAATCTCTATTTATGGTACAGCTTTTGTTGTTGGTTTGAAAGGATCCAGTGTTCCACAGGACTTATTTGTGGAGGGACAAGAATAACTTTTTGGTTCAGTTCTTGGCTAAAGCAGAGTTTGTTTTGATTTGTTTAAAGAAAACAAACAAACACAAACTTTCAAATGGTTTTTGGCTGGAGTTTTTACTGGAAATCCAATCCTCTTACGCATAGAATTTTTTAAAAATGCTTCTATGAAAACCAGCATTGAGTGTAAGGATGTTGTTCTGAGCTGCAGAAGGTGGACAGCTCGGCACAGCTGGTGCTTTGGAGAGGTCTGAAAAGGTACCTCGGGAAAATGCGTTTATGTTTCTAGGTGTGTGATGTGGAGATCTGAGCTTCCAGTTGCGGGTAAATATTGAAAACTGCTGCGATGCCTGACTTGAGCTGCACCACAAGAGGGCAACCGGAGGCCACAAATCCTCTGCTCCCGCCTGGGAGAAGATGTGGGCGCACCGGGAGAGGGTGAGATGTGGGAAAAGGTCCCCACCATCCCCTGGTGCAGGGCAGGGGCAGCTGTGGCAGCGAGTTCTGTGGGTGTCTGTGCTGCTATGCCGATTGCAGGTGGCTTTCTCAATGGGGAGCAATTTGGTGGCATTTGTTAAATGCTGTTGTTAAATTTGTTAAGTGTTGCGCTTCCAAAGAAGGGAGATGGAGCTGGGGAAGGGTCTGGAGCACAACCCTTGTGAGAAGTGGCTGAGGGAACTGGGTTTTTAGTTGAGAGAAAAGGAGGCTGAGTAGGGACCTTCTAGCTACAATCTCCTTTCAGGTGGTTGAGGAGAGCAAGGTGGGGACCAGTCCCTTCTCCCAAGTAACAAGCAATTAGACAAGATGAAATGGCCTGAAGTTGTGCTGGGGGAGGTTAGGTTGGGATATTAGGGAAAATTGTTTCACTGACAGGGTGGTCAGGCATTGAACAGGCTTCTCAGGGAAGGGGGGGAATTGCCATCTTTGGAAGTATTCAAAAAGCTTGGCACTTAAGGTCATGGTTTTACTGGTGGACGTGGCAGTGCTGGGCTAACAGTTGGAACTGATGAACTAAAGGTCTTTGCCAACCTAAATGGGAATGTATGAAATTCCTGCTGGGTTCTTCTCTGTTTTTGTGGCTCAAGGCAGAGGTTGCCACTATCAGTGCAGGTCAGAGCTGTGGGACTCTGCCCTGTTAATTGTCTGCAGCCTACTTTGCCCAAATCCCCTCCCAGTAATGGAAAACACAGGATTTGGGTCAAAGCCCTCCTTGGGAGGAGTGGCAAAACACTGAAGTTGAGGCCTGGGGACGTGGTTGGAGCATCCCAAACTGCTTGATACCATACCTTGCTGTGCTGGTGGCATCTGCTGCTCCTTGGCACCCTTGCTCTCCTGCACTTGGAGGGTAGGGGATGCAGCAGAATGCTGAGCTGAAACTGAGTGGGAAAAGAAATCATTCCCGGCTCATCGGTGGCAACGTGGGTGGAAATGACCCTGTGGAACCAGACAATGGATCACACTGGAAATGGGTGGAGTAGGCTGAAAAATGCCTTAAAACTGGTTTGAAATGGTTGGATTTTCAGAGGGGGGATCAGAGAAAAGTGTGGAGGGATGAGCAATCCGTGTGCAACAGCCACGATCCTGCTGGGAAAGGGATTCCCTACTGGGAGGTGATTGTTGCCCGGTGGCCCCTGGTCACGCCAGGGCTGCCGTGCTCAGTGTTCATGACCTGACTCAGAACAAGAGCTTGTTTAAACAGTAGCAGGAGCTCAGTTAAAGCAGAGACACTCTCAATTTAAAAGTACGTAATGGCAGGAAAAACAACCCGTGATGAGTTAAAGAACTGACTCAGGCCAGCGAAGGCCAGTCCTGAAATAGACCTTGAATGGGGCTGGTTGAAAATGCTTCCATCAGAACAGTTTCCTGATGAAGAATTTGGCATTTCTGCTCAAAGAAATCTTTCAAGAAAAGCATCTGCTTCTGTGGAAAAATTAATTTTGTTGGGTTGGAAAAATGGAGCATGTGAAAACTGAAATCCTTCAGTGCAGCGACATGTCGTGCCAGTTTTCAGGCAGACTCCACCTCTGTGTTGAGCTTCATTTCTCATTCCTGTGGTGCCCACTCATCTTCACAGGAGGGAAACCCCCCAAATTACTACATCTAGCCCCTTCCCATCTGCCTGCTTTTCTTAGCAATGATTAAATCCTCCACCTCATTGTGGAGGATTGGAAGGTTGGCTTTTGGAGCAGTGTGTGGCTGCTCCCCCCGGGACACCAAACTTTCCTCTGCTGCCTCCACTCCTGGTCCCTTCCTACACAGACTTCTGGGAAACTCATCTCCATCCCATACTGATGTTTCATACATCCTGGGAGGTGGCTGTGACTGGACAGCCAGGAAAGACAACTCATTCTACTGGGCTTATTTGTGACTTTACTGAATTGTTTTGCAGTCAGGGGTTAATTTTCCAGGTGTTTCTGTATCTCCTTGTTGTCTTCTTGCTCATTTCTGTGCCTATCCTAAATTCTGACGGAAATCTAACATAGGAGATGGGCAAGTTGTCTAGCCAGCTCCGTACAACAGGGTCAGGGTTAGTCCCAGGACCTGTTTGTTGAGTCAGGATGAGTCACCCTGTAAAGCACTGTTGGACTTTTTTTGTGCCTTCCTCCAGCAGTGAGAACTTGCCCTTCAAAAAATAGTGTGGAATAACCCAGGTCTGAAACATGAATCTGACACAGAAGTGCTTCTACCCATTTTTTAAACATTGCCTTCCACACTTTAAGGTTGGAAAAACTACAGGACACTTGCAAAAACAGATACTTATATTCACACTTAGGTGCCCGGACTTGAAAATGGGGAGGGAAGATATCTCAAATACTGTGTTTTCCCAAGACCACATCAGCAGCAGGCAGGCAGGCAGAGGCAGTTGAGGGAGAGCATCAAGTTGGTGTCCACCACCTGGAGAGCTGTGGTGAGGGAATTGCTCTAAGTCCTTGCAGCTCCGTGGATGCAAAATCTTCTCAGAAAGGGGTTTTTGTCCATGAATGTGGTTCTTCAAGGCCAGGGCATTGTTATGAGATGGGCTCACTGTTGATGCGGGTGAAGGGCTGAGCTGAAATCCTGCTTGGACCCTGGGATGAATGTGTTTTCCTCAAGTGAACTTTATGAAAGGACTTCTCAGTCCATTTAAGAAAACAAAAAAGTGTTAGGAGCAGAGGCTTGGCCAAAGCTTGGGGTCCTGGTGTGGAGACTGGAGGGAACAGAAAAGCCTCAGTGGAGAACAGTTTCTAAAACAAACAACCCAGGTACAGGCCAGGCTTGTGTTTCTGTGCTAGCATGGGCTCTATTTACCAACCTTCCTCTGCCCCAAGAGAAGCAGGGAGGCATTTAAAGAGAAAATAGGAAAGAGCCCTCTGTCCCGAGAGCTGGTGTGTCCTGTTTTCTGGAGTGCTGGGCTGTATAGGGCTGTTAGAGCACTGGCTGCAGACTGATAGATGTGTTGTTTAACATGAAGGCTGGCGTTGGTGGCTGCTGTCAGAGCCAGCACTGGCCCCAAGGCAGGAGCAGAGTGATGGAGAGCCCTGTGTGCAGCTCCCCTCTGTCCCCATGGGCTGCTCTGTCCCTTTGCAGGAGACAAGGTCTCCCTGCAGGCCCCCAGGGGATTTCCCTCTCCTCCCCCCAGTGTGATGCCAGGTCTGTATTATGACAAAGCCACTCGGTCAATTGCCTTTGTGTGCCAAATTTCCCAATTTGCAGCTCTTGGGAACAGGTATGCTCTGGGTAAAAGCAGCTTGCTCTGTTCCAGGCATCCTCTGACACTGGGAAACTATTGATTCTTCCTGCATTGCCAGGACTTCTGAGAAATGAAACAGACACAGGTACCGGTCTGTTAACAAACTGGTAATGTCCCAGTGGATTTTATCCACGTCTGCTTCCTGCAGCCTCAGAGCGCCAATTCCCTCATCCCACACCCTGGGAAGGCAGCCCTGAGGTCAGGCTCTGTCGTGCTGGGGGCCGTGCTCCCCTTGGCAGCCTGCAGCATACAAAGGGCTGATGAGAAAGGGATTCAGTCCAGTGTATTGGCATTCGTGTGTGGCGGCTGTATTAAAAGTACTCACTGTCAGCCCAGCCATCACTTATAATTGGCTTCTATTTTTCCGTGTGCCTCCTGGCAACAGCAGCTCTTCCCAGGCTCTTGGTGGGGTGGCTGGGTCTGGGAAGGCTGCTCTGTGCAGGAGAAGTATGTGAAGATGGTCAGGATTGGCTCAGGAAGGGAAATGTGGCCCCTTCCTGCCTGTCTCTGCGTTTGCCTGAGCATCCCACCAGAAGCAGTTCCCTCTGCAGATTTGCTGTCGAGCACTGGCAAAGGCCATCTGTCATGGCTGTGGATGCACTGGAGAAAGTGCATCATCTTTGGGATGGGCAATTCCCTTGGTTTTGGTGCAATAACCCAGTTACTGTGCAATCCCTTGGTTGTTTTGGTGGAGAGAGGCTGGGTTTTGTTGTGCTGCATGGCCACGCTCAGCAGAGGAGCACCAGAGTGCTCAATGTAACATGTGTTACCCTGGAATTAGATCCTTTGGTTATGGTCTCATGCATCCCAGCTACATAAAAAGCAGCAAAATGACTAGAGAATACATGAGTTCAGAGCACATTTGTCATAATGGTACTGTACAGGGCTTGGAAGAACCTCTTGCAACTGCAACTCCAAATGCTGAAAGCACACGTTCTGTTTTCATGGAATCATAGAATATCCTGAGCTGGAAGGGACCCACAAGGATCATCCAGTCCAGCTCCTGGCCCTGCACAGACACCCCAACAATCCCACCCTGTGCCTGAGAGCGTTGTCCAAATGCTCCTGGAGCTCTGGCAGCCTCGGGGCCGTGCCCATTCCCTGGGGAGCCTGGGCAGTGCCCAACCACCCTCTGGGTGAAGAACCTTTTCCTGATATTCAACCTAAACCTTTCCTGACACAGCTCCAGCTATTCCCTTCGGTCCTGTCCCTGTCACAGAGAGATCAGTGTCTGCCTCTTGTGAGGACATGCATCACTTTTTTGGGATATAATAAGATACAAATGAGTTGCTGTAAAGAACCTTTTTATTTTTTTAATCTTACCCCAATACTGGAGCCACCTAAACTTGCAACACAATGGAAGTAGACCAAGATNTTGTGAGGACATGCATCACTTTTTTGGGATATAATAAGATACAAATGAGTTGCTGTAAAGAACCTTTTTATTTTTTTAATCTTACCCCAATACTGGAGCACCTAAACTTGCAAACACATGGAAGTCAGACCAAGATTTTCTTGAAATAATCCCCATAAGCTTTTGAGGTGTCATAATAGTCTCATCAATGTATCCTAGATATTACCAGTTCCATCTGATTGAATTTTTGTGTTTGCAAATAGAATAACCTAATGACCTAATTTCTGAAGGAGGCCTGTTATTTATTAACCATGATGTAAATTCTACCAGCATTAGAATAAAGAACATTGGGCTTTTGAATTTCTGCTATTTTTAAAGATCCAAATCTCTGGGGCAATTAATCATTTTCCTGACATATTGTATTCAGTCATGTGTTATAGCAACAAAACTTGCAGTTTATGATGCAACATTAACTTGTCAGCAAGAGGGACAATTCATGACTGTCTATGAGTAGCAAGTGGCAGGCAAATTTGGACAACTATCCTATAGTTTTTGCAAGCATCAGCAAATTTTGTTGGCAAAGCCGATGCAGGCAGCGCATAATATACGCTTTTGCTCGTATATGTTAAAAAAAAAAAACCAAAACAAAGAATATAATCCCCTGCCAGGCGTTTCCACTTATTTTCCATAACGAGAGCTGGAGGGTCTGTAAAAGCTGGCCTCATAAAAAGAAATTGCAAAGGATGAATTTTTCCTTTACAAGGGAGATGGAAGAAATTGGAGTTTCTTTGGATGCGTGAGTATTCCTGAGACACAGTTTATCAGCTGTGGTGCTGCAGGGTGGAGGGTCCCAGGTAGGAACAGGGGCAGTGTAGGGTGGAAGGATGGAGCCCACGGTGATATGGACACACTGAGCTTGGGACCACCAAGAGCAACAGAGTGAACTGTGGCTTTCAAGAGCAACAGTGGCTTTGGCACAGCAGCAGCCTGACTGTTTGGGGGGATTTTCTTTGAGATATCAAAGAGTTGGAAACGCTCTGAGGGAGGAGAGGGGTGCACTTTGCGGCTGTTTGTGGTGGGGCTCTGAAGGGTCCTTGAGAGTGCAGGGAAATGGCTTTGCCTTGGGTACCGAAGACGAAATCAAAAGATAAAAGAAAAGGGAGAATTATTTGGGGGAAGCAAACAGATTTGAAACAAAATCATCCTGGTGCTGTTCCAGGCAGATACGAGCTGGGGCAAAGCCTCAAGCAAGGCTGGAGCAGAGGCAGATGCAGCCATGGGAGGATGAGCCAACACGTGGACCTGAGCAGGAGTTTGGCAGAGTGGGGATGGAGATTTTGGCAGGGTGGGGAATGCGAAAGGCCATGTTCTTGAAATGGCAAAGCCCACACAGTTACTGCATTTGGGTCTAGTCTGGGAGCAGGGAGAGAGCTGAGTGAGCCAAAGCCATGGCTGGGGTGTTGGAGGGAGGGTGGGAAGCTGGTGGTGCACAGCAACTGAAGACCCAGGGAGGCTTTATGGAGTGTGGGGAGAGAGGTGAAGAGTTTTAACTGGAATAAGGCTGGGTGGAAGACTGCGTGTTCCAGAGAATACAGGTGAGAAAACAGCAGCAGGTGAATAAACCTAAAATGGCTTGATGTGTTCCACAGTGTGATAAGATGGTAAAGATTAAATGCTGACGGAGGTGATTATGGGGTGCCATTCCCCTCATGAAAGGGCTTGGACTCGGACTCAATACAAGGAGTGGGCTGATGACCTGGGAAAAGTGTGGCTGTGGCGCTGGCCATCCCCCAGGCACAGGGACCAGGCTCAACACACCCAGGTTTGGATCACCCTGTGCCCATCAGCAGGGGATTGGCACACAGTGGAAAAGCAGTGTGTCACCAGCCTGCTGTTGCTGTCAGTGGGTTTCCAAAACACTGCTGGAAGAGGTAGCACAAATGCAGGGATGGGAGGCTGTGTGATGCAGACACGCACAGTGCCATGTGCACAACTTGGCTCCGTGGCAGGAGTTCCCAAGTACCTTTGTGGCCCAGGAGGATGCTACTCCTGCAAGGTTGCTTCTGCATGAGTGGCTGTGGTTTGAGCAGGATATGTGGGTCGTGGGGATGGCATGTCCTGGCTGCTCCTCCCTGACCACAGACCACACCCTTTTTCCAGCTGAGGGATGCTGGCCTCCTAGTTGGGCGCTGAGAGACTTCAACAACTTAGGTTTAAGCTGAATAAAAGAGGCTTCTGTAGCAGCAAGTCATGATGGAAAGCATAACTTACATTCCATTTGGGGATGGGAACATATGGCCTCCAGTATCTTCACAAGCCTCCCAGAACACAGTGATTTTTGTCTTGTTTCTCTCAGATCAGTTGATTGCTGTAATGTGTGAAAGACTGACTTATGAGGGACACAAGTGCAAATTATCCCAATGAAAGGGAACAGAGGGAGTATGAAAAGAGATCAGCTCAGCTGAGCTGGGAGCTGCTCAGTGCCCTGAGGATCAAAAAGGAAAGACAAAAAGAAAAAGGTAGAAACTAGATCAAATGAATAGGCATACCTTCAAAAAAAAAACCAAAAAAACCAAAAAACCAGTAGAAGGAAGAGTCATTGTGAGTGAGACTGATCAGGCAGCCATCCTCTGCCCAGCTGCATGGTAAAAGAGGCCAGAACATTCCATGTTTTCAGAATGTCCATCCAAAACTGTATGATTGTAGCTTGATGTTCCAGTTACTGCTCTACAGGCATTGATGGTGTGGGCTCACACTAGAGGTACTTGGATCATTGGCCGGGATAAAATTCACCCTGCAGTACTCAGAACAGTGCCAAAGAGGATTCTAAACACCAGTTTGCTCTTGGCTCCCTTCAAAGACTCCTGAGGATGAGCGATGTTACTCAGAACTGAAAGAGCAAACTGCTTTAAGAAGTGTAGGGGAGGGAAGAAACCAGGAACTGCAGAGCAGAGTAGCTCCTCTCTGGCTTCTGGAATAAAGGAATGGCTGATGGCTGCCTGAGAGGTAACAAGGTTTTGTCAGAAATTACACCTGTCAAATCAAGCAAGTTTGTTTCAGTGATATGGCAGGAGGGTGTGTGGATGGGGAGGAGCAGTAGATGATGATGATGTAGGTAAGGTTTTTGACATTTTAGTACTTGTTCTTATAATCAATCTAGTATGATGTAGATTGTGGTAATGTTCACGGCAGTAGTTTTTTTCCAAATAGTAATAGTAATTTTTCCAAATTACTCATTACTCTGAGAATTTTGCCAAACTGGAGGTAAGAAGAAGTTTCCAGGCTCCAAGGAGGTCAAGAGCAGTGCAGTGATGCTTTGCCTGGATTTTAGGACCGCTTTATTCATGCATTAAAGAACTGCATGATCAAATTCACGCTGAAGAGAGTGAGATTGCACCAAAATGCCTGATTCTGTTTCTGCTCCTGGTTTGTAGCCAGAAAGCAACTTTTTGGATTTCTCCATGCAGCGGTCGATGCAGAGCCCTCCCTGCTTTTGCTCAGAGCTCAGAGCTTCCCCATCTCCTGTCTCTGTCATAGCAGGTGACTGCTCCTGCAGCATCCAGCTGGCTGTCATGGATGGGATCGCGAGGGCTTTGGGTTGTTCTAATTCTTCCCCTGGCTGCCAGTCTTCTGACAGGAGTCTGCTAGAGTAGGAGTATCTCAGTCGCAGGGAGCTGGCATTTACTTACTAACAGCCAATTATTTCATGGTGACCTTCTCATGGCAAGCAAAGTGCCAAATCCACAACAGACGAAGAGAACGTGTTTTGAAGTGGCAATTACTTCAAGTTCAAGCCACTCCTTTGCCCATGAGTGCTTTCCTGGTGGATGTCTTTCCCTGAACCTGCCTTTTAAATTTTTGTCTCTGATGAATGGTGTTCGAGCATTCCTTGGCTGTATCATCTGAATCCCACAAAATCCCTTGATCCCTGCTGTCTAGTTCCAGACTTGTTTATGGAACAGAGTCTGTGTAGGTATTAGTGTCTGAATTAGAAATGGAGGAGCAAAAATGTATCACAGTGTCAGACTGGATTTTCAGCAGTACTTGGCATAGGTCAAAGAAATCATGTCCTCATGATTGCTCTGAGGATGTTCCAGCCTGGATCACTCCAGAGGCAGAATGGGGCTGAGCTGGGTAGCCTCAAATATGAAAATTCAGACCTCAACTGTGGTGTTTTGGCCAGTTATCCACGTTGCCTTGGCTGTGGGAGATGATAGCACAGCCATTCCTTCAGTCTACTGGCTTCTGTTGCCAGACAAGACAACAGTGAAAGTTTCCTCTTTTCTTGCACCCTTTCCTCTCTGTATGTGTGAAGGCAGTGGGGAAATGGAATGTTCGCTAATACATTGATGGTTATCAGGGCTGTTTTCCTTTTATTTAATCCAGACTTTTCAGCCTCCCTCTGTCTAACGAGCAGCATGTGACCGTGCACAGCTTGTGCCTTGCGAGAGATGACGTGCTTGGGAACCATTGAGTCTCTGCCTCATCTGTCATGGGCTGTTGCCACAGGATTGCTGATGCATCCTGCTGATGGATCCCATGCGTTTCTATCCAGACTGTGGTGCAGCTCCACATTACGTTCAAGCTTGCCAATACAATTACTGGGAGACAAACTGATGTGGGCAGAGGAAAAACCTCTTGTGATCTGGTGACAGCACATCCCAAAGTTGTGCTGCTGCTTGAGTGTGCCATGATGGTCTCTGGGATGTCAGAGGTGATGGTGGTGTGGTGTCTTAAGAGAGCTGTTGATTGGTTTGGTTGAACCTCCTGGTGCAGCAGAAAGGTCTGAAATGCTCTCCTGAGAGCAGAGATGCCAAGTTTATTTGTTTTCTGATCAGAACTCCCCACTGTTGAAGTTCTGCTTTAATTATCCTGAATCCTGAGCCACATGTTGGCTTCTGAGTTTGCAATGCTTAAGAGAAGAGCCCAGTACTTCCCTATAGGTTCTCACTTCATTCAGGTATCATCAGTCTATAACAGATCACTGGGTCAGAAGTAGAAAAGGTCCCAGATCACCACCAAAGGCCCCAGATTTCTTCTGCACAAATCCTCTTTTCTACCCAAACTGAAAGACCTGCCTGAGCAGTGCTGCTGTGGGGGTTACCTGGATGTGGGCAGGAGCTGGGTGATATTTTGAGCAGGGGCAATGGAGGGCTGGGAGTGGAGCTGGGTGCAGGTGGTTTGCTGGGAGATGTATCCGCCCTGTGAAACTTGGGAAGGACCTCGCCATGTTACACAGCAGCTTTGTGACTGAGTAAAAATAAATGAGTGACTTATCCCACTGCCAAGGACCGTCAGTGGGAGGTCAGTGTTTGATATTTCCACACCCAGAAAAGCAGCCCCAAGCTAGAATTACAGTACAAAATACCCATTCAGACCTCTCCAGCCTTCTGTTTTCATTGACTTCCATCCTCTGCTTGTACACACAGGGCCCCTTCCTTTCCAAAAGAAAACAGTATTGCTGATAAGGGACACTTATCTCGGCAAGTCATTACAAAACAAGTGAGCTTTTGTGTTTGCATCTGATTCCTGTCACAATGTTAACAAACTCTTAGTATGGAAGCTTTATTTCCACTCTAAAGATGCCCCTTAGGGTACTATGTGAGGTGCATTATATGTCTCATAAATACTTCCCACAGATGTTTGTTTCTTAAAAAAAGGAGGAAAAAAACCCCCTCAAAATTCTTAAGGTTTCAGCTTTTCATTTGTTCTGTAAAGGACTTCTAGACAATGATCCTTGGCTATGCTGCACATGGATATTTATCCTTCCCATACTCTCTGCTGAGATATTGCTGGCCTTTGTTCCTTTCAAAGAACCAGCCAGTGCTGGAGTTTTCTCTCCCCTCACAGTGGGTTCCCATTAAAACTGAACTCTTATCCACAGCTGCAGTAGTTCAAATTCAATGTGTTATTTCCAGTTGGAAATGTTGGGTTACAGCACAGGTAGGTGTGGTGGTTCTGTGATACAGGGGCTCCTCCTGATGGAATCTCTGCCCCCGGAAGGCTTTTGATTTATGTGAGGTGCTCAGCTCCTTCCAAGGTAGTCCCTAAGACAGAGAATTTTATGGAAGAAAAGTTTTCCAGGGCAATTTCCAAACTGTATCACAGTAATCCTGTGGTTTTCCTATCTCAGAGGGTCAAACTGCCTTCCAGGTGCCAAGAAAACACCTTCCCAACCCACCTGGGGAAGTGCGTCATGAAAAACTGTCCCTGAGAACCAGGAAGTCTGAGGGGATGGAATTGGCTTTCCCATGGATTTCTGGTGAGGTGACAGCCGTGCTCAGAGGCTGCAGCATGTGTGTGCCATCCCCTGAGGCACAGCAGGATGTCCCGAGCCACAGAGCTCAGGCTCAGGCTGAAGGGCAGGTTGGTTGAAGCACTGCAATATAAGAGGGTGGGAGAGAGATCTCCCAGCCTTGGAGTTGAAACAGCTACTCTGTATCTTCCTCCTGCAGCCAAAATCTGATGCAATTCTGATTTTGATTATTTGCACCAAACAAACTGGAGTGGGCTGTAACTATCCCTGACAAATAATTAAAAATGAGCTGCTTGGAAAACATTCTCCTTCCAATAGGAATTTTTTTTTTTTTTGGTAAGGAAAGCTCCAATCCAGAATATTTCAATTCTTCTGTGGCACTTTGTGCTCTCGCTGTTCTGCAACAGGCCTCCACGTCCGTTCCCCAAAGCACTTCCCTGTGTTTGTGTCGTGGGAGCCCCCAGCAGTGGTGTTGGGGGGATGTTTTGTGCTGGGAGTACTGCCTGTGGAGGAGCAGAGGAATTTTGAATAACTGATTCAACTTTCTGTGAGATATTTCGTGTTTTGTGTTTTGTTCAGAATTTTCTGGCGTTCCTTTGGAAGGGAAGATCACACAACTCTTAATCAGGAATTTAATTTCCAACTGAAGAAGTTCAAATGGATTTTCTTTCCTATTTTGTTTTCCTTTGTGTGCTGCATTTTAATTTAAAAAGCCCAGTTTAAAACAAGCTACTTGTTTTAACAAGGACAACAAGTCCTATTGAGATACCCAAAGCATCTCCTCCCCCTTTTAGTCCTATTTAAAGGTTAGGTCTGTGGTCCTCTTTCTGATACCTGGCCAGTGATGAGCCTTGCTCTCTGCTCAAGGGTTCAAACATTTGAGCAGTTCGTGTCAAAGGAGAATTTCTAAAGCCATCAGTCAAAGCCTGGCCAAAGGAAATGATACGACTAAGTCATTTCGAGGTGTAGGAGGTTTGGTGCCCAAGTGAGGGTCCCCTCCTTGAATTCTGTACGTAAGGAGGTCTGGAATTGCTGTGTGTCCTAGGTGTGTGCACACTTGGCTGTCAGCCCCACAGACCACTTTACATTGAATGTATGTGAAGCTCTGAAAGATTTCCCAGTTCCTCTTGTACCAAATGCCTTGCCTGAGATCTATTTACAAGCATGAATAATTTTAAACATTTAAGTAGTCTTCAGAGGGATTACTTGCATGTCATGGCATGTAGGCTGTAGCTTTTCAAGAAGAGTTACGTATCTTTTGGCCTTGAATGGGAAAAGGGAAATTAAAAATGTAGCGGAGGAGAGAAGTGGGGCTGTCCCAGGTGCCCGTTCTGTTCTCTGCCCATCTTTACCCAGTGTGTTGTCCTTTGCTGCCTGCAACTAATCCTGCTGCTACTCAAACTTTGATAATGCACCTGGAAGAAGCTGACTTTTAAAAACAGAAATACTATGAGATGCTGGATTCCTGTTGCCCTCTGGCAGAATGTTTTACTCCTACCTCTGCATTACAGTTGTTGCCAACCCCTTTTTCAGCCAGGGGTTCTGCACCCTCTGACTGCAGTGGGAGCAGGACTTGTTTGGGGGGCACAGTTACTTGAGGGAGTGGTTGGATCTTGATGGATAAAGCAGCATAATTCGGGGAATTTAGCGGGTGGGGGTGTGTTTGTGTTTGTGTTTTGGTTTGTTTTTTTTTTTAAAGCCACAACCAACCAAAAAAAAACCCCACAAAACAAAATGAAGGTCTGTGCTACTTTTGAAACAACTCCTTTATTAAGTTTGACTAGTTTGGCAAAAGCAGCTTTAACACCCTTGTGCACGCTGTACTGCATGAGCTGTAATGACTCTTTACTGTCATATAATCTAATAGCAAAAATGGGCCAAATTGTGCCAAAGGCACAGAGCCAGGGCACAGGAGTCCAGAGCCCTAATCTCCCCAGCTTTACATCCTCCCCTCTTGCATCTACTTTTTTCATCGCCAGTGAATAGAAGGCTTCATCTTTTTAAACTCCGGCAAGACAACGCGCATGTGGCCTGACTCTACCACAAACGCCTCAGTAACACTCTCACTGTTTGGGGGAAGTAAATATGCGAATTTCAAAAGTCTTTCTGTGTGGAGAATCTGTTTGGATTTGTGCAGGAAGTGGGGAGCAGGCATATAGGTAGCAATATTAATGAAGTTTTTTATAAAGCCTTCATTCAAGGCTTTCAAAGAAAATATAACTCTTATGGGACCCATAGTGTATCTGCCAAGTCTGAGAATCTGGTTGGAATTTAAAATATATATTTAAAGGTTTCTGAGAAGTAGAGGATTAGAAAGAACAGGCTGGGAAGGGCACTTGGGAAATTACTGCTTAAAGAGGAGATTGGTCCTTGGGGTCTGAGTTCTGCAGTGGGGTGCATGAGACACCAGAGGACCAGTCCTCCTCTTGGCTGTACAAGAGTAAGAAAAGGGGGTGACTGGGACAAATCCAAACACCACCCTAAACTGTCGTGCCATGATAAAGTGGTGAAACAAATCCAAAAGTCCTCCATCAGTTGATGGGCTCACATCTTTTTGTAAGACCCTGAATTCAAACCCTTTCCCTTTTTCTACCTCTTGGGAGATGACTGTGCTGGCTCATTTGCTGCCTTAAAAATGCTGTTTAAATAGTTTGGGTTCGTATGCTTCATTTCCTTGGGTGTCCCAAGGTTGCTTGCTGTGGTATTGGAAGAAAAGAGCTTGTACCAGCCAGGTAAACTGGTTGGAAAGAGCACACTTAGGGAGGAAGGGATGTCAAGCAGCCAGAGACAGCAGCTTGGCATTTGTAACAGGCCTTTTTCATCCCTGATGGGTGTAAATCCTTACTCTGGGGAGAGGAGAATCAATCTGAGAAGCCTTTTGCTTATTCCTGGGAGAAAATGGGTCCCCCAGTGGGAGCACAGAGGTACCCAATCTCCTTGCCCAGGATTTAGTGACATGTTTTGTGGTCCAAGAGGATCACAGCTCAAGGGGTTTGTTCCTTCACAGTCTTGTTTTCTTCCTGGGGACAGTAATCTGTTTCCTAATGTGCATCAGACACCCATCCCTGGTGCTCCAGCAGAGCTGAGGTTCACTTTCCTCAGGTGCCAAACAGGTGTAACACTCATGTCTTCCTTTGCATCGTGTACCTGTGGCTTTCTTGGACTCTCTACAAGCCCTGTTCAAGGGTTTGGGGTTTGTCTGTGCGTTCACATAACATGAAAAGAGATTTATTTTTTCACTCTTTGGGGATACATCTTGTTAGCTTGGACAAGAAGCAAACAAGTGCAGGCCTGTGGAGAAAAAAAAGACCACTTCCAGACTTGGATGTTTACAATCAAAGGCAAACATATGTCCTGTAGCCGGACATCAGGGCAGTGCATGGGAGGTGCCAGACGTCCCTGTGCCAGCAGGATGGTCCCCGTCCAGAAAGCTTGAACAGATGATGTGCAAATCCCCTGTTTATGATGATTCTGCTCTTACCTGGCACTGCTCCCTCTCTATTGCCCCTGTGCTTTGCATTCCCCGTGTAGGCAAAGTCCTGGTTTCAAAGTCGAGTGGCAGGAGCACAAAGCTGTGCATTGACCTTAATCTTGCTTAGAAAAATCAGCAATGCTAATTTGGAGTGAAGGCAGTGCCTGTCCTTGGGTCAAAGACCCCGAGGATGAAGGAGCACTCACAGTGTAAATCTGTCCAGTCTCATGGCCCTGTCCCCAGCGAGAGCAGCCAGGCAAGAGGGTAACAACCAGCACAGAGTTTTCCTACATGTTAGGGTTTTTTCCAGTGACTTCAGCCTAGGGGGGGTTTTGTAATGGTGCCTTTTTTATTTAATACACATGGACAGATTTTTCCAATTGCTTTCCAAGATATCCTGTAGCAATGGGTTGCACAGTTTAACTGCATGTTGAGTTTCACTGAAGGGCTGCACCCTGCTCCCTCTGACTGCATTTTGCCAGGGAGACATCTGATTTTCAGACCTGTATTGATGCTATCAAGCTCTAGTTAGTCTGTGTACTGGATCTGACACTTTAGGTGCATCAATAGCAGTTTAATGTGGTGGAAAGGATCCTGTGAATGTCGCTTGCATTGAGCTCACAGCATTTCTTTCACATATTCTCTCTATTCTACCTATTCTGCCACCTTTTCACCTTTGCTGGGTCCTGGCCAGGTGTCATGGTTTAATGCAGCAGCTTTGTTGACATGTTACTGATAATCCTCTTTTCTTCTACCAGCTCAAGCCTCACTGTTAGCAGAACAAATCTGTGTTTCTACTAACTGAGGGATTTGCAGGAAAATTCTGACTTTGACAACAACACTCTTGAGGGGATTGAGTGGGACCTCTATGTCATATTTCCATATGATCACAAAACTCTGCCTCAGTGGCAGCAGGAATAACTGCCTGGAGAACAGGACCAGGCTTACACAAAGAGTTTGATAGGCTTTAATTACAAATAACAGAATGAGGCTCCTCATTTCTGAGGAGTTCTGCTGGGTTTGGTGAGGAGGTCTTAGCACAATCTGAAGTCTATCTCAAGTTCCCATCCTTTCCTGACCTTCTTTTCACTGAAGAGCATCCTTACTCTTTAGGTCACTGCAAGAGCAAATATTGGTGTTTACAGAATAAAAATAACCCAAGGATTTTTGCTTCAGCATCAAATGAACAGAAAAGGCTTCCAAAGAAACAGAACTTGGAAATGAATAATAAAATTAGTGTGAGGAGGCCACTCTCAGGAGCAAGTCGACAGGGAGAAGTCAGGATTATTTTCTTTAAGGGCTAAAATAAACTTTGACAACACCCACCCTGTTGAAGAAGAGGGTTTTTTGGTGCCTCTGGTGGCTGAAACGCCCAGAGAAGGGTGGATATTTTGGCATGTGGGACAAACAGTGGCTAACAGGAGCAGCAGGCTTGTGACTCTTTCCATGTATAAACTGGAGGTGATTCATCCTGGTTTTTATTTTAATAGCAAGGCCACCAAGCCAGCTGAAATCCATCTGAGGCGAGTGCCATGGAATAACAGGATCAGCTCGGGACAGCAGAGCTGCAAGTGGGTGCCAAGGGCCTGTGGTGGTACCAAGAGCAGAGGCTGGTCCTGCCAGTGCCAGGCACGAAGGAAAGAACAGGCAACTGCTGCTGCCTTGGCAGGGAGGGAACAAAAACAAGCACCAAACCCTGTGGCCCTTTGGACTTTCATCACTTTTGTCTGTGTGTTCTCTTAAGTTTCCACAGGCCTACAAACTGGAAAAAACCTGGGGGCCCTTTTCTCCTACACATCCCCAAACCCAACTGCTTTCATTATTTGGCTGGGCAGAAAAGAAGCTATTTCAGTAGGAAACGGTTATTTTGATACAATCTGGAGAATATATGCAATGGCTTTTAGCCAAATTAATAACATAATGCAGCGAAAATGATGCTTTTCATAACATGTGTCCAGTGCTAACACACAATAACGCAGTGCTGTGGGTTTGTGGAGCTGCTGGTCACTATGAGTGTAACTCTACTCCCTGCTCAGCTGCTCCATCCCTCCTACACCCCTCACTCCCTCTCATGGCTCAGGATGTCAGGCTGGAGTAGAGTTATTGTTTCTCTATTGGCTTTAATTCTAGGAAAGGCAAGTGGATTTCTTTTTGAAGGGGTAACTTGAGGCTTTGGGCCTGCTGAAAAAACAGCAGCTTCCCTCTGGAAAACAGAGTGTGACCGAGAGTCTCAGGCAGAGAAAATAATTCCTGGTTCCTTAAAAAATAATATTAAACAAATTGTGTTTATTTTAGTGGACATATCTGTGCTGCCAACTGTTGATAACAATGCCCAGGCCATGTGGCAAATGGGAGAAAGAGTTATACCAAGGGCTCTGGCTGGCAAATGACAAATGAGCTCCGACAGCTGTGCTGATCCAAACTCCAACCAATTCTTGAGGCATCTCTTTTTCCTAATTTTTTGCGAAACCAAAGCACACAAGAATTTTGAGATAAAACTAATATTAAAGACTAGAGCTCAAAGCCAGGATCTGCCCAACTGTTCCGCCTGGGCTCTGGCTGATTTTTGCATATAGCTAAATAAGATTTAAACGGCACTTTACTGGCTTTTTTGTTTGCCTTTTTTTTTTTTTTTTTTAAATTTAAATATACATAAATGAAGGTGTTTATGGCTGAAGGAAATGCAGTGAGAAGAGCACAATTTTGTTTGGCTTTCTGTCTGGTCTCCACAACAGGGAGACACTGTGAAGAACACAAACAAATCTTTATTTCTGGACTAACTACTCAAAGCTAGGAGCTTACAAGAAGCAGAGAATAATTTCATGCAAAATGCAGTTCTTTTCACACTCCTCGTTGCTCCATACACCTCTATTCCCACTTTCCTATTAGTTCTTCCAGTCCAGGCTATTGAAACCTGTAGGCTCATCCAAGATCCAAGGAAAGACACAAAGCTTTCCTTTGACTTAATGAGCTTCAGGTACTTAAGGCCTAAACTAACACCATTTTGCTCCCAGCCCATCTGCAGAAACAAATTGACAAAAATTCAAATGCTGATTTGGAAACACTTTTGACCATTTATAGAATACGCTGAAATCCTCAGGATTTTGGTTTCGTCCTTACTGCTACAGAAAGTTCTTCGGTAGCAGAAGAACACGTTGTCTAACTTGATTTGTTTTGGAAATCTACCTTTTGCCTGGGTTTTCACAGGCTGGAATTGCAGATGGTGCTGTTCCCATTGCAGGTGGAGCCTTCAAGTGGGTGCCACCACCATCCCCAAACTCCTATTGCTGTGTTTAACTGGTTACAATGGAGTGAGGGATAAGAAAAAGTGGTTTTCCTCCCTGACAGAACGTTGCTTGCTGTATTTGGCCTCTCTATTCTCTTTTGCTCCAGACTTTCTCCTTCAGCTGAGCACAGCTTTTGCAAATGCTTCCACAATCTGACCTATTCCATAAAAGAGACAGTGAATGTCCTTGCTTAACCTAGTGGAAGTGGTGGGATTAATAACCAGTTTTCTTTTATATGCATCTGTTTTGAGTCACTTGTACATTAAGGATATCATCACGAGTTTAACAACAGAAGCGGAGACCCACATAAAATTTCAGCTACAGATCAAGAGTGAGGACAGATGGGAATTTTCCAGACAACCTCTCTAAATTTTCTTCTCGGATTCATGGCACAGAAGCAACCCTAAAGAAGGAGGAAAGTCTTAATATTGGGTGGTATTTGGGGACAGATTTACTCATTTAGTCACCACAGGAGGTAACAGAAATACCCCACTGTGATTCTGTTCCCCAGCCTCTTCTTCCAGCCTCCTCCCAATCCATCCAGGAGTACTGGAAGCACCATATGGGAGTTTGGGTTTGAAAATGAGATCTGTGGCTTTTTGTTTTCCCTCTTCCTAAAGTCTGATTCTCTGCCAAATAATGTTGATGGCATTGAGTGCAGAGACTCGAGGCTGGAAATTGCTTTGTTTTAGAATAATTTTTCTAAAGGATGCTGTAAGAGACTTTTTTTTTTTTCCTGCTCTATTAGTTTAACACATTAATTTGCCACTGAGAAGGTGGAGCCCATAATATCCTGTTCCTGAGGAAGGAGGGCTGGGTAACACTGAGCCACTGTTCCCAGTACAGGCTTATTTACTTTAATTAGAAAGTGCACTTGTTAAGTCCTCAATTAATTACGTAGAGCAGCACCTATTGAGAGCAGATGAAAGAGCCACTGTGTGAGGAGGGAGGGGAAGACGCGGCAGGATGAAAAGGGAAAGATAAAACCAGTGCTGGAAAGTAAATGCTGTTAGAGAAGCCGGAGAGAGATCACAGGTACAGCTCTGTTGGGCCCTAAATTACAGTCACTGTTCATAAATTGGCTTCAGGTACGGTGGCTGGTGCAGATTTTGTGGGATTATTTGGAGACAGTCTGCAGCTTTAAAGCAGATCATTGACTAGGACTTCAAGATGATTTACTCCAAGGTCCTGCTCAACTTATCACATTCTAGAGGCTGTAGGACAGGAATATCTCAACCCACAGCAAAATAAGTGCAGCAGTGTGTTTTAGAGAGGAAATAGTTCATTCCGCTTTAAAAAATATTTGAACGTTTGCCACTGTTTGGTTTCCCCTTATCTCCTTTTGCATTTTCCTTTGCATTAATATATCCAGAATTTCAAAGCAAACAGGTTAAAGTCAGGGTTTTGAAAGAAAATTTTCATGTAATGATCCCTGTAATGATCTGGTATTAACACACTGTTAATACCAGATGTTTAAATAAAGTCATCAATACATTTCCCAAAACCAAGGGCACTTAAATGATATGTCATGTATCATTCTTTCCTCTGACTTCTGAAGGAGAATTCTGTAGAGCTCATGTCTCAGGTCTGCAGGACACTTAACTGTAAGAGAGGTTTTGGGGTTTTTAAGCAGAAGTCGAATTTCTTGCACAAGATTCCAACACCTAGGGTTTTCAACAATATGCCAACATCATGAGACTTTTGATAAAATCAGGCGGCAGGATTGCCAATTCTAAACTGAAACCCATCTCCCCATCTAGAGGTTCACTTGAACTTCAGCCCAGAACCAGTGGAAGAATTTTGTGAACCTGGGCTGAGCCTTGGGACTGACCCTTTGCCTGGCAGGCCAGGGTTTGCTGTAAAGGTTTGTGGTTGGTTTAAACAACGTGGCTAATCAAAAATCCATTTAGTGGGTGGCTGCAATCAAAAGGTTCTGTGTTGCCAGATGCACACTCTGATGCTGTAGATGGACAAGAGGTTTGCTGTGATCCTCTGTGCATGTGAGGCTTTTTAAAGCTTCTCCTGGAATCCATATGCAGGAATGTTTCAGAGGCTTCTAATCAAATTTTATGCTCTAGTGATGACTACGTAGCAATTTCCAGGGAATTGTAATAACATAGTAAGCCAGTCTTTTCAGAGTTTGAAGGAATCTTTCCTCAGCATTTCTGAGGTTTGATGTAATTCCCTGTCTTTTCCATGTAGGAGTGCAAACGTGGTTACACCATGGATAAAGGCAGTGTTCGTGGTGGGCACCGGAACACTGCAAGCTTTTGTAAGCCTTTTCCCAAAACCTTGGAGTATTCCTAACAAATACATTAATGTAATGGTACAAGATTAGGTAATGGCAATCTTTGGAGCCTGGCTCGGCTCAGGATTCATTTCACTCCCATTCCACTCTGCTGGGAGCAGGAGCCTGGTGTGAAGCAGAAGCTTTTCACAACAGAGTCAGAGAAATGATTACTGTGAGAATATGATCATATGAGGGAAAGGAATGGGGCTTGTGTGTGTGTAAAGTATGAGGTTAATAGAAATCTTTGGAGATGCACTTCCTGTGCCTGAGTGTGAGAGGGGCTGGCTGCACTGCTCCTGCTGCTGTTTCTTTTCTTTTTTTGGCTCTGTGAACTTTAAAACAAAATCTGAGCACTGGGATCTGAGGAGTCCCTGCTGTCTCTGCTGTGCTTAGTCCAGCTATTTTTGTGCTCTTTGCTTTCTTAAGCCCATGTGCTATTGATGCCTCAGCCCCTAAAATACTGCGCTCCCCTTTAGTGACTCTGCTCCATCTGTCTGTCCTGAAGCCTTTTCTTCCTCTTTTTCCCCCTCAATATGTAATTTAACCTTAGATAATAATTGTGACTTGAAGTATAACTAACTCACGTGCAACTCTGTAAATCATCCTGAAAGGTTTTGTATGACAGAGGCAACTTCTGAGCCATAATGAGTGAGGTTTCTGAGGCAGCATTGGCATTCGAATACAAACCTTTCATTAATTTTACTAAGGACCAGAAATCCATGTGTACATCTCCAAAATTGCTGCAAAGTACTCAACTGTTAATGCGTGAACAATCCTGTCACCCCTTTGATGCCCCAGTCCCCTGAGCTGATGCTGCTCTTCTGGGGAGTAAGAGCAAGTATCAGAACACGATTTGCTCCTTTGTGGAAAGGGAACCTGTGATGTGGATTTATTGAGTGGCTTTGCCCTCTGTAAATCTCACCAAACAGGAGAGATGCAAATAAATGTGAATTCTGGGTGCTTCGAGAATCAGCTTTGCCTCAGCAATTGGCCCTAACCTGAAGCCAAAGCACCAGGGAAATGATTCTGCTGCTGATGCAGGTCCAGAGCCTTGTGTGTAGGAAGTAAATAACCCCCCACAGGTGCTGCTTCCTTGCTGCTTGTCCACCTACGCTGTGCAAAATAACTCTGGAGATGTGTCATTTCAGAACTGGGCAAGGAGTTGAATTATGTACATCCTAAAATTTTTCACTTTAGGTCAACCAAAGGTATTTGTGAATCGTGCCCAACTCTAAGTGCTTTTTAGCTGGAGAAGAAAAAGCTGAAGCAAACCCAGGATGTTTTCCCCAGCCTTTGCATGCTGATGCATTACCTTTTTTCATTTCAGATTTTTTCTGAAACAAACTTTGAAAACTGATCAGAAAGTTTTGGTTCTTGGGCCTTTGTGGGATCCTGAGTATTGTCTGTTCTCAGCACTGGTGTTGGCTACAAGAACAGCCTGACTATGCCACAAACCTGGTCCAGTCCACTGGGAATCTTTACCATTGGCATTTCCACGTTTCTGAGGGGAAGCAGTTTATCCTGTAGGATGGTGGTATTGACTGAAAGGATCTTGGAATTAGTTTCCCAAAACTTCTCATTGCACCTTTTGCACCAAAGCAATAAAGCCTGGTAAGGTTCTGCCAAGTCCTAAAGCAGCCAAAACCATGTAAACATGCAGTAACTTTGGCAATGAGAGAGAAATAACTACATTTCAATATCTGTATTCAACAGAGTTAACCTTTGTAGGTGACTCTTGAAAAAATACGAATTTTTTTAGCGATGGCTTAAAAGAAGCTTGTTTGGTTAATATTGAATGAATTATAAAAACAACCTAAAATTTCCTGACACTGTTTCCCTGATTTGTCTGTACTGAGGGATTTAAACACCAGGAGAATAGTTTTGGGGGGTTTATAGTGTTTCTCTATTTTTGCTGCCCTCACTGAAGTCCCAAAGCCAGACCCTTTGACTTGTGTAATTGTTCGCAACTAAATTTGGCTTGGACTTCAAATGTCGAATCTGCACACTGTGGGAGGGTTCCAGAGACAAAATGTCCATTCAGCTTTTCAAAGATGAAGAAACTTCCGTGCCTTCCCGAAAAGATAATAAGCAAATTGAGGAGTTGGGAGCCATTTCACGTGCAGCTTTGCTCAACTCTCATGTACCAGACTGGGTTAAGGAGAAACTAAAATGAGCTTGTGTAGATTCAGCTATAGACTGTAGGGAGAGGAGTTTCATAAAGGTTATCTTGTTCTTTCTGCTTAGTTTGGAATGCCAGAGGCAGTATCTGAAGATGTGCTGCTCTAAAGGCATTTTGATCAAAAGCTGGAAAATTACACCCATTAAAGTATTGATTGAGGCCCAGCAGTGAAGTGACTGTTGTTGGATTCAGAGACACAGAGTGACTCTGCCCCTTTCTGCCGTGAGATTCAGAGCAGTGCAGATTAGGAGTGATAGGACTGGCCTTCTGCAGCACAAATAGCAGCAGAGAGACAAACAGCCCCCAGCAATGAGCTGCCAAGTGGTGGAAGCGGAAAAATCCATCTTTAGTTGTGCCAAAATGCCTGAGAGCTTGAATGATGCTGCTGAGAGAGAGGTAGAAAGGCATAGCCTTCATGTAGTCTTGCCACTGGCTGAGGGTGGACATGGCTCATCTTCACCCCGATGTGTGCATCAGTCATGGTGCAGTTGGATCACAGAATTGTGGAATGGTTTGGGCTGGGGGGACCTTAAAACTCATCCAGTTCCAACCCCCCGCCATGGGCAGGGACAGCTTCCACAAGACCAGGGTGCTTCAAGCCCCATCCGACCTGGCCTTGGTCATTAAGTCCAACCCCCCCCGCCCCAGGATATTCTGTTTTCCCTCTGAAGGGGAAATGAGATGAGCTTTAAGGTCCATTGTAACCCAAACCATTCCATGGTTCTGTTTGACTCCCTCGGTTGTGCTGAATTACTCACCAAGGCACAAGGGGGCACCCATGGCTAAAGCTTAATTATCCATGAGGACCTGGGAGCTTTTGTATCCCTCTGGATGTCCCCTTGCCCCCCACCAGAGCCCAGGCTGCCTCTGTCGTGGTGGGGAGAGGCTGCAGATGGGAGAAAAGGTAGAAAATCAGGTCTTGGCAAAGTGAGAGCATTTCCAGTTCTCTTTCATAGGGAATAGAGGAGGAATCCTAAAACACTTCCCTTTTTCTGAAGACTTAACTAAAGTCTGCTAAAGTAATGAAATATTAAGATACAACCACCAGATAATCCTTTGGGGTATTTTGCCTGTTTTATTTTTTTTTTTCTCCAGACAGTGTTTCTAGTTCATGGCAAGTTTAGGACCAACTGCTAACAAGAGACAGTCCTTTATAATTAAAGACGGGTTCATATTTTTTGCAGTTTAAGGATGGAATTAGATTTCTGGGATAAGAGTGAAGCTTTCTAGTGAGGAACTTAAAACTCTACAGAGTTTTTATGGTCGCTTAAGTACTTCAAAATACCCCTGAGCAAGCTGGTATTTCCCTGTGGATTATTGTCTTTATTTTTCTGGTTATTTTCAAAACTGCTGATTAAATCCCAAAGTTCACAAACACCTTTATCCCCGTGTCATTCAAGGAGAAATATGGTGTTCTGCTTTTCTAAAATGGAAAGCTGGATGAGATCCTGGCTTTCTCTACTCCTCTTCCTCCTTGGACTGTGCTGCTTCCTCACCTTCATTAGGGTGTAAAACCCCCATATAGATCCTTAAAACTGCAGCTTTGGACACTCCACACACCACAGAGGAGTTGTATTGGAGAGCAACGCTGGCAGAACCAGAAGTTCTTTCCTTCTCTGCACCAAGAATGGAAAAAGCTTTTCCCCCCTTGGATGAGAAAAAGCCTGATGGGTGCTCCAGCATCCCTGGGGGTCAGGGAGCAGGAGGCAGGGACAGGAGCCTTGCAGGAAGCTTCCATGTCCCCCTCCTCTTTCTCCCAGGCAAAGACAGTTAGAAGGGAGCCTGCTGCTCTCCGACTGCTACAGGAACAGGAAACTGAACCTGGAAAAGGTGCTATGCAGGGAAGAAGTCTTGGTGCTTGCCAGTGACACCTTTGCTAGCAGTGGAGGCTGGATTCCTGGAAACTCCTGTACCTTTCCAACTCTACCTCTCTGTTTTCTACTCTTGTTCTCAGCTGGCACGCAAGAAGCAAAAGCAGAGGTTCATAATTGCCTATTTTTTTAAAAGCAATTTCTAATTTCTGCTGAGTGAGCAGAAACTCCCTAATTTGGAGCAGGGAGGGAGGAATGTGCAAAGGGCAAGGAACCATGGATGAGCTCCATGCTTCTCTCCACAATAAGTGAACCTGTGGTGAAGCCACGAGCTCCATCACGATATCTGCAGAAGGTTCAGTGGCTGCCTGCAGCTTTATGGCTCTGTGGCATCCCTGCTGTCCCCAGCACCAGAACTTCTGTGAGGCTGGAATGAATTCTGGCTTGACATTTTAGTGGTTTTGTTTTCTTCTTTGTTGGTGTTCTTCAAATATTCTGGTTACTGTGAATAAGGTTTTCCCCAGGAGAGTGGTTCAAAGGTAGAAGCTGATAGTTCTGTCAGGCCCTTTCCAAAAATAAATGGGCAGATTTGTGGGAACATTTTCCCTGCAGCACATGGCTGACGTGTGTAAAGCCTACCATACTGATGTTAAAGCAGGGAATAATCACTGTGATGTGATACTTGAATGGCCTGAAGAGGTTATAATCAGTGTTTCTTTTGCTCAGTGCACTGAAAACACGCTGTGCAGGGCTTGCTCAGCTTGTCCAAGTCTTTGGTTGTTCCTAAGGTTGCTTCGTCCATAAGGAAGGGAAGTGAGGTCGGATGTGAAAGATGTGGCTTATCTGAGGAGCTGGAGTTAGTGTCCCCTCAGGGCTCTCTTCCCTCCTTTTCTTCAAAATTTCAATCATGAAGTTATGAGTGCTGGGAACGTTTTCTTTGCACTTGTCCAGCTCAAGCACAAAGAGGTCCCAGTTGGGTGCTTGGAGTTTCTATAATGTGTGGACTAATAGAAGGACCTTAGATGAGACGAGGCTTCTTTTGGTGCAATACAGTGGGAATATACTTTGCTGTATGCACACATGTCCTAAGGAAATTAATAATGTCTGTTGGGGTGTGTGTGATATAAAAGTATGTTAAAAATAAATAAATCTATTGCAATTCACCATTGTAACGAGAAAGATATAAGTCATACGAAAAAAGTTAACACAATGATGCAGAAGTGAGGAAGAGGCATCTGTTAAAGCAACCCTAGGTATTGCAAGTCCAGGGAGAAGGTGCAAGGTCTATTTTGAGCCTCCCAAATCCATTGTGAATGTCTCTTGCCATCGGATCTCTGAACTCTGGTAAACCCCTGTCAGTGCTTGCTCCGAGATGCTCTAACCAGGAAGAATCTTGCGGATCCTGCAACTGCCAAGCCTCGTCCTGAGGAACCCCCTGGGAAGTGTCAGGCTGAAATGCAGACAGTGAGAGCACCTGATAGCATGAGGTGACCCCCTGGATCCGTCCCAGACTGGAACAGTGTGAAATGCTGCTACTTTTGCCAGCAGGGCTGTGTTTGCGAGGATCGGACACCCGGAGCACGTCCAGCACGGGAGGTCCAGCAGTAGCACCACAGGCTGGCAGCCAGAGGCACAGACTGTGGAAAATTGAGCTGGATTTGCTGTTTTGTGTGAAAGTCTCTTTCGTTCCGGAGCCTGGGTTTGTCTGGTGGCTGAAGGGAGGGAGGAAAGCCAGGAGCAGGGATCTTCCAAACCCAGCCAAGGCATTTTCCAAGGTAGTTGCTGTCTTAATGCCCCCCCTTCCCCCGCCAGTCAAACCAGGGGAGCATCCAGTTGTTTCGGAGGTAATTTGTAAGGAGGGAAGAGAGCATCACCTTGGCAACAATCTTGGAAATGACAGCAACCTTAGCTTGTGCTGAAGCACTATGCTTTTGTGCCTGATTCATGTAAGAGAAAAAGGAGGAATCTCAAATGATTGATTGATGAACACTGAGCATCATTTTATCAATGTTGTACAATCAGAAGGAAAAAATAAGGGATAAATAGAGTAGATGGGCAACATCTTAGTGTATCTAATTATTAATTTTTGGGGTAGGAAACCCTTTCCTATGAATAGGAGAATTTCTGGATGCGGATGAGGAGTGTTTTTGGAAACAGGTTTTTTTTCTGGGATCACAAGTAGAGTTAGAAAAGTGGAAGCACCTTGATCCAGTCATTTTCGAAGTCTTTGGCATTTGTGTGTCTGCCTCTGTCTGTGTGTACAAACTGAGATTAAGAGCTTAATTTCTGCTGTGTTACTGAAAGCTGGGGGTTAAGAGCCTTACAACTAACCAAAGACCCAAAAGCCCTTTGTCCAATGCAGGTCTGAGTTCAACATGACTTTAGAGTGGGCTGCCGCACTCCTTTCCCCTCCTGGCTTCCATCCCAATGCAAAATGGGGGTCTGGTTACCCAATGCCTTGCACTCAATTTTTCTTTCTCATTTTCCTCAATATTTAAAGCAAGTTGGGCAGGATTTAATGTGTTCCACCCCCTTTGTTTATTTAAAGCCCATCTTGCTCACGTTTCAGTCAAGCTTAGCAGAAGCTCACCCCTTGGAAACAAGATCGTGACATGCCAGCCTTGGGTGTTTCAGCTGAGATTTCCTTGTTTGACTTTTCCCTGGATTCAGTGACCCAATTCCTCTGTGCTCCCTTCCTGATGTGAGGAGAGTGAAGGACACTTGAAAGAGAAAGCTTTGAACCTTGCCTGATTTCCAAAGAGTCCCTCCCAAACTGTATTTGCTTCTCCTTGTTTCTTACCTTCTCGTTCTCCTTGTGAGCCCACTCTGAGAGTGGCCTGTGCAAACAAAAATAATAATATAAATTAAATTTTTAAGTGTCTTTTTATAGTTGAGCTGGAGGGATTAATGGCAAATGCCTGTAGAGCCAGCACTGTAACAGCTCTGTTCACTGAGCAACAAGCCTTGAGCTGATCAGGCACCTTTTCCTTGTTTGTCCTGAACACTGCACAAGGTTCATCCAAATGCATCCTTCATTTCATGTCACAGGGCAGCCTGTGGTACTCTAGAAACACAAAAGCCTCCAGGAGCCTAACTTTTACAAATTATTCCCAAGATCCCAATGTAACTTGAAGCATTAAATCATTTCAAGGCAGTGAGCACAGCAAGGTTCTCAAACCTGACTTTTTCATGTTTCCTTCTAGAAATACAAATTACTGCCAACACCTTTTTTTCCCTCTCAATAAGATGATGTTACACACAGTCCAGAGCTTTACAAAACTTCTATTCTTGCACACTTCTAAGAATTAGTAACAGAGAACAGATCCTGCACCACTGCTCCCTGTTTGAGAAAATGTAAGGACTAAACCGAGCTGTTGATGCTCTGCATCACCACAGACCGTTCCCAAACCGTGCCTCCTGCTGACTTTGAGACAGGTGACACTGTCAGGAATCTCCTTTTGTGCCTTGAAGGCTCTCCAGTCCCACCTTGCAGTGCCGAGACACACCTGCAGAGGCCTGTGGAGATTCCTGTGACTGTGTCTCACCAGCACATTTAACATCTTGTGATCTTTTGTTAGAATCTCTCTTGGGGTCTTACGGGTATAGGAGACCTAAGTTCTTGGCACATCTGCGTTCAAACAACTGTAGCAACCACAGCAGGCTGGATTTGCCTTCCCAGACTCCTCTTCCTTGCTCTTCTCCTCTGCCTGATGCCTGGAAATCCTGCTGTGCCTCCCTCAGACCACGCTGGGAAATCTGAGATGCCGGGAAGGCAACCAGAGCTGGCAGAACTGGTTGGTTGTGGTTCCTTTAGTCCATATTCTGGGGCGTGTTGCCAGCAGCACGCTCTCCCTGCCATATTATTTACATTTGTGCTCAGTGTGTTCTTCCCTGGCTCCAAGAACAAAAGTCTGTTGGTATGGATGGGTGACAATGCATAGCTTTGTTATTAAAATTGGGACTTTTCCTGCTAGGACTTTTGCATTGGAAATAGCATCCAGTGATTAATCTCCTGCTGGCTTTGTTCTTTTTATGACCAAGGGATTGGCTCAGGGAGGACTTCCTGCTTTTTTAGAGGGGCTTTGCAAGGTTGATTAATCTGTGGTAATAGTGGCTGGAGTGACCAGAGTTTCTATAGTGACCAGATGGAGATAAGAAAGTAGTTGCTGAAGATGCTGGATGCCAAAATTGCAAACTGTTTTTAAACAGACCAGCCAAGCAAAAGAGTTCTGTGGCTCCACAGTCAGCTTGGACCTGAACGTCCTCTTTGTTTGGCTGAACAAAACCCAGATAAACAAAACACTGAAGGCAATTAGCTTTGTTTGCTTGCCTTTGTCTCCTCTTCTTCCAAATCATTGTAAAATTAGGAATAATGCCAGTGAATTCTGTAGCTATTCAGTGGACAAAAGCTGGTGCACAGGAGAGGAGAAACAAATAAGTATAATACTGCTGTTTTCAATAACCAGCCCGCTCAGTTTTAGCTTTTACTCCATCTACTTTCTCTCTTCCAGATTTAAGGAGATTTATTTGATCACTCTTGTAAATGAGAGCACCAAGCATTTGCTGTAACCACGGGATCTGGGTGTTGGTACCCCACTTCTCCTGGAAAGGTCTCTGCTTCCCAGTCTCCTTTCTTCAGAAGTTTCACATCAGCCTCTTGGCTGTGTCTGGGACTGCAGATGCCACCTGTGACTCAGAGGGTCAGTGAGGGGACGGGATGGGCACAGGGCCATGCTGCTAGGTGACAAATTTCCTGGGCGTGCATGCCGTGACTTTTTCTACAGAGAAGGGTTAATTCTGACCTTCCCCTCGTGACAAAAGCTTTTTGTCTACCCTGTGGGCCGGCTGGGGAACTGCTCCCGTCAAAGCTTGTCACAGGAACACACCCTTGCATGGAGCAGAGATGGAATCCCACAGGCTGCTGGCAGGGGGTCAGTGCCACGAGGTGCAGGTACAACCGTGCTGTCCAGTGCCAAGGCAAAGACAACATCTCTTGATGGAAAAAATACAAGTGGAGGGAATTTAGCCTGCCTGAACTTGCTTTCCCCATAGCCATGACCCTCATGCACCACACAGCCCCAGTCTGCCATGGGGATGCAGCCTTGGTCTACTCATCTTCCCTTGGACTTTCTGATCCCTACAGCCCCATGGAGAGGGGCAGGATATGAGTGTGAAACAGGTTCCTGCAGTCAACAGTTTGTTCCTACAGGTCCTAAAAGCATCACTGTAGGTTTTGCATGAACCCCCTTGCTCTGGTCTGAATGGGGGTTTGTGGTCCAGCCTGTTGTTATTTGTAGTGCCGGAACCACTGTCCTGACTGACTGCAGTGAAGGTGATGGTGTGCAGTGCCCTGGGGCGAAGGCAGCCCAGGTGGAACAACCTTCCCCATCCCCTCAAAAAGCACCCTGTCATTTGTGGGGACAGCCACGGGGACTTCCCCTGCTGGGGCAATGAGAATGAAAGAGGAGGTTGGGCTGGGTTGTTGATGGTGGCTCTGTGCTTTGTCGCCCAAGTTCTGTATCAGTCTCTTTCTGTGACAATGACCCAGGTCCTTGCTGCTGCCTCCACCTCGGGCTCCTCCCTGCCTTTCCCCGGCTGTCACAAGGTCATACTGTGGGTTTGAGGGAGCTCTGTGTGAGCACTGCAGTAGGACAGCTCATAAATCACCGGAGCCCCACTCACAGTGTACTCAGCCACAGCCAAGTGGATATATCCAGGATCCCTCAGAGGGAATGATGCTCAGGAGGCTCCCTGGGATCACCTTAGAGATGCTTCATCTTTTCTAACCCTTTTAGCATCTCTGTAGACACACAGCCTGCAGCTTGTTGGGGTGTGAAGTCTGCTGCCCACCGGCACCATTCCTTTGAGATCTGCCAGCACAGCCTGTGAGCAGACCGGGACAGGGGAGAGCCATCAAGGCATTTGCTAATTCCAAGGAGTGTCACACCTCTCTGTGCAAAGCTTTCCTTCCCTCCAGCACCTTTGCCATTGGTCCCCAGGAGGGTGGGGTGCACCCATGTGGCCTGGGAGCTGCACAAATGCATTAAAAATGCAGAACACAGGGACTGGATCCCACAGCAGAGACAGGAGCTCCTTCAGGTCCTTTCTTGGAGAAAGGGGTAACTCGTGCAGCCCTTCTTTATGGAGGATAAATCCCCCTAAGGAAACCAGCGGGATGACAGCATCAGCCCCATCAGTGTCCCCTCCAGGCAGGGGAGCAGGGCATTTCTCTGTGCCCCACTGCAGTAATCAGCTGTCCCTGGTTGAGGTGGTTTGATGACAGTTTTCTACCTTCACTTTGTGTGGTTATTTCTGGCCAAGGGAAGATTGAGCCTTCAGTGGGCGTTTGGAATGTCAATAACTATATTTAAGCCTTTGTGGTTCTCTTGCAAACTCTGGAATCTATAATTTTCAGCAGAGTTCCCCCCTAGCATTGCTTTGGGGAAAGGGGGTCTTTGTTGGACTGAAAAAAAAAGAAATAATTTTAAAAATCAAAGCTATAAAATAAAGTGCTAATCAGTGCCACTTACAAATATTTAAATTTAATGTTATTTCCCCTTTAAAGAAAGAGGAAAATAGAAATCTTGGCATTTCTTGCTGTCTTTCAACTACTTTGGGGGAAGTTTTACCCAGAAGCTAGTTTGCTGCTGTTGTTTAATAATGGCATGTCAGGGGAAAAAAAGTGAAAACCAGCTCAGGATGAAGGGGCGAAGGATACAGAGGAACTTTATTTTCTGCACAAGGTCCCTTTGCTGAATATGTCAATAGGACAGGAGAGTTTTCCAATACCTCCCCAGAGCAATGGTGTCAAGGGGAGGGAGGGCATGGATTCCTGGGCTCTCCTTGCTTTGCTTCTCACTGGGATCGGAATGGGACAAGTTACAAATGGTCTGGTTTTACTTTCTGAATTTGGGGTGATAAATGCAGCTCCCAGGGAGCACTCTCGTTCAGAATTACCCCTTTCTGTAGCTGCAGCTTTCTGTACATCCAGCTGGGAATTAAGGAAAGCTGCTTGGGTGGGTGATGAATCAAGGATCACAGTAATCATTGCAAAGTGCTTTTAGGATGTGATGATGAGAGGCACGTTAGGGGCATCAGAGGGAGGGGGTTTTTGTGCTAATGACCTGTTCACCAGAGGATGGCTGTTTGGGGTGTTCTGTGTTGTTTCGAGGAAGGCAGAGGTGAGAGCCTCATTACCCACGTCAGTTAATGACTGGAGCTGTTTTGGCCCTTTAGTAATGAGGTGTCAGGTGCACAGCATCAGCACCACACTGCAAACACTGTACCTGCTCCCTGCCTGAGGCACAGCCACTGACAAGAATATTAGCAAAGTATTGTTGCTTATTCAAGGCTTTTGAAGATGTAAAATACTAAATAGTCTCATTTATCCCATTCTGCTGATTAATGCAAGTTTTACAGGGAGTTTTGGTCTGGTTTGTGTGCTAAATGTGGGGTTTGATGGGAAAAGAGTCAGAGCTATTCAGAGAAAAGCATCTCAAGACACACTGAGCAGTAGAATGAGATTAAAAGTTGCCCTTTTTAAGCTAAACAAGAAATAGCTTAATCTTAGCTCATAATGAAGAAAAGTCAGAGAAAAGCAATGTAACAGAAGCAGAGCAGGTGTTCAAGCTGGCTATGAAGGGAGATTACACTGATAAAGCATAAACTTTGTTTACCTATGGTGAGTTTGCCAGTGGAAAAGTTTGCTGATGACACACAAATGAGAAGTTCCATGTGAAGAGGGATTTGACTGTTTTCTAAGAAATTGGACAGTAAACAGCATTTTTTCTTTGGTTTTTGGAGTGTAAAACTTGACCCTGAGCTGACTCTGGTCGGTGACAAGGCTCTTCAATCCCACAGATTCTGGGAGAATGGAAAATGGGAATAAAAATGTCCCGATTGGTCTGCGCAAAGGCTCCTCTGCAGTGATGCCACTGGATGCTGCAAATGAGGTCTTACCCCCTTGGCTACATTACTGAAGTATCACAGAATCATAGAGCATAGAGGCATAGAATGGTTTGGGGTTGGAAGGGACCTTTAAAGATCATCTCACTGCACCCCCCTTTTTTTTTATCGTCAGTGACAGGTCCCACTGTGAAGCTTCTCTGATGGGCTCTGCACAGTACAATTGCATTCAAATTACAATAAAATTTTTTTTAAGAATCCTAAACATATCCCAAACTCTGAAAACAAATAAGCAAACAAAGTCGCCTTCCATGAAATCCTGTTTCAATCACTTCGTTTTATGTCTGTCTTCTTGGGGAGGGCGGGATTTATTTCACCAGTGGGTGTATAAATATTGACGGACTGACTTGATTTTTTTTTTTAAAATTTTTTTTTTTTTTTTTTTTTAGGAACAGAGACACAACCACGTCTCTTATTAGTTCTTACCCAAACATCAGTAAATACAGCCTTTCTGCAGTGGCTCCTGTTTGGAGAGCTTTACCAAATACTATTGCTGTTGAAGTAGAGAGAGAGAGAGTGTGTGTGTGCAGATGTGGAGAAGTGTGTTTGCAGGAAGAAAAAAAAAAAGCCTATTAGCTTTGAAGCAGATTTGTATACTCTGGGTTAACACACTGAGTATGTCAGAAGAGACCTCTGTGGAAATGGGCTGTGTTTCTGCTTTATGTGTTAACAATTCAAGTGAAGTATGAAGAAATCGAGCATTGTTCTGCTCTAAGTGGCACAGATTGCGTTTCAGTCGGTGCAGATAAAGCACCGGGAACTGTCTGCTCTGCTCCAGGAGATGGATTTGAATTGCATGTTTAATCATCAGGGCTTTTTTTTTTTTTACGCTGGCCTTTACAGCCAGATAAAACCGAGCGGTCTCTAATGAACTGTGCATCTGGAGGATGGCAGGTTGTGCTGAATATGAAACTGGTTGGGAAATAGATTTACACTTGCTCCTGCATGAGGGGCTGCTGCCAATTGCACAGTGAAGTAATAACAGCCACTGGCAGTGCTTTATGTCTGAAGGTCTTAAACCTCTTTACACATAAGATGATCTATATCACAAGCTTCACTCTAGGGACAAGAAAATAATGGCACAAAAGCAATGGTTTAAGTTGTTTCAGGTCACCCCGCAGGTCACTGGAGTAGTGAAAGCCAAACCTGAACCCTGCTGGGATCTAGGTTAGCATGTGAGCCTCAGGATGCTGCTGCTTTCAGGCAGAGCAGAGCTTCCTGGCTCAGACCAAGGCACCCAGCACCAAACAGCCTCTAAGGAAGGAGGTGACCCCTCTCTCCAGCCTCAGCACTTTTCATCAGAGCAGTGGCGAGCAACTGGTCACAGAAATAGCTGAGCACGATTGCAAAAGGAAATGGTGTTGTAGCAGCGTATTGTGGCTTAGATTTAAGTTCAGCAATTCCTTGTTATGGTTGGGTCATATCTTAAAATTATTCTGATTACTCAAACCAAATTGCAGTTGCTTTTTGGTGTTGATACCTCAGGATGTAGCAGAGTACAGGCTTTTGCTTAATATACACGTGTGTTTGTGCAAGGGCTGCCTCATCCTTGTCACTGCTAAAGGAGCTTTTCTGGTGTCATTAGTGAGCCCAGTGCAGGGTGGAGCCCAAGAAATTCTCATCTCAAGTCTGTCTAGTCTCACCCTTTCTTCACTTTGCCCTGGACTTATCATTTCCACTTCAGCTTCTTCCTGCAGGTATGATTTCCCTTCGCACAGTAAACTGCTCCCACAGGCCTGCCCAGCGACAGGACACAGGGTTATCTTCCTACAGCAGCTGAAAACAAAGAATACATCTTGCTTAGACAGTAGAAAAACTACCTTTTGGATTTAAACAGTATTACCTTAACTTTTTGTTATGACCAGCATTTGCTTTGATGTTTTCTAAGCTCTTTTCCCTCTCCCTTCCCCATCGAAACTACTCAGAATCTGACTCAGGCTTAGTTTCTGTCTTGCACAAAGCCTTTGTCCCAGGCATTTGTGCTGTAACACACTGCCTTCTCTTGAAGGCCAAGATCTTGTACTGATTTCCATCTCCCTTTGAACTCTGCCTTGAGGCTGCCTGGGTGTGCACATGAGCTCCAGCTGCCACTAGCACTGTGTTCTCGCCCTTAGGCTTGTTCCTCATCCTCAGAGCAAACAGCATCCCTGCTCCAGAAGGACCTGGCTTGACTCCACAGCCAGTACCTTCCAAGGTTTGCTGCCTGCAGCTCCCAAGTCCTTGTCCAGAGTGTTCGGAACAGGTCAGGTTCATCTCTCCTACATCAGTTCTGTGTTGTGGGTGCAGGGCTCTGGCGCAAGCGCTGACCCATACCTGCACCAGTGTCACTGGGATATCCAGAACACTGGCAGACCACACTAGGACTGGGCAGTGCTGCCTAAAAGTCGCAAGGGCTGTGCACGTGTGACCTGCAGAATTCAGACTGAAATATTACACACTGATGTGCGCTCCCTGCCATGGTAAATTGCTGTCATAGCAGCAGCAACCACAGTGGCAGTTGCCCTTTCATCCTTAATGTGTAGGAAATTATTTAGATCAGCAGGCACTTTTATGTGCTGGTGTGATTTCTTTGCCGAGGGGGAAGGTGCTCTCAGGGTGGTTCTGTTTCATGAAGAAGAGATGTGCTGTTCCTTTACAGAGCTCACATCACCTGCACTCATCTGGGACAGCACACAACCATCTCCACGAACCCATGGCATGAACAAGCTCCTTTGGCACTCTGGTGGGAAAAGCACTTGTGCTTGCTGATGCATTGCTGCATTTAACTAGCAAACCTCTAGACAGGGAGAACTGCTTCTTGTGTGCAGCAGCCCAGGGGGCATTTAATGGTGAATTATTTTTTCCCGCCATGGTAAAAGAGGGAAACTGATTTTGGTATTCTTCTGTTCAAATGTAGGATCACCACGCTATGCCCCAGGCAGCAGAACAGTCTGGTCTGGTGTTTAGATTGGAGAACACAGCTCCAAACTGGTTGGTGGTGTTGATTCTCTTGTGTTTTCCACTAGCACCAGTGACTGCATAGGTCCTAAACCAGGGAGAGAACAGATGGACAAACAGGGAAATAAAAGGATCACAAAACCAGGCGGTCTTTGCCTGATACCTTAAAGGCAGTGAGGATTTAGGACCTGTAATATCCTCCCATCAAAGCCTGGTGATGCATTGTGCTGTTGGGGCTGACCTGTCAGCCCAATGCTGCTGCTGCCATCAGCTGAACAATCAGTTCACAGCCATCCTGTAAAACTGGAGCTCTCCAAATATCTAAATGTAAGGGTTAGGACAGAGCTGTAATCAGCAGGCAGCCTTTCCGTGGGAAGGGTGGGCTTGGACTTGTATCACTGCATTGTGTTCCCTTTCATTCCGATGGAAAAAGGCTCCATTTAATGATTAACAGCCATTCCCACCTCTCGGCTGGCTGGGCAGCCCGATGTGATATGGTGCAGTTGGAAAGCACAGAAAGATCTATCTCTGCCAGACATGGCATCCTCACAGCACTGGCCAGGAGACAAAAGCCTTTAGTGTTCCCAAAAAGAATTTAAAACATTTTACATCAAACGGCTGCAGAAGTTCAAACGTGTCACTGGGAGCCTGTGGCACAGGACAGGAATGGCTTTGTCAGAAAGGCTATGGAGAGGGGTGGAATAGCACTGGGCAGCAATTCTGTTACATACATGATGTACATACCTGTACATCTCCTCTATAATTAATACCTTCCACAGTGCACTGGGAACAAGAAACACAACCCACAGCAGCTTTTGGATCGTGAATAGCTGTCAAACAGCAAACCCTAAAACCAGGAGTGCTGCATGTTCTGCTCCTCTGCAGAAACCTCCCAATCTTGCAGTGATGGCTGAAGCCAGAGAGACCAAATTAGGAGCATCCATTGACCAGATCCCAGCTGGGCACCTTCTGTCTTCCTTGAGATCTTGACTCTGCCATGGATGCTGAGACTTCTCAGCAGGCAAATGAAGCTCTTCAGCAGGTTTCTGCTCATGACCAGATCCCTACAGGGTAGGGAAGACTTTAATCCAGGGCTTGAACTAGTGCCAGTCATTTGAGTAGAGCTCATGTGTGTGAGAAGTGCTGGTACCGTCATGTTAAATGCAGGATCTGAATAAAGACGTCGTGTAGGGATTAGGAAATCCTATACAGGAAATTACATACCTGAGAGAGCACTGCAGCCAAGTGTGGAGCATTTAGAGGTAGAAAAGGGATAGAAATAGTCGCTTTGGCAGAAATATCTCAGTGCCACCCCAGCAGCCAGGGATCAGTACCAGCCCCTGGGGGCTCTGGCTGCTGAGGCTGCTGATGTTTGCAGTGTAGGTGCTGAGTCAGCCCTCAAGCAGACATTCCCCAGAGCTGGAAACGGGCACAGCCAGTCCCTCCTGTGCCACTGCCTGGAGTACCGTGACTGTGTGTGGGCTGGAGCTGAGTCCCACTTCCGTGGATGGTTAATCTCCTGTTCCTGCTGGGTTTACAGGTGCAGATCCAGCCCTCCCCAGTAGCCTAGCTCCATGTGATGCAGGTTGTGGGGCTGCAGAGCTGTGCCTTCCCACCATCACTGGGACCATCACCCCTTCACGGCAGGGCTACTTCCCACAGGCTGGGTTCCCTTTGCCTGTGGCTTCAGCAACTCTTAGCCAGGTACCAAGTTTAGATCCTCCTGCTCCAGGCTGGGTGTGGATCCTCAGCCCAGCAGGGAGTGAAAGGCTCTTTATCCCACCTTTCCTTTGCATGTTTGTTTGATCCTTCCCACAAGTTTTTCCGGTGCCGTGGTTTTCACTTCTGCCTGGTTATGCCGCAGTTTTAAACCTGAATGGAGTATTTATCTAAATATATCCAAATACATCCCTATAATTCCTTGTGAGTTCTGGGGACAATGAGTGAGTCAGGATACTTTTCGGACTTGGGCAAAGGCAAAAATGATTGAACTGTATTTCAGTGTTGTCCTCCAGGCCAAGCCAAAGTGGGAGGGCAGGCTAATCCCAGGTTAGTCTGGGATTCCTCTGCTCCTTGGAGCCAGGCACTGTGAGTCACACAGGACAGCTGTGACACCATTTGCCATGGCTCCAAGATGCCTCCACACTCGGTTTTCCAACAGGAGCAAAGAGACAAAGTTATATTAATGAGAGCCTTGATGCTTAACCGAGCTACAGGTCCTGAGGAGAGGTGGGTACTGGTTCTTCTGTAAAGTAGCTAAATACGGGTGAATATTTAAAATGCTGTATTTATTCAAGCTGTAATGACATGCTGCTTTTTTTGAGAGTGTGTTTCGTCAAAAGCAAGTGTTCTGTTCCCTGTTCCCCATGTTGTGTGGTGGCATTTCCTCCTCCCCTGTACTTTTTTTTATTTTGGCTAATTAAACTATTCAATTCCATTTTCTTTTTTGCTTTTTCCCCCTTTTCTTCATTTCACTTCTGTGACTATTTACTTCAGTTTATTTAGTGTTTTAAAATGGCTTCTATTTAAATTTGGAAGGGAAGGAAAATAAATCTACTAAATATATTTCTATTCAGATCATATGTTGTGGCTTTTCTCTTTTTGAAGAATGAGGTCTAATTTTTGAACCTGAATTCACTTGGCACTAGTCTTGGCTTCAGCAATGTTGGGTTTCCTTTTGTTTTGAACTAATTCCCTTTTTCCTACTGCTGGGATACATTTATGTCTTCATGCTAGCAAAGCTTTTAGGCATGTGTTTGGTTTGAAAATGTTCATCTGAGCAAATATGTGCAGAGGATTTGAGGATGAGGCTGTCAGTGAGTTTTATGGTGGTCCTTGGTGAGATGCTGTAGACTTGAAGCCTCATCAGTCCTTTCCCAGCCACCTGTGCACATCCCATTTGGATATGTATTTGCAGAAAGATGCAGCACATCATTTTCCTTTCCTTTTTGTCCCTCTCTCTGAAAAGCCAGGCCTTGTATCTTTCTGGGTAGAGTGGGGTTTGGGGTTTTTTGGGGGAAAGGGAGTTTACTAAACATTTGCTGCATTCAGAAGAGAGAAAAGGTAGAAATAAGCAGGAGAATCTAAGGTGTATTCAACAGCAGAGGGATTAACCCACGATTATTTGCAAAACTGGGGGTTTTTTTAATTGATTGAAGCTTTATCTTAAACACTTCGGCATGGCTAGAATATGTTTCTCAGTGAGGAATGTGTGACTGAGAAACATGGAAAGAACAGCTGGGGGAAAAAATAGCTAAGAAAAATAGAGATTTTATGGTGTTTCTGACAAGCTGTATCACTGCCTGTTGTCCCTAAGGTCCCAGTCCTCAAAGCTGGACTGCTAGGGTCATCTGAGTTCCTGGGCCTTCAGAGATGATGTACATACGTTTTTCTGTGGTTTTTTTGTAAGAAATAGGAATTTCTTACAAGTATCTGGTTGTGTAACTTAGCTGCACCCTTCTGAGGAGGTTTTCTGGAGGACAGGGGGACTGTGAGGCTGTTAGTTTATCCCAGGTCCAATGCTGCTTGTTTCAAATTTTTTCGCTGTCGCTACTTAAAACTTCATCTGCTATAGCAAGAAAGGAAGCAAAATGTAGATGCTTCAGAGCAAAGGTATGAATAAAATCTTCTGTCTATCGAAACTGGGAGATGCAAAACCACAGCCCCAGCAAGCAACCACAACTAAGCCAAATATATGTATTAAGAGAGAGAAGCCCTTAGCATGCATGGTAGCAGATGATGTCATATAGGAGATCTGATTTATGGTGGAAACCTCAACTTTTGGCCACGCTCTGAGGTCGGGTTTTTGAGTAAAACCTGCATTGCTGAGTCAGGCCAGTGGGTCCTTGCATTTTCTGCTCTGAACATGATGTAACATCATTCCCCTCTAGCCTCAAGTTCAGGTACTTGGTGGATCGATGTGGGGTCCTATTCGTGGCTGTGCATTTTTCACAGGGAGTGTGTAAGTTTAGTGCCCAGGTTTGAGGTGCTTTAGCCCTTCTCCATCTCAGGGGACAATGCAGTAAGATACAGGACACCTTTGTGGAGGGAGCCCCTGGGGTGGGTCAGTTTTGATGGCAGACCCACGCTGGTGTCTTGGATCTGTGCTGGGTGCTCAGCACCTCGCAGGACCTGCTCCGTGCCCTGCAGCCTCCGTCCCCTTGCCCTGGGGGTCCTGTAGCCCCTGCCGCCCTGTCCCCTTGCCCTGCCAGTGACCACGCAGCCCCTGACCCGCAGCCCTCCCCTCCCTGCGGCAGCCCCCTCCCCTCCTGGTGGGGTGCCCGGGGTGCCCCCCTGCCCGCCGGCAGCGCTGATCCTGCCCCTCGGAGGCTGGATCTCTGCTCATTAGCTGCTATTTGCTGAAACCGGATACCTGGGGCACCCCCGCCAGCCCGGAGTCCCCGGGCTGCAGCTATTTAAAAGGACAAGGGCAGCCTTAGAACTACCACCTCTTTCACATCCATGTCCCTCCCAGCACCCGCTCCCAACCGCCCTTCTCTCCTGGATCCCTGCAGCATCCATGACCCACGAGTGGAGCGACGGCCCGAGGGGGACGTGCCCGCGCTAGCCCCGGGGAAGGATTATCTGCTGAATTTGAGGGGACCCCAGAGAGCCCCGGCTGGCTCCGGGCCCCTCACCCCGGCCGCCTCTCCCAGGCTCCCGGCGCAGGAGACACCTTGAAGGGGAAGGAAGGAGAAAGGGGCTTTAGGGTTTGTCTGAGTTTTCTTTTTTGGTTTTTTTGGTTCTTTGTTTGGTTTGTTTGTTTGTTTTAAATTGCTTTTTTGTTATCATTATTTTTTAAGACATAGCAATTGCCGTGAGCTGCTGGGACAAATGAGTGTCCACGGCCATGGGGCTGCGGGGAGATGCTGCACAGCCTCTCGCCTCTCTGCAGAGTAAGTGCCTAAGGCAGAGGTGCTGAGAGGAGGAGGAGGGAGCAGAGCAGGGCCGGGCCACCCAGGGGTGCAGGGAGGAGGTGGGACGGCTCGGAGCGGTGGGCTGCCCTCACCTGCCTGAGGGAATCCCATGGAGCTGAGGGGTTTGCTGTGTCCTCCTGTGGACAAGAGGGACCTGCCGGTCGCTCTGGGGGTGCACGGTTGGCTGGGTGGGGCTTTGGAAGAGGAGGGGAAACAGGGAGGAAGGTTTTATCCGAATGTGGAAGTCCCCTCTCCTGACAGAGCTGGCCAAGTGGACTTGGAATCCAACTTGTTCTGATGGACCTTGCATAGAAAACTCATTCCACTCTCGCTGCCCTCCGGGATGCAGATTCCATCCCTTGGTGCTGGGAGGAGAGAGGCTCTGGAGATGCCCCGGGGAAGCAGAGCAGGGCAAGGAGGGGAACAGAGGCATGGGGGACTTTTCTCCTCCAAGCCTGAGTCCCATCCAGCGGCTCCCAGCTGCCTGTACCAAGCACTGATCCCAAGGGAAAAACCATGTCAGGTACTTTATAAGGTGGGTCGAGGCCGGTTTGGGGCTCATGGCCCTGGACAGGTGTGAGTGCACGGGGCTACAATTTCCATCATCAGCCTCCCCAAAGAAGGGCCTGTGCTTCCCTCCCTGGAGCCTGGACAGGGTCTTCCATTCTTTCCCCACAGTTTGTCTGGTCAAAAGAGTTTCTTTTTTTTT